>CM069605.1:43273787-43678204 GCA_035771175.1 Paratinospora sagittata | reverse complement strand
ACCCTAAACCCTAAACCCTAAACCCTAAACCCTAACCCTAAACCCTAAACCCTAAACCCTAAACCCTAAACCCTAAACCCTAAACCCTAAACCCTAAACCCTAAACCCTAAACCCTAAACCCTAAACCCTAAAACCCTAAACCCTAAACCCTATACCCTAAACCCTAAACCCTAAACCCTAAACCCTAAACCCTAAACCCTAAACCCTAAACCCTAAACCCTAAACCCTAAACCCTAAACCCTAAACCCTAAACCCTAAACCCTAAACCCTAAACCCTAAACCCTAAACCCTAAACCCTAAACCCTAAAACCCTAAACCCTAAACCCTAAACACCCTAAACCCTAAACCCTAAACCCTAAACCCTAAACCCTAAACCCTAAACCCTAAACCCTAAACCCTAAACCCTAAACCCTAAACCCTAAACCCTAAACCCTAAACCCTAAACCCTAAACCCTAAACCCTAAACCCTAAACCCTAAACCCTAAACCCTAAACCCTAAACCCTAAACCCTAAACCCTAAACCCTAAACCCTAAACCCTAAACCCTAAACCCTAAACCCTAAACCCTAAACCCTAAACCCTAAACCCTAAACCCTAAACCCTAAACCCTAAACCCTAAACCCTAAACCCTAAACCCTAAACCCTAAACCCTAAACCCTAAACCCTAAACCCTAAACCCTAAACCCTAAACCCTAAACCCTAAACCCTAAACCCTAAACCCTAAACCCTAAACCCTAAACCCTAAACCCTAAACCCTAAACCCTAAACCCTAAACCCTAAACCCTAAACCCTAAACCCTAAACCCTAAACCCTAAACCCTAAACCCTAAACCCTAACCCTAAACCCTAAACCCTAAACCCTAAACCCTAAACCCTAAACCCTAAACCCTAAACCCTAAACCCTAAACCCTAAACCCTAAACCCTAAACCCTAAACCCTAAACCCTAAACCCTAAACCCTAAACCCTAAACCCTAAACCCTAAACCCTAAACCCTAAACCCTAAACCCTAAACCCTAAACCCTAAACCCTAAACCCTAAACCCTAAACCCTAAACCCTAAACCCTAAACCCTAAACCCTAAACCCTAAACCCTAAACCCTAAACCCTAAACCCTAAACCCTAAACCCTAAACCCTAAACCCTAAACCCTAAACCCTAAACCCTAAACCCTAAACCCTAACCCTAAACCCTAAACCCTAAACCCTAAACCCTAAACCCTAAACCCTAAACCCTAAACCCTAAACCCTAAACCCTAAACCCTAAACCCTAAACCCTAAACCCTAAACCCTAAACCCTAAACCCTAAACCCTAAACCCTAAACCCTAAACCCTAAACCCTAAACCCTAAACCCTAAACCCTAAACCCTAAACCCTAAACCCTAAACCCTAAACCCTAAACCCTAAACCCTAAACCCTAAACCCTAAACCCTAAACCCTAAACCCTAAACCCTAAACCCTAAACCCTAAACCCTAAACCCTAAACCCTAAACCCTAAACCCTAAACCCTAAACCCTAAACCCTAAACCCTAAACCCTAAACCCTAAACCCTAAACCCTAAACCCTAAACCCTAAACCCTAAACCCTAAACCCTAAACCCTAAACCCTAAACCCTAAACCCTAAACCCTAAACCCTAAACCCTAAACCCTAAACCCTAAACCCTAAACCCTAAACCCTAAACCCTAAACCCTAAACCCTAAACCCTAAACCCTAAACCCTAAACCCTAAACCCTAAACCCTAAACCCTAAACCCTAAACCCTAAACCCTAAACCCTAAACCCTAAACCCTAAACCCTAAACCCTAAACCCTAAACCCTAAACCCTAAACCCTAAACCCTAAACCCTAAACCCTAAACCCTAAACCCTAAACCCTAAACCCTAAACCCTAAACCCTAAACCCTAAACCCTAAACCCTAAACCCTAAACCCTAAACCCTAAACCCTAAACCCTAAACCCTAAACCCTAAACCCTAAACCCTAAACCCTAAACCCTAAACCCTAAACCCTAAACCCTAAACCCTAAACCCTAAACCCTAAACCCTAAACCCTAAACCCTAAACCCTAAACCCTAAACCCTAAACCCTAAACCCTAAACCCTAAACCCTAAACCCTAAACCCTAAACCCTAAACCCTAAACCCTAAACCCTAAACCCTAAACCCTAAACCCTAAACCCTAAACCCTAAACCCTAAACCCTAAACCCTAACCCTAAACCCTAAACCCTAAACCCTAAACCCTAAACCCTAAACCCTAAACCCTAAACCCTAAACCCTAAACCCTAAACCCTAAACCCTAAACCCTAAACCCTAAACCCTAAACCCTAAACCCTAAACCCTAAACCCTAAACCCTAAACCCTAAACCCTAAACCCTAAACCCTAAACCCTAAACCCTAAACCCTAAACCCTAAACCCTAAACCCTAAACCCTAAACCCTAAACCCTAAACCCTAAACCCTAAACCCTAAACCCTAAACCCTAAACCCTAAACCCTAAACCCTAAACCCTAAACCCTAAACCCTAAACCCTAAACCCTAAACCCTAAACCCTAAACCCTAAACCCTAAACCCTAAACCCTAAACCCTAAACCCTAAACCCTAAACCCTAAACCCTAAACCCTAAACCCTAAACCCTAAACCCTAAACCCTAAACCCTAAACCCTAAACCCTAAACCCTAAACCCTAAACCCTAAACCCTAAACCCTAAACCCTAAACCCTAAACCCTAAACCCTAAACCCTAAACCCTAAACCCTAAACCCTAAACCCTAAACCCTAAACCCTAAACCCTAAACCCTAAACCCTAAACCCTAAACCCTAAACCCTAAACCCTAAACCCTAAACCCTAAACCCTAAACCCTAAACCCTAAACCCTAAACCCTAAACCCTAAACCCTAAACCCTAAACCCTAAACCCTAAACCCTAAACCCTAAACCCTAAACCCTAAACCCTAAACCCTAAACCCTAAACCCTAAACCCTAAACCCTAAACCCTAAACCCTAAACCCTAAACCCTAAACCCTAAACCCTAAACCCTAAACCCTAAACCCTAAACCCTAAACCCTAAACCCTAAACCCTAAACCCTAAACCCTAAACCCTAAACCCTAAACCCTAAACCCTAAACCCTAAACCCTAAACCCTAAACCCTAAACCCTAAACCCTAAACCCTAAACCCTAAACCCTAAACCCTAAACCCTAAACCCTAAACCCTAAACCCTAAACCCTAAACCCTAAACCCTAAACCCTAAACCCTAAACCCTAAACCCTAAACCCTAAACCCTAAACCCTAAACCCTAAACCCTAAACCCTAAACCCTAAACCCTAAACCCTAAACCCTAAACCCTAAACCCTAAACCCTAAACCCTAAACCCTAAACCCTAAACCCTAAACCCTAAACCCTAAACCCTAAACCCTAAACCCTAAACCCTAAACCCTAAACCCTAAACCCTAAACCCTAAACCCTAAACCCTAAACCCTAAACCCTAAACCCTAAACCCTAAACCCTAAACCCTAAACCCTAAACCCTAAACCCTAAACCCTAAACCCTAAACCCTAAACCCTAAACCCTAACCCTAAACCCTAAACCCTAAACCCTAAACCCTAAACCCTAAACCCTAAACCCTAAACCCTAAACCCTAAACCCTAAACCCTAAACCCTAAACCCTAAACCCTAAACCCTAAACCCTAAACCCTAAACCCTAAACCCTAAACCCTAAACCCTAAACCCTAAACCCTAAACCCTAAACCCTAAACCCTAAACCCTAAACCCTAAACCCTAAACCCTAAACCCTAAACCCTAAACCCTAAACCCTAAACCCTAAACCCTAAACCCTAAACCCTAAACCCTAAACCCTAAACCCTAAACCCTAAACCCTAAACCCTAAACCCTAAACCCTAAACCCTAAACCCTAAACCCTAAACCCTAAACCCTAAACCCTAAACCCTAAACCCTAAACCCTAAACCCTAAACCCTAAACCCTAAACCCTAAACCCTAAACCCTAAACCCTAAACCCTAAACCCTAAACCCTAAACCCTAAACCCTAAACCCTAAACCCTAAACCCTAAACCCTAAACCCTAAACCCTAAACCCTAAACCCTAAACCCTAAACCCTAAACCCTAAACCCTAAACCCTAAACCCTAAACCCTAAACCCTAAACCCTAAACCCTAAACCCTAAACCCTAAACCCTAAACCCTAAACCCTAAACCCTAAACCCTAAACCCTAAACCCTAAACCCTAAACCCTAAACCCTAAACCCTAAACCCTAAACCCTAAACCCTAAACCCTAAACCCTAAACCCTAAACCCTAAACCCTAAACCCTAAACCCTAAACCCTAAACCCTAAACCCTAAACCCTAAACCCTAAACCCTAAACCCTAAACCCTAAACCCTAAACCCTAAACCCTAAACCCTAAACCCTAAACCCTAAACCCTAAACCCTAAACCCTAAACCCTAAACCCTAAACCCTAAACCCTAAACCCTAAACCCTAAACCCTAAACCCTAAACCCTAAACCCTAAACCCTAAACCCTAAACCCTAAACCCTAAACCCTAAACCCTAAACCCTAAACCCTAAACCCTAAACCCTAAACCCTAAACCCTAAACCCTAAACCCTAAACCCTAAACCCTAAACCCTAAACCCTAAACCCTAAACCCTAAACCCTAAACCCTAAACCCTAAACCCTAAACCCTAAACCCTAAACCCTAAACCCTAAACCCTAAACCCTAAACCCTAAACCCTAAACCCTAAACCCTAAACCCTAAACCCTAAACCCTAAACCCTAAACCCTAAACCCTAAACCCTAAACCCTAAACCCTAAACCCTAAACCCTAAACCCTAAACCCTAAACCCTAAACCCTAAACCCTAAACCCTAAACCCTAAACCCTAAACCCTAAACCCTAAACCCTAAACCCTAAACCCTAAACCCTAAACCCTAAACCCTAAACCCTAAACCCTAAACCCTAAACCCTAAACCCTAAACCCTAAACCCTAAACCCTAAACCCTAAACCCTAAACCCTAAACCCTAAACCCTAAACCCTAAACCCTAAACCCTAAACCCTAAACCCTAAACCCTAAACCCTAAACCCTAAACCCTAAACCCTAAACCCTAAACCCTAAACCCTAACCCTAAACCCTAAACCCTAAACCCTAAACCCTAAACCCTAAACCCTAAACCCTAAACCCTAAACCCTAAACCCTAAACCCTAAACCCTAAACCCTAAACCCTAAACCCTAAACCCTAAACCCTAAACCCTAAACCCTAAACCCTAAACCCTAAACCCTAAACCCTAAACCCTAAACCCTAAACCCTAAACCCTAAACCCTAAACCCTAAACCCTAAACCCTAAACCCTAAACCCTAAACCCTAAACCCTAAACCCTAAACCCTAAACCCTAAACCCTAAACCCTAAACCCTAAACCCTAAACCCTAAACCCTAAACCCTAAACCCTAAACCCTAAACCCTAAACCCTAAACCCTAAACCCTAAACCCTAAACCCTAAACCCTAAACCCTAAACCCTAAACCCTAAACCCTAAACCCTAAACCCTAAACCCTAAACCCTAAACCCTAAACCCTAAACCCTAAACCCTAAACCCTAAACCCTAAACCCTAAACCCTAAACCCTAAACCCTAAACCCTAAACCCTAAACCCTAAACCCTAAACCCTAAACCCTAAACCCTAAACCCTAAACCCTAAACCCTAAACCCTAAACCCTAAACCCTAAACCCTAAACCCTAAACCCTAAACCCTAAACCCTAAACCCTAAACCCTAAACCCTAAACCCTAAACCCTAAACCCTAAACCCTAAACCCTAAACCCTAAACCCTAAACCCTAAACCCTAAACCCTAAACCCTAAACCCTAAACCCTAAACCCTAAACCCTAAACCCTAAACCCTAAACCCTAAACCCTAAACCCTAAACCCTAAACCCTAAACCCTAAACCCTAAACCCTAAACCCTAAACCCTAAACCCTAAACCCTAAACCCTAAACCCTAAACCCTAAACCCTAAACCCTAAACCCTAAACCCTAAACCCTAAACCCTAAACCCTAAACCCTAAACCCTAAACCCTAAACCCTAAACCCTAAACCCTAAACCCTAAACCCTAAACCCTAAACCCTAAACCCTAAACCCTAAACCCTAAACCCTAAACCCTAAACCCTAAACCCTAAACCCTAAACCCTAAACCCTAAACCCTAAACCCTAAACCCTAAACCCTAAACCCTAAACCCTAAACCCTAAACCCTAAACCCTAAACCCTAAACCCTAAACCCTAAACCCTAAACCCTAAACCCTAAACCCTAAACCCTAAACCCTAAACCCTAAACCCTAAACCCTAAACCCTAAACCCTAAACCCTAAACCCTAAACCCTAAACCCTAAACCCTAAACCCTAAACCCTAAACCCTAAACCCTAAACCCTAAACCCTAAACCCTAAACCCTAAACCCTAAACCCTAAACCCTAAACCCTAAACCCTAAACCCTAAACCCTAAACCCTAAACCCTAAACCCTAAACCCTAAACCCTAAACCCTAAACCCTAAACCCTAAACCCTAAACCCTAAACCCTAAACCCTAAACCCTAAACCCTAAACCCTAAACCCTAAACCCTAAACCCTAAACCCTAAACCCTAAACCCTAAACCCTAAACCCTAAACCCTAAACCCTAAACCCTAAACCCTAAACCCTAAACCCTAAACCCTAAACCCTAAACCCTAAACCCTAAACCCTAAACCCTAAACCCTAAACCCTAAACCCTAAACCCTAAACCCTAAACCCTAAACCCTAAACCCTAAACCCTAAACCCTAAACCCTAAACCCTAAACCCTAAACCCTAAACCCTAAACCCTAAACCCTAAACCCTAAACCCTAAACCCTAAACCCTAAACCCTAAACCCTAAACCCTAAACCCTAAACCCTAAACCCTAAACCCTAAACCCTAAACCCTAAACCCTAAACCCTAAACCCTAAACCCTAAACCCTAAACCCTAAACCCTAAACCCTAAACCCTAAACCCTAAACCCTAAACCCTAAACCCTAAACCCTAAACCCTAAACCCTAAACCCTAAACCCTAAACCCTAAACCCTAAACCCTAAACCCTAAACCCTAAACCCTAAACCCTAAACCCTAAACCCTAAACCCTAAACCCTAAACCCTAAACCCTAAACCCTAAACCCTAAACCCTAAACCCTAAACCCTAAACCCTAAACCCTAAACCCTAAACCCTAAACCCTAAACCCTAAACCCTAAACCCTAAACCCTAAACCCTAAACCCTAAACCCTAAACCCTAAACCCTAAACCCTAAACCCTAAACCCTAAACCCTAAACCCTAAACCCTAAACCCTAAACCCTAAACCCTAAACCCTAAACCCTAAACCCTAAACCCTAAACCCTAAACCCTAAACCCTAAACCCTAAACCCTAAACCCTAAACCCTAAACCCTAAACCCTAAACCCTAAACCCTAAACCCTAAACCCTAAACCCTAAACCCTAAACCCTAAACCCTAAACCCTAAACCCTAAACCCTAAACCCTAAACCCTAAACCCTAAACCCTAAACCCTAAACCCTAAACCCTAAACCCTAAACCCTAAACCCTAAACCCTAAACCCTAAACCCTAAACCCTAAACCCTAAACCCTAAACCCTAAACCCTAAACCCTAAACCCTAAACCCTAAACCCTAAACCCTAAACCCTAAACCCTAAACCCTAAACCCTAAACCCTAAACCCTAAACCCTAAACCCTAAACCCTAAACCCTAAACCCTAAACCCTAAACCCTAAACCCTAAACCCTAAACCCTAAACCCTAAACCCTAAACCCTAAACCCTAAACCCTAAACCCTAAACCCTAAACCCTAAACCCTAAACCCTAAACCCTAAACCCTAAACCCTAAACCCTAAACCCTAAACCCTAAACCCTAAACCCTAAACCCTAAACCCTAAACCCTAAACCCTAAACCCTAAACCCTAAACCCTAAACCCTAAACCCTAAACCCTAAACCCTAAACCCTAAACCCTAAACCCTAAACCCTAAACCCTAAACCCTAAACCCTAAACCCTAAACCCTAAACCCTAAACCCTAAACCCTAAACCCTAAACCCTAAACCCTAAACCCTAAACCCTAAACCCTAAACCCTAAACCCTAAACCCTAAACCCTAAACCCTAAACCCTAAACCCTAAACCCTAAACCCTAAACCCTAAACCCTAAACCCTAAACCCTAAACCCTAAACCCTAAACCCTAAACCCTAAACCCTAAACCCTAAACCCTAAACCCTAAACCCTAAACCCTAAACCCTAAACCCTAAACCCTAAACCCTAAACCCTAAACCCTAAACCCTAAACCCTAAACCCTAAACCCTAAACCCTAAACCCTAAACCCTAAACCCTAAACCCTAAACCCTAAACCCTAAACCCTAAACCCTAAACCCTAAACCCTAAACCCTAAACCCTAAACCCTAAACCCTAAACCCTAAACCCTAAACCCTAAACCCTAAACCCTAAACCCTAAACCCTAAACCCTAAACCCTAAACCCTAAACCCTAAACCCTAAACCCTAAACCCTAAACCCTAAACCCTAAACCCTAAACCCTAAACCCTAAACCCTAAACCCTAAACCCTAAACCCTAAACCCTAAACCCTAAACCCTAAACCCTAAACCCTAAACCCTAAACCCTAAACCCTAAACCCTAAACCCTAAACCCTAAACCCTAAACCCTAAACCCTAAACCCTAAACCCTAAACCCTAAACCCTAAACCCTAAACCCTAAACCCTAAACCCTAAACCCTAAACCCTAAACCCTAAACCCTAAACCCTAAACCCTAAACCCTAAACCCTAAACCCTAAACCCTAAACCCTAAACCCTAAACCCTAAACCCTAAACCCTAAACCCTAAACCCTAAACCCTAAACCCTAAACCCTAAACCCTAAACCCTAAACCCTAAACCCTAAACCCTAAACCCTAAACCCTAAACCCTAAACCCTAAACCCTAAACCCTAAACCCTAAACCCTAAACCCTAAACCCTAAACCCTAAACCCTAAACCCTAAACCCTAAACCCTAAACCCTAAACCCTAAACCCTAAACCCTAAACCCTAAACCCTAAACCCTAAACCCTAAACCCTAAACCCTAAACCCTAAACCCTAAACCCTAAACCCTAAACCCTAAACCCTAAACCCTAAACCCTAAACCCTAAACCCTAAACCCTAAACCCTAAACCCTAAACCCTAAACCCTAAACCCTAAACCCTAAACCCTAAACCCTAAACCCTAAACCCTAAACCCTAAACCCTAAACCCTAAACCCTAAACCCTAAACCCTAAACCCTAAACCCTAAACCCTAAACCCTAAACCCTAAACCCTAAACCCTAAACCCTAAACCCTAAACCCTAAACCCTAAACCCTAAACCCTAAACCCTAAACCCTAAACCCTAAACCCTAAACCCTAAACCCTAAACCCTAAACCCTAAACCCTAAACCCTAAACCCTAAACCCTAAACCCTAAACCCTAAACCCTAAACCCTAAACCCTAAACCCTAAACCCTAAACCCTAAACCCTAAACCCTAAACCCTAAACCCTAAACCCTAAACCCTAAACCCTAAACCCTAAACCCTAAACCCTAAACCCTAAACCCTAAACCCTAAACCCTAAACCCTAAACCCTAAACCCTAAACCCTAAACCCTAAACCCTAAACCCTAAACCCTAAACCCTAAACCCTAAACCCTAAACCCTAAACCCTAAACCCTAAACCCTAAACCCTAAACCCTAAACCCTAAACCCTAAACCCTAAACCCTAAACCCTAAACCCTAAACCCTAAACCCTAAACCCTAAACCCTAAACCCTAAACCCTAAACCCTAAACCCTAAACCCTAAACCCTAAACCCTAAACCCTAAACCCTAAACCCTAAACCCTAAACCCTAAACCCTAAACCCTAAACCCTAAACCCTAAACCCTAAACCCTAAACCCTAAACCCTAAACCCTAAACCCTAAACCCTAAACCCTAAACCCTAAACCCTAAACCCTAAACCCTAAACCCTAAACCCTAAACCCTAAACCCTAAACCCTAAACCCTAAACCCTAAACCCTAAACCCTAAACCCTAAACCCTAAACCCTAAACCCTAAACCCTAAACCCTAAACCCTAAACCCTAAACCCTAAACCCTAAACCCTAAACCCTAAACCCTAAACCCTAAACCCTAAACCCTAAACCCTAAACCCTAAACCCTAAACCCTAAACCCTAAACCCTAAACCCTAAACCCTAAACCCTAAACCCTAAACCCTAAACCCTAAACCCTAAACCCTAAACCCTAAACCCTAAACCCTAAACCCTAAACCCTAAACCCTAAACCCTAAACCCTAAACCCTAAACCCTAAACCCTAAACCCTAAACCCTAAACCCTAAACCCTAAACCCTAAACCCTAAACCCTAAACCCTAAACCCTAAACCCTAAACCCTAAACCCTAAACCCTAAACCCTAAACCCTAAACCCTAAACCCTAAACCCTAAACCCTAAACCCTAAACCCTAAACCCTAAACCCTAAACCCTAAACCCTAAACCCTAAACCCTAAACCCTAAACCCTAAACCCTAAACCCTAAACCCTAAACCCTAAACCCTAAACCCTAAACCCTAAACCCTAAACCCTAAACCCTAAACCCTAAACCCTAAACCCTAAACCCTAAACCCTAAACCCTAAACCCTAAACCCTAAACCCTAAACCCTAAACCCTAAACCCTAAACCCTAAACCCTAAACCCTAAACCCTAAACCCTAAACCCTAAACCCTAAACCCTAAACCCTAAACCCTAAACCCTAAACCCTAAACCCTAAACCCTAAACCCTAAACCCTAAACCCTAAACCCTAAACCCTAAACCCTAAACCCTAAACCCTAAACCCTAAACCCTAAACCCTAAACCCTAAACCCTAAACCCTAAACCCCCCTAAACCCTAAACCCTAAACCCTAAACCCTAAACCCTAAACCCTAAACCCTAAACCCTAAACCCTAAACCCTAAACCCTAAACCCTAAACCCTAAACCCTAAACCCTAAACCCTAAACCCTAAACCCTAAACCCTAAACCCTAAACCCTAAACCCTAAACCCTAAACCCTAAACCCTAAACCCTAAACCCTAAACCCTAAACCCTAAACCCTAAACCCTAAACCCTAAACCCTAAACCCTAAACCCTAAACCCTAAACCCTAAACCCTAAACCCTAAACCCTAAACCCTAAACCCTAAACCCTAAACCCTAAACCCTAAACCCTAAACCCTAAACCCTAAACCCTAAACCCTAAACCCTAAACCCTAAACCCTAAACCCTAAACCCTAAACCCTAAACCCTAAACCCTAAACCCTAAACCCTAAACCCTAAACCCTAAACCCTAAACCCTAAACCCTAAACCCTAAACCCTAAACCCTAAACCCTAAACCCTAAACCCTAAACCCTAAACCCTAAACCCTAAACCCTAAACCCTAAACCCTAAACCCTAAACCCTAAACCCTAAACCCTAAACCCTAAACCCTAAACCCTAAACCCTAAACCCTAAACCCTAAACCCTAAACCCTAAACCCTAAACCCTAAACCCTAAACCCTAAACCCTAAACCCTAAACCCTAAACCCTAAACCCTAAACCCTAAACCCTAAACCCTAAACCCTAAACCCTAAACCCTAAACCCTAAACCCTAAACCCTAAACCCTAAACCCTAAACCCTAAACCCTAAACCCTAAACCCTAAACCCTAAACCCTAAACCCTAAACCCTAAACCCTAAACCCTAAACCCTAAACCCTAAACCCTAAACCCTAAACCCTAAACCCTAAACCCTAAACCCTAAACCCTAAACCCTAAACCCTAAACCCTAAACCCTAAACCCTAAACCCTAAACCCTAAACCCTAAACCCTAAACCCTAAACCCTAAACCCTAAACCCTAAACCCTAAACCCTAAACCCTAAACCCTAAACCCTAAACCCTAAACCCTAAACCCTAAACCCTAAACCCTAAACCCTAAACCCTAAACCCTAAACCCTAAACCCTAAACCCTAAACCCTAAACCCTAAACCCTAAACCCTAAACCCTAAACCCTAAACCCTAAACCCTAAACCCTAAACCCTAAACCCTAAACCCTAAACCCTAAACCCTAAACCCTAAACCCTAAACCCTAAACCCTAAACCCTAAACCCTAAACCCTAAACCCTAAACCCTAAACCCTAAACCCTAAACCCTAAACCCTAAACCCTAAACCCTAAACCCTAAACCCTAAACCCTAAACCCTAAACCCTAAACCCTAAACCCTAAACCCTAAACCCTAAACCCTAAACCCTAAACCCTAAACCCTAAACCCTAAACCCTAAACCCTAAACCCTAAACCCTAAACCCTAAACCCTAAACCCTAAACCCTAAACCCTAAACCCTAAACCCTAAACCCTAAACCCTAAACCCTAAACCCTAAACCCTAAACCCTAAACCCTAAACCCTAAACCCTAAACCCTAAACCCTAAACCCTAAACCCTAAACCCTAAACCCTAAACCCTAAACCCTAAACCCTAAACCCTAAACCCTAAACCCTAAACCCTAAACCCTAAACCCTAAACCCTAAACCCTAAACCCTAAACCCTAAACCCTAAACCCTAAACCCTAAACCCTAAACCCTAAACCCTAAACCCTAAACCCTAAACCCTAAACCCTAAACCCTAAACCCTAAACCCTAAACCCTAAACCCTAAACCCTAAACCCTAAACCCTAAACCCTAAACCCTAAACCCTAAACCCTAAACCCTAAACCCTAAACCCTAAACCCTAAACCCTAAACCCTAAACCCTAAACCCTAAACCCTAAACCCTAAACCCTAAACCCTAAACCCTAAACCCTAAACCCTAAACCCTAAACCCTAAACCCTAAACCCTAAACCCTAAACCCTAAACCCTAAACCCTAAACCCTAAACCCTAAACCCTAAACCCTAAACCCTAAACCCTAAACCCTAAACCCTAAACCCTAAACCCTAAACCCTAAACCCTAAACCCTAAACCCTAAACCCTAAACCCTAAACCCTAAACCCTAAACCCTAAACCCTAAACCCTAAACCCTAAACCCTAAACCCTAAACCCTAAACCCTAAACCCTAAACCCTAAACCCTAAACCCTAAACCCTAAACCCTAAACCCTAAACCCTAAACCCTAAACCCTAAACCCTAAACCCTAAACCCTAAACCCTAAACCCTAAACCCTAAACCCTAAACCCTAAACCCTAAACCCTAAACCCTAAACCCTAAACCCTAAACCCTAAACCCTAAACCCTAAACCCTAAACCCTAAACCCTAAACCCTAAACCCTAAACCCTAAACCCTAAACCCTAAACCCTAAACCCTAAACCCTAAACCCTAAACCCTAAACCCTAAACCCTAACCCTAACCCTACACCCTAACCCACCCTAACCCCTAAACCCCTAAACCCTACACCCTAACCCTAACCCTACCCAACCCTAAACCCTAACCCCACCCACCCCTAACCCCCTAACCCCCAAACCCCTAAACCCTAAACCCTAAACCCTAAACCCTAACCCCTAAACCCAACCCACAACCCTAACCCTAAACCCTAAACCCTAAACCCTAAACCCTAAACCCTAAACCCTAAACCCTAAACCCTAAACCCTAAACCCTAAACCCTAAACCCTAAACCCTAAACCCTAAACCCTAAACCCTAAACCCTAAACCCTAAACCCTAAACCCTAAACCCTAAACCCTAAACCCTAAACCCTAAACCCTAAACCCTAAACCCTAAACCCTAAACCCTAAACCCTAAACCCTAAACCCTAAACCCTAAACCCTAAACCCTAAACCCTAAACCCTAAACCCTAAACCCTAAACCCTAAACCCTAAACCCTAAACCCTAAACCCTAAACCCTAAACCCTAAACCCTAAACCCTAAACCCTAAACCCTAAACCCTAAACCCTAAACCCTAAACCCTAAACCCTAAACCCTAAACCCTAAACCCTAAACCCTAAACCCTAAACCCTAAACCCTAAACCCTAAACCCTAAACCCTAAACCCTAAACCCTAAACCCTAAACCCTAAACCCTAAACCCTAAACCCTAAACCCTAAACCCTAAACCCTAAACCCTAAACCCTAAACCCTAAACCCTAAACCCTAAACCCTAAACCCTAAACCCTAAACCCTAAACCCTAAACCCTAAACCCTAAACCCTAAACCCTAAACCCTAAACCCTAAACCCTAAACCCTAAACCCTAAACCCTAAACCCTAAACCCTAAACCCTAAACCCTAAACCCTAAACCCTAAACCCTAAACCCTAAACCCTAAACCCTAAACCCTAAACCCTAAACCCTAAACCCTAAACCCTAAACCCTAAACCCTAAACCCTAAACCCTAAACCCTAAACCCTAAACCCTAAACCCTAAACCCTAAACCCTAAACCCTAAACCCTAAACCCTAAACCCTAAACCCTAAACCCTAAACCCTAAACCCTAAACCCTAAACCCTAAACCCTAAACCCTAAACCCTAAACCCTAAACCCTAAACCCTAAACCCTAAACCCTAAACCCTAAACCCTAAACCCTAAACCCTAAACCCTAAACCCTAAACCCTAAACCCTAAACCCTAAACCCTAAACCCTAAACCCTAAACCCTAAACCCTAAACCCTAAACCCTAAACCCCAAACCCTAAACCCTAAAACCCCAAACCCCAAACCCCAAACCCTAAACCCCAAAACCCTAACCCTAAACCCCAAAACCCCAAAACCCTAAAACCCTAAACCCTAAACCCTAAACCCTAAACCCTAAACCCCAAACCCTAAACCCTAAACCCTAAACCCTAAACCCTAAACCCTAAACCCTAAAACCCTTAACCCTAAACCCTAAACCCTAAACCCTAAACCCTAAAACCCTAAAACCCTAAAACCCTAAACCCTAAACCCTAAACCCTAAAACCCTAAACCCTAAAACCCTAAACCCTAAAACCCTAAAACCCTAAACCCTAAACCCTAAACCCCAAAACCCTAAAACCCTAAAACCCTAAACCCTAAACCCTAAACCCTAAAACCCTAAACCCTAAACCCTAAAACCCTAAAACATTAAACCTTAAGCCCTAAACCCTAGTTATGGACTTGTGGATGTCAAGGTGATGATAAGTTAATGTATTTTGTATGTTTTGAGTGAGAATGAAGGATGGGTTGTATTTATTAGACATTTGGTGTGTGGGTCAATAATTTTTTTACAGCTTTTTTAACCTCCCTTCAGTACGTTTGATTTCGAAGCCTAGAAAAAGAAAGTAGAAACACTGAAACAAATGCTCTAAGAAGAAAGAAGTTTTATTTTAGGTGCAAATGACAGTAGTTTTAGAATCTAATCACTCGCCTGTGGTTTGTTGTATATGAGTCATAGGGTCGACCAACGTGTTCAAAAAAAAAAAAACTAGTTTGAAGGTAGTGTGGGTCGTGCGGTGCAGATAATTTAGGATGAACCTCGTATTAATCAAACAAAAAGTGATAATTTAGGATGAACCTCTTATTGAGCCGTACGTGAACATTACCTGACAGATGGCTCCCAACCAGCACTGCAACCACCTGCCCCATGCATAAGGGCTTATCCTAATTGGGGGCCTAGAACGGCAATGACAGAACACTGATTGGGAAAGGCATGGAAACTCGACGTCTTGTTTTGTAAACTTGATGTTTACCCAGGTGCCTTAGTGTTGCCTAACCGTTCGGCCAAAAGCACAATTTGATCCATCTTCATTGGGAGGAGTTTTTGGAGGAGTGCTTCCTTCCCTTATGTTGTAAGGCTGGGGAGGTCATGAGCAATTCCCATATAGAGATTTGCACTTGAGTTCTCTTCAATTGGTTGACCACGCAGATCGATGAGGACACCCTCGCCCACCTACTCCTTATCTATCTAATAATTTCTTCTATCTACTGAATTCAAAAGGCGACCAATTTCGATATCGATTGCTTGCGAGTGCCTATTCTAATTACCCACTCGCTAGTGGAGCAAGTGGGTTCGCTCCCCCTAAAGCTAAACCCGAGTTGTTCTGCAACGAACCAAGTGGCACCACTATCTGCCCAACTAGGATCAAACCGTTGTTGAAATTTGCACTCCCTAAGTAAGCGGCGGCGGCACTCCATTTGTTAGGTTGGAGCTCTGCTCTTCCCCTCACTAGCCTTTTGTGCATGAGCAAAGCCGCCCTCTTCGCTATAACTTCATATAGTACAAGAAAAAGCCTATTTAGGACCTTAAAGATAAGTTTATACACCACATTACAAAGGCTAATCGGCTTAAACTCATTTACCTAACCTTAACTCATTTACCTTTTTTTGGTTCTGGGTTTTGGGGCTAGCAGCTGATTTCCCAATCGCATATATAGTTACCGAGGCGCGGGGAGCAGTAGATTCCATTACGGATTGAGTAATGACATCTCCGGCATCAATAGCAGGGAGCCTCCATACATCATAATGAACACTTTGTAATTGACTATAATACATTAATAAATTATGTAGAAGACATTTGATATCGTACTCCATAATGAACACTTTGTAATTGACTATAATACATTAATAAACTATGTAGAAGACATTTGATATCATCCTCCTAGTAAATCATTTGCTTTTGTTACAATATATTTATATAAGAGTAAAGTTATATGTACGCAATGCCACTTTTCTATGCTGGCACCCAGAATTTTTTTTATGTTGGCACCTAGCTTCTCTTCAATATTTTGAAAATGCACTTACATTTGAAAATATGAATAATATACACTTATTTCCAAAACATCCAAAAAAACAGAATGCCACCCTACCCAAGCATTTTTCTTTATATAATTTACTTGAAGCATGAAGGTATATTTATGTTTCAATAGGTTTAATAACCTTTCTAGAATGTCTATTGGCCAATATTGGCCTATTGGCCTATTACTTTTAAAAAAAACTAGGACATGCCAACTTTTTCTAGAAGCTCTTATTGAAAAAGCTCTTCAAAATAGGGCCAAAGTTCATATGCGCGTTATGATACATAGGGGATTGAACACTTAGCTCAATGGTTCAAACATAAATAAAGCAAGTTTTGGTTTAAAGTTAAAACCTCACTACTTATCAAAAACAAAATTCAACTCAAAATACATGTAATCACCACTAACACAACATATTATGGCTTAGGATCGGTGAAGAAACCTGGCAAAACTTCAAGAGTAGAGATATTAGTAACAATCAGCCAAGAGTTCGATGCCACAACAGAGAATAGTATGGCGAGTACTACACAGATCCAACATAATTGAAATTGCATCCTCTTCTTCAAATGGGTTTCCTTACTATCCCTCAAGCTTTTACCAAGACGTACCACACTTTGATGTTAAATCATATATAACCTCAAAACAATAAAACTTCAACACCATCCTACATTTCAAATTTCCCTCCTGAAGGGCATTGCAAAAGAAAGTGTTATTGAGGGAATAACCGATAACGTCACTAACACTCGCAGGGCTGATTTGGAGATTTTCAAAATTCATCCCATGAATCAAACCTGCATTTTACCAACTATACAAGTCTTGCTGTATTTACAAAGATGCTGAAGTGAAACATGGGCGTGATGACTGATCCGGAGGGAGGATAAGGTGATTCCATCTTCATGAATCTGGAAGTTTTCACTTGTAAGGATTCAAGTCAGCCATGGACCATCTGCATGTATTTGCACCACATTCCGCAAAGTCAAAACCTAAAGAAAGTGCAATAACCATAAAGTGTGGATGACAAGAATATTAGCAAAACCTAAGGTACCATCAGAAGTGGCAGCAAAAAACACGCAACTAACCAACCAGGGAGAATGTGACACACCACTTAAATCTAATGACAAGCCTTTACTAAAAATCTCAAAGTAGAAATAAAGGGCAGTGAGGTCAGTCTCAGAAACATGACCAATCCATTGGGCAAGAATCATCTAGTTCTAGGCAGCCTCATCAAGGTCATGTTATTGATTATAATGAACCCAAAATGTAAGAACCACAAAAATAATGATAAGAAGATTTTCTTTTACCAGCTTTGATGCATTTCGGGTTTTCAAAGTTGTCATTGCAGCTTCTGCAAAAACCTGTGCTGCTTCCGCATCGGCTTCAGCAGCTTCTGCCTCCCTTGCTGCCTCTTCAGCCTCTGCCATGGCAGCTTCTGCTTCTGCAACTGCTTGAGCAGCAGCAGCAGCTGCCTCCTGTGCGGTCATAGTTCTCATCCTTGCAAGTCCTGCATCAATTTTGGATTTTGTGAATATCCTCACATCATCTTTCTCTACTCCAGAGGAGTCTCTTTGTCTTCCTTCCAAAAGTAGGACACCAGAGCTTCTTCTTGCCTCCATGAAAGAAGCACTTGGTGAAATCCTGTACTTGCGTTTTACCTGTTAAAACAATTTTTCCAGCATTACTACAAATTAATAACAGAAGCAGCAACCAAATGTTAATAACCAAGGAGAAGAAAGCCGAAAAAGGAAAAAAGAAAAAAGAAAGAAAATGTCGGTTGGTTCAAACAATTAGCTCACTTAGGAAAGGCTTCATCTTATATTAGCTTTGGGCTCTACCCTTCCCCTCTCCCCCCTCCCCCTCCATAAATTTCTATTCTCAGGTCCTAGTTTGACAACCTAATAGGAATCAACCTACGATTATGCCCCAATAAGATTGTACATTTTGGATTGTGGTTCCTGACTTGACTCCATTATTAAATGATTTTTATTCTAATCTAGATTAGAAAGGGGTCGTGGAATTGTAAGATCATATGTTTCCACGGATTTGGATTGAAACTTCATATCTATCAATGCTCTAGCTCAAATATAACTTTCACAAACATTCTAGTTTACAACCATCCTTTAGGGACGTTCCCATTTGTTGCAGTCTCGATAGGTTCCTTTTTTCTGAGGGTTAGGAGAGGATATTCCAATTTCACAAACAGGAAGCATTGACGAGTCTGATCATAGACCAATTGTGTTGGATACTAAGGAAGTCAAGTGGGGCCACTCCCCTTTTAAATTTGAGAATGTGTGGTTATCTCATAGGGACTTCCTCAGTAGATGTCCGCTTTGGTGGCAGTCTTCGGAGACACATGGGTGGGAGGGCCATAGGTTTATGGTTAAACTTAAAAAATTGAAGAAGTTCACTAAGTCTTGGGATAAGGAAGTTTTTGGTGTTGATAGGTTAAGGAAAAAGGGGCTTGAATCAGTTATAGGAGAACTGGACAGTTTGGAGGACGGCTCAGGTTGGAATGTGGAATTGGAATCTTTTCGAACTCTCTACAAAGTTGACTCGGCGGAAAGATGTTTGCATGATGACAAAGCGGCATTACAAAAGGCCAAAATTAGATAGTTAAAGGCAGGTGATGCAAATTCCAAATTTTTTCATAGCCTCTTGAATTGCCGAAGGAATAAGAGCACAATTGTCAAAGTTGAAAATGACGAAGGAGTATTGATTGATTCTCAAGAGGGAGTTGTAGAGACAATCCTACCTTATTTTAAACAGGTCTTCACTGCGCAGGGGGGTCGTACCTGGGGGGTTGAGGGCCTTGAATGGGATGCCATTTCTATGGAGGATCGCTCTTTGTTGGAGAGACCTTTTGTTGAGGAAGAGGTTAGGGCCGCTGTCATCAGTTCTAATGGGAATAAAGTGCCAGGTCCATATGGGTTTTCAATGGCATTATTTCAACAGTGTTGGGAGGTTGTCAAAGGTGACATCATGAGTGTGTTTGAGGAGTTCCATTAAAATGGAAGGATTAATATTCAGACTAATGAGACTTACATCTGCTTAATCTCGAAGAAGGAACAGTCATGGAGTTTGAAGGATTTTCGTCCTATTAGTCTGATTACTAGTCTGTATAAAATTATTACGAAGACTTGTTCTTTGAGGCTTAGAGAGGTGCTTCACAAGACTATTGAAGGTACTCAGATGGCATTTGTGCAGGGGGGGGCAAATTTTGGATGTTGTGGTTATTGCTAGAGGCAGTGGAGGATTACCGGTCTAAAAAGAAGGCGGGTGTGGTCTTTAAAGTCGATTTTACCAAAGCTTACGATTCTGTGGAATGGAGCTTCCTTGAATTTGTGTTGAACATGAAAGGATTTGGGGCTAGATGGATTAGCTAGATGATGGGTTGTGTGAGCTCAGTTACTTACTCAGTCGTGATTAACGAAAAACCAAGAGGGAAGTTCAATGCTGGTAGATGGCTAATGTAGGGTGATCCACTTTCCCCGTTCTTATTCACGATTGTGGCTGATTGTTTGGGGAGATTAATGACTAGAGCGAGACAGGTCTCATGGATCGAAGGTTTCCTTGTTGGGAAGGAGAAGGTGGAGCTTTCCCACCTTCAGTTCGCCGATGACACCTTATTCTTTTTGAAGGGGGAGGAGAACATTTTGAACACTATCCAGCTTCTCAATTGCTTTAGTTTCATGTCGGGTCTTAAGATATATGTGGCAAAATGTCAGATTGTTGGGATCAACATGGAGGCAATAACGATTCTTAATTTGGTTAACACGGTTGGCTGTCCGATGGGATCTTGGCCGCTGAAGTACCTTGGTTTGCCGATGAGGTAACCCCTTGTCCAAGGAATTTTGGGACCCAGTTCTTTCTGAAGGGAGGAAGAGGGCTTTCCTTTCGGAAGGGGGATGATTGGCTCTTATTCGCACGATGTTGTCGGCTTTGCCTTCCTACTATTTATCCATATTCAAAGTCCCATTAGGAGTGGCTCAGCAAATCGAAAGGAAGTTTAAGTCTTTCTTTTGGAGCAGAGAATGGCTATGCCAGCCTAGTGAGTTGGAAAGAAGTGGTAAAACCTATAGCTAAGGGTGGCCTTGCCGCCTTGGTATAGGTATCATATGTTTGAGAAATGAGGCTCTCTGTAGCAAGTGGATTTGGCGTTTATTCCAGGAAAAGGATTCTTTATGGACTAGGGTTGTGAGCAGCAAGTACGACACTATGTATCTAGACGAGCAGTTGGGTATTTCGGGGAGGGTGAGGAGGAGTTCCTATCGATCCCCTAGGAATTCATCCATTCACTTGGTCCGCACTTCTTCTCGCATACGACTCTCAAACTCGGTGATGGCGCATCCTTTCGATTCTAGGAAGACAAATGGATGGGAGACTCTACTTTGGCAGCATCTTTTCCATACCTCTACAGGCTTTCCACCCTCCACAACATCTCCATCTCATCTTTTTTGCTCCCCAACCCTTCTCATCCACACTTGTCCTCACCCCTTTCTTAGAACCTTCATCTTCCTAGACCATTGGCTGATTGTGAACATAACGAGGTTACCCCCCTATTAACCCGTCTAGCTTCAGTTAGCCTCTCTTCTTCCCCGGACGGTGTATCTTAGATTCCCTCCCCCAATGGCTTTTTCTCATGTAAATCTTTCTTTGATATCCTTTCTAATTCCTCGTCGTTCTCCCTTTTCCCTCTTTCCATTAGTATCTGGCATGTTCAGGTTCCATCTAAGGTAAAAATATTTGGTTGGTTACTGGCTCATAAGAAAATCAATATCTGTGACATGCTGCAGCGGCGTTCTCCAGGACGTTGTCTTCCCCCCCACTGTTGCTTATTTTGCATGAAGGAAGGAGAGTACTTGGTACTTGGACCATCTATTTTTCTCTTGCAGCTATTCTGTTAACATATGGCAAAGGTGGTTTTCATTTTCAGGAAATAGATTCAGAGTCCCACAGTCAGTGGATGAAGCATTGTCCCTCTCCCATTTAACAAATCTCTCTTCGAACGAGAAGGACTTTCGTCCCTTTGGCTTGAGAGAAATGCTAGAGTTTTTATGGGCTTCCAAAAAGATGCCTCCCAGCTATGGGAGGAGATCAGGTTGTTAGCAGGTTCATGGGTTTTTGCCTCCTCTCGAGGGAATGGGTTTCCTCTTTCTTGTTGGGTGCTTAATTGGAGTACTTGTATGTAAGTCTTGTTGGGTGGGCGTCGAGTTTGGCTCTTTGATTTTGTCTTGTGTTTCGGTTTGTGAATGTTGTTGTGCTTTTCTGAAGCACATTTCTATATATTTGTACATTTCCTATACTTATTAATACACACACATTTTTGTTTTGTTTCAAAAACAAACAAAAAAAAAATACCATCCTCCTTTCTAGAGCCTCACTCAAGTTAAAGATATGTCAAAGGCTAGTCATTTCAAACGCCCCACAATCAACTTTTTAACGGCAAATATGGTGTTACAGTGTTGGTAAACGTGAGCTATTATAAAGATAAGAGCCTAATTTAAACTCAAATTTTACTCATTTGATTACCATTTCTGTGGAAGTAGCCTACCAATGACTAAATTCAGACCGCAACCCTGACAACAGTTCATCCTTGTTTTAAAAAGGTGTACCATTACCCAATGCACCAGGCTCCCAACAATCCTGAGTCTAAGGAAGAAATGTAATACACAACCTTACCTTCATATCAGAGTGGTTGTTTCCAGATTCGTATCTGTTACCTCTAGTTCACTATGAAGCAACCTCAACCATTGCACCAAGACCCGACTTCTAAAGTATTACTTTACCAAAATAATATAGTTACCATATTTGACAGTAATGAGTATGCTATATTTTACCTCATCGGAAAAAGAAAAATGTAAATGACAAAGCTTATATATATTTTGACAAAATTGAGGGAGTAGATTTTACCATTTAATAAGCATTATGGAATTCACCTTTATCAATTTCCCACTTGCAGTCAAACCCTTCAATTTTGCAGACAATATCCTTTTGAAATTTGGAGGTGCATTGTATTGATCCTGGATAATAAAAGATAAAAATGTTTGAACCATTTCAAACATTTCAAACAAATGTTTGTTAAGAAAACCATGAACATTTGCAAAAGCACTAAAATAAATACTTATGTGAATCTTTCAGTGATGAAAAGGATTTTTTGAAATCTTCTCAGCATTCAAAAAAGCATTGACAGTCAACTTACACAGTTAAAATGGCAGCATATATAGGCCATAGAAAAAGACATCATGGAACCATTTTAATATGTTAGTTAAGTAGACAATATTAAAACTATTTTCAAAATATAATTTCAATGATGCAAGTACTAGTCATACCTCTATATATAGAGCAATAGAAGTCTTGTTAGACCCACTAGGCTCCTTCATAGTGGTGATAGCTTCTAATATAAGGTTGTCCAGCCTACCAAAAGAAAATGTAAAATCCATATAACATGTCAAGAACTATATCAATAACATACTGGCCATGCTGACAAGTAAAAGCAGTCACCTAACAATCATGGTATGATAAAAAAGGACGGTGAAATCTTACAATCTAAACAAAATGATATAAGCAGTGGAACAATTATATTTTAATTGCGAATGAACACTGTAATAATGCTCAAGATATGGTAATCTTTCCCACTGAACCTTGAATCTGCTTATGGAGAACAAGAAGAGCATCCATAGGAAGTGCAAATCATTTTGCCCAACTTCCGTGTTTCGGATTATTTAAGTTGCTAGGACATAGCCAAGGCACAAAAAATGGGTAGACCTTTTCAAAATTCCTGCATTCCTGAGGAATAATGAGCATTTGGATTCCAAAATCAACTTACCTCTGTTTTCAAGTTGCAGTTGCAGCTTATTACATTTCATGTGTATGAGAAAAGCATCCAAGATCAAGATGTGAAGTCAAAATATTTAGTTATGCCATAATACCTACGTCACAGTTTACATAAAGTAGAATTCAGCACAGTGTGTCCAAATATATATGTTTATCCATGAACTTTATACAGACCTCTCTCTGAGACATGAGACACTAGCCATACTACTTCTATTGCATCATCTCAATGACAAAGCAGATTCGGAAGAATCTGTAAAGATACTATTGCATCATCTCAATGACATAAAGATATTCTTTGTTTGGAACCTTACTCAATTGTAAAAGATAGGAGTTTGCTTTTGGGTGAAGATCCAAGCTATCAAGGTCTTTCATTTTTTAAGCATCAGTTGGCCCTTCAGTTGCTATTCAATTGGTGAATGTAATGTATCCATCCTGAACTAAAGAAAACTAAACCATTGTGACAAATAAATTAAATAATTAGGTACAAGCATAATTTGAGATGGACAATTTTATTGCAGAAAAATAATGACTATGCCAAAGATGTGCCACATGAGATAATATGGGAAGCCAAAATACTTGTCCACATGCAGTACCGAATGAACCATTAGTTGCGCAGATAGCAATAAAGCCTTAAGTTTATAAAGATATATTGACAGCTGTCCAAGCAAAGATACAAATCATACCATGGATGATCTCATCATTGGATACGAATGACTATGCCCATATGTCTAGAGTTGAAGAAACCATTAAGCATGCAGATAGCAGAATAGCAACATATTTTTCAATTCTTTAACAGCTCAAGCACAAAAGGAATTCATTGCAGTAACATATAAATCATCACTTGCCCTCAGTTGACCTAATAGGTTTATTTAAAGGGCATATCCAGTGCCATGACTGAGGCTCCTGCTATTGCAGGGTCTGAGGAAAGGTGATGTAGCACGTGTTAGTTATTTTTATTTATTTCTGTTTTTGTCGTTGAGTTGTAATTAGTTTTATTTGTTTTTATTATTGAGTCTAGTTAGGATAATGTGGTTATGTTTGAATAGGATTCTGTTTTGTGTTGTTAAAAGGAATTCTAGTAGAATTAGGGTAAGTCTTGCTTAGAGTCATAGTAGAATTAGGAGTAGCTTTCTGTTTTTTTTCAATTTAAAGATTGGCGTTGGGGATAGAAAGACAGTTTTTTTCAGAATTAATAAAATTTTCAGCAATTTAGCTTTGTTTCTTTTGTCGAATACATCAAAAGGACAATATACGAAACCTTTCCTACACATTAAAGAGGTTGTTTGCGAATTCAAACCCATGATCACAGTGGTCTAACCTCAACTATTGTGCCATTCAAAAATTACATCTTCATAAAATCAAATTTATGATAGCATAACTCCTACAACTTCAACATGGATTAATGGTTGTATGTTACAATATTCCACAATAATTAGTAATTAACAAGATAGAAATTGTTCATATCATGTTCAGTGGCACAAAGCATAAACAAATGGTGTACATCAAATCAAGAAGTTGAAATACCAAATGAGGCACACCTAAAAAATTTGCTTTATACTTCAGACAAGAACATCATTACTGATAAATTATTTGGAAACTGGATTTATCAAGAAGGGCTAACCTAGAAATTGTTTTTTTATTCCCAGTAATCTGTAATAGTCCAGTAGACACTGCAAGAGGCTTGGCATCAACAATATCCTCATCACTTTGGAGAGTTCTAACCAATGCATTCTCATCCTTTTTAAGCATTTGTTGGCTCCTTTTAAGGGCAAGCCTAGCCTTCTCCCTGGAGCCCCATCCATTTGCTGTCACACTCATGTTTCTCCACTTGTCCTATTTTAAGATTGAAAGAATAGGGATCAATAACCACACCATGTCACACAAAAAAAAAAAAAAAAGTTTAGCTGGAGTTCATCATCATAAACTATTGAGATATACAACCATAAGTTAAAAACTGACACCTACAAACCATGATCAGACACTAATGCAGAATTCTTATCAAAAGTTCCCTTAGTATAACAAAATTTACCTATTAAAACAATGTTGTAGAATAATTACCTTGAGATCCACATTAGAACGCAAGGACAAGACACCACTGAACTCAGGATCTTTCAGTATTGTGCGCCATTTGCCTGCTCCATGCTTAACTACTCCAGCCTTAAGTGCTGCTTCTTCTTCCGGTGTCCACTTTTGCTTGGGAGCACCCATTAACAAGAGTACAGAATCTTTCTAGCAGAATCTGAACAACCAAAACTAAACAAATCATATAACAGAGTGACATAAGAAATATACAATGAAATATGCCTCTAAAATCCGACAATAATAATCGCTTCCATACAAAAATGAAGACAACAGAGCTTATGAAACCAGGTGAGAAATTAAATAATCAAATGTGATATCTGCACACACATAAGAAAGGTTGCGAAAGGCTTGATACTGCAAGAATAGTTGCTGCAGGGATTTTTGAAGAAATTAACTGCTATTGTTGATAAAAGCCTTGGTAAATGCTCTCTAACATACTGATACCTCAGTTTTTATATTCATACCTCTTCAAATATTTTTATATAGAATGTGTGCATGTGCACGTGCATTCCAAATGAATTCAATATTTATTAGTTAAAAATGATAATTTTTAACGTTATACTTATAACCATCATTTTTTTTAGCAGAAACAAATAAAAACGTATTAGAAATGAATATCTTTAACTGCAGCTTTTTCTTCATTGATTCAATTTACACAAAGCTTGTGGTAACAAATTTATAATAGCAATCTTCAAACCTGAAATAAGAAAGTAGCTGGTGGAGATTATGTTGTGTAGCACGATCCAAATATCTTATGCCATGGGAACCTTTACAGACTTAACAGCCGTTTTTCCATTTCTGCTAATAAAAAGAAGGAATGTTTTAGTAGGACCACACTGCATGAAGAACATATATATTATAACAAGTAACAACTACCCAAATAAGCATGAATCTTAAATTGTAGCACTAAATGTACATTTCAAAAGTTAGAGCTTTTAATTACACCAAATTGGGCAGAAATAAAGTAGGGGTATATCAAGTTTAAATTACCACTAAAGAGAATTATACATGGTGAATGAACAATGGAAAATAAGCGCTAATGAAGAACTACACAAAGTCATAAATGTGAAAAAGAAAAAGAAAAAGAAAGGTCTACTCAGCAGTACCCTGTTATACCAAGATAATTTCTTGGCAAAAAAACTCTATTCTTGGAGAGATCAATGAGGTGAAATTGTTCAACTTAATTGAAAAACCTCGCATACATAGGTTTACCTACTACACCAATAAGAAAACAGGACAAAGGAGCAACCGTATATTGCTTACTTGAACCGGTTTATATTTACGCTGATAAGGAAATAAAAAGAGTGTTTGTCTATGCTTCTCATAGAGTTTGGATAAAACATGCAGGCCACAATTAAATTGGCATTAAAGAGAATCAAATTGTGAACAATGTAATATTTGCTAATAAGGGAATAAAGTGAGTCTTTGTTTAGCAAACGTAATCATATTATCATAGAATATCCTTAGCCCTTAAAAGGTCACTTTCTATGGGTTTTCATAGTAAATGTATTAAATCTACTGTCATTTTCTTAACCAAACTGGTGGCAGGTGAATGCACTTTTTTTTAATCCCTATTTTTACCATCTAGTGTTAATAGAACCCCCTTCCTAACTGATTCATTTAAAGGCCTACGTTGTTTGTGTCCAAACCTAATGTCATAAGTCATGCTCCATTATTAAGTTTTCAACATCTAAAGATAAATGGCACGAATGAGTTTTCGGCTTGAATGGTATTTGGTATAAGAACAAAATGCAATTCACTATATGAGTCGCACAAATGGTAGCACTAATCACAATGAACAACAAGAATCTGCTTGCAGAAAGAGAAGAGTGCAAAATTTGTAGTCTTTAACTTTGTAAAGTGCCCATTTTTCTATGTAGATAACATCTTGCATGAACAAATGAGAATGTCTGAGTAAGAAAACTTCATACCCACAAATTAATTCAGAAAAAACAGATTCGAAGTTCCAACTACAAACAAAAAATTAAGTATTCGCTAAGTCATGCAATACAAAGAAAAGGTAGTAAAAAGAAAATGCATTTTCCAAGATATTAGAGCCGGAAAATGACAGGAAATAAATGTAAGAAAGAAAAACTAATGCCAGTACAGTGAAATTTACTTGTCCAATTATATATTTACTTATCTTTACAACTCAGATTACTTAATCCCAGATCCAAGTCATTTAGTTAATGATTGTCTTATGGGGTATCAAACATATCAAAACACTGAAATTTGAAGATATTGCCCTACATCTGTGCAACAATGCACTGACATATTTGGATTTTGGTTCATGTGCCATTTGTTCTGTAGATTACTAATCCATTTTCATAAGGATATTCACATCTGAGCCACGCCACTTAGATGCATGATGCTTTCCTTAAATAGAATATAGAAGATGACACTTTTACGTTCTACCAATATCTATAAACCAAGTGAACAGGAAGATGAACGCTTTGAAAGGATTTTCCAAAATATAACATATGTTTCTTTATATACGAAAATCAAATCTTTGTTTATAGAGATTAATATGCAGTATTATCTTGTATTACAATTCCCAACAAACGAAGTATTCCATACGTGTGTGTGTGTGTGCACGTGTTTCATGATTATTATATCCTATATGCATCAGTATGCCTACAAGTAACAAAAATTTCATGATTGGCAAGTCAAATTGGGCATGACTATTGAGCAGAATTCTTGCACCTTGGCTTTACCCTACGAAATAATTCTCTATCATCCGAAATACTAGAAGATAAACGTTAAAGAATATCAATCTAAAATTAAAAGAAACACACAAAAATCCACAAAATTCAAGAAACAAAACTCTAACTACTGATTCCTTAAAAAAAAAGAGGTGAATCGAGGATGATCGGAAAAGAACCAAAACCCTAACTTTAGAAACAAAGAAAATTGCTTGGACCATCCGTTCCATCACCCTCGCCTGTGGAGGAGGACTAAAGAATGGAACAAAAACCCTAGTTTCAGTTTAAAAAACAAACAAAAAAGAATCGGAGAAAAGTACCTGAAACCCTAGACCTCCATCACTTTCTAAAGAGGATCTGGCGATTCACATTGGAATCATGCGATGAGAACAATGAATTACTCGCTTCTCTATTTTAGAAAAGAGGAAATGAAAAATTAAAACAAGAAATCAATCTGAGGCAACTTTGGTCGGAGAATGAAATCGATGGTGCTTATTTTTGTACAGAGCAAACAAAGGGAGCGAAAGAGAGGGAGAAAATAGAAGACAACATGCAAATTTCTAAAGTGTATCTTCCAGAAAATAATACGTTAACAATTCCAGCCGGTAGACCTATCCTTTTTGCTGTTAGCTTCAATTTTTCTTTTTCTATTAACCGTGTATTTATAATTTTATAGTGTAAGGAAAATTAAGCAAATATTTACAAATATTTAATTTTAATGCAATATTATAATATTGCTCCATGCCCTCAATGCCGAGATGCCAAACTAGTTCACCGAGACCTGCATGCACCCACCATGCATCAGTCCGGGTAAACCAAATAATTAATCTCGACAAATCTAGAAATCAGACTCTAGACTTCTGCCTTAATTAGAGACTTCCTCCCTTCTCCAGAACCAGCAAATCAATGCCCTGATGTACCTCTTTCTTTGATTATCAAAATCATAATATAACTATGAGCATATCTCAAGAAATCGTTGTTATTGTTTTTATATTTAATTTTTTGAATGCAAATTATATTTTTCTGTCGTGATTTTTAAGCAGTGCTAGGCTAAATAAACTTATCATCTAATTCAAGAGGTGCATGACATGATTACTTATTATATTGTTGTGGTCCCCCTCTTTTTCAGCAAGAAGTGTAGAAGGAAGGCATAAGTTGTGAGGACCTTGCAATTCATTGAGCCACATATTTATACATGCTCATTGACAATTTTTAGGTTGATGCATGGAAGGTGAAAGAGAGAGAAAGCGCTTAAATGTACATGAATAGAGAAAATTAAAAAATATGACTATTTACAATGAAACAAAAAGATTAGGTATTTAACAACATAGACGAAACAAGAGGGGGTAACTGAATGGTACGAAGATCTCACTGCCTAGTGGTTGAGGGGAGGAGATCTCGAGTTCGAAATCGAACTGAGGTCGAATTTTTGTGCCCACCATGCCTGCCACTCCTAGGGAGGGACACCCGCGCCTCTGCAAACTCCTGAGTCCGAGAAGACTAGTCTCGCCCCATAGGAGGAGAACACCTCCCGGGTGCCAAAATCCAGGTAACCAGAAAATAATAAAAAAAAAACAAATTCATATAATCAATCTTATGTGATTGAGAAAATACTGTTGATTTAAGAATTGAATTTACTTGGGCGAACTCTTCAACATCTTTTGAAAGGAAATAATACAATAAGTTTATACCTTTGGTCTGTAATTTTTCCCTTAAAAATCAAATTATGGAGATGCACAGTAGAAGCCATATTATACATATAAAAGGAGCTTCTGAAGAAAAAAAAAATTCCAAAACTTTCCTTGGCGCTAGACAAAATGCATCAAGCACAACAAGAGGGATGTGTTTAAATAAATCTTACAAATGAAACGTTGCTCTAGTTATTTATCAGAGAGAGAAGTTTGCATTTGATTTCTTGAGCTTGAAAGGCAGAGAATTTCACCAAGAAGTACAACTTTTCTTTTCCTTTTTTTCAAGACTCAAAGATCTCTATATATATTAGATGGGCAATTACCGAACCTCACTTACGCTTTCCTAACTTACTCCAACACCACATCTGGAATGCTTGTGTTTGCATCCAAAATCTCAATCCATTCTTTCCACGGAGACTTTGAAGGGTCTAAGAATTTCGATACCTGAGGCAACATCACGAACTTGTAGAATTCATTAACCAACTTGAGTATTTCTTTTGATTCCACCAGCATCTGCATTTCGGGCCGAGCTATATTATCAGGATTTCTTCTAAAGGAAAATGACAAAATGTCATTTTCCAAGATTTCACTTTTTGTGAGAGAAAATTATAAAAGTGTTTTTCAAAAACTACTCCACTAAACATATTTTTTATTGTTTTCTTTTTCTTTTACTATTTGAAAACTGAAAAATGATTTTTGGATTGTAAACTAAACACGACCTAAATGTAATGTCCAGAACTATGAAACAATAGTTTTACATTTCAGGATAAAAAATTAGGTGTAATTTTCAAAATTATAGAATATTAGATATATTTTAAAAAAAAATTGGGAGAGATGAGTTAAATTCTAAAATATTTAGTTTGAAAACATCATAATTCAATCAATCTATAATCATGCAAAATATAAAGAGTAAAACTAGCATAAGAGATAATATTGAGGATAATTAGAAAAGTAAAATATTTTGGGGTTCTTTTATAATTTGAAAAGGGATAATCTCATCTGTTCCATTAAGTCAAAGGATAGTCCTTAGGTTAGTAATTCCAATGTCTAGGCTAACCACTGGAATAATATTGAGTTTCTAGCCAAAATAATTGGAAAAAAAATATTATGCATCAAAAACCCTATTTCTTCACAGTAGCAAAATCAAGAAAAGAAGATTGTGAAACCCTTAACAAAACCGATCTACGATAAGGGATGTAAGCTAACCCGACCGAACCGAACACAACCTGATGGGTTGGGTTGGGTTGATCTAGGTGTTTGGGTTGGGTTGGGTTCAAAAATCTCAACTCGAACGGTTCAGGTTGGGTTATGGGTTGACAACCTTGGAACCTGACCCAACTCAACCCGAACCGAACTTAACATTAACCCTTAAATTGATATCCCCTAAAGTCATCAAATTGCAAAACTAACGAAACCCCCAAAGTCTCAAATCTAAATAGCAATCTTTTTGGCTTTCTACATAAAACTTCTCAACCATTCTTCTACTTTGTTTCTTCTTATTCTTTGATCCACTTTTTCTTCTTCTTTATTTTTATTTTTTTCTTCTTCTTAGGTTTTTCTTTTATTTTTATTTTTATTTTTCTAAAGTTCAAGTCATCCTCTTGAAAAAGAAAAGAAAAAAAATCTAGTATTTTCAACCCGAATGACCAACCCAACCCGAAGTAGTGGGTTAAGGTGTCCCAATCCGAACTATTTGGGCTGGGTTGAGTTTTGATTCGAACTCGCTCCAATCCAACCCATTACACCCTTATCTACGATAATTGAAATGAACCATGGAGATGCTTCATACTTCTAATTGATTAACAAAGAGTTAAAACAAGAAAGAAAGATTAAAAAGAACTATTGGTCTGCTAACCCACTTTCAGACTAACTACACACACCAAAGTTACCTGCTGCCATGACAACTCTAAAATTTTCCAATGTATCTTTTTGAGTTTTTTCAACTAGAAAGATTTTCAAGTTTTTAAAAAAGTTGAGACAAGCCTCAGACAATACAACATCATGTATAACTGGAGGAGATTTCTCAAGCCAAATATATCTTGTTCCAAGAGAAAGTCCATGCCTACTAAGCCTATAATCCATTTCATTAGTTGATCTAGGAATGTTTGAAGACAATGTCATTCCACCCAGCTGCTAAATTTGTAGAATTTTCAATAATGGCCCCTAATTCAATAGGAGGGCGGAAATCATCCGCCATCATCTTCATTACAGAAAGGTTATCCCCTTCCACAATCTCTACTGGGCTCCCTATTTCGATTGCAAACATCAACCCCCATCAGACTTCAATTGGCTCAGCTACATCAGAAGAAAAGGTTCCTAACAGTTTTTGGGTCATGGCTGCTACTACTTGGCCTTGATTGCCTCTAATCACTACCTCAATACCATACAAAAACCTAGAAATACCTAAACCTCGCTGATTTATCCATTTTAGAGAATCTTTTGCTGAAGCTCGTCGACATTTATCGGTAAACCAACCACATAGTGGCTTGCTCAAGACGACTCCGCACCATGACTCCGACCAAGAGCTAAGCAAAGCAATCCATATCAAGAAACCGATCCACAAAATAAAATGGAAGAAGAAGGGTCCAAAAGAAAAGTGGAGAAGATTCGAGACTTATCTAGATATATATATTTCCGATCCACAGAAGAAAACTAAAAGAAGGGATTGAAAGGAATACCTGGAAGAGCTGACTGAGATATGAGGGTTTACTTTTATTCTCTTTCACAGCTGCACGATCACTGTCATCAAAATTCCTTCAAAATCCTCTTATTCCAATCTACGAAATGCTCCGCCGATCAGAGATATCTATTGATCTACAAAATAAACACGGAAGAGTAAGGTCTGAAAAAATACCAAGAAGGGCAATCTGTTATATTAGATGTTACAAACACAAATGTTTGTAACGAGAAATCAAATGAAATAGAAAAATTAGATGATAAATGGGGTTAATTCGAGGAAACCCAAACCTCCAACATAAGTATTGGTTATTCGAGAAATCAATAAACTCCCAAATACAACTATCAAGGTGATAAATGATACTCAAGACACCCCTTTATTGAATAACATCAAGCCTTAAATAATAAAACTTGCTTAAGATTACAAACCTACAAATTAGGAAACACTAAGCATGTTCTCACATCATGCTCCGTGATTTACACATGATTCCACAAAATAAGTGCAACTACCTTAGACTAATTCAAAATTAACCAACAACATAAAATGAAATGACTAAATATTAATAACAATACTAAATATTAACAAATTATTTTGAGAGGTGGTATCATTAGATCCTTAAATATATCTTACCGATTCACAGAAGAAAACTGGAAGAAGGGTTTGAAAGGAATACCTGCAACGCAGATGGAGATCTGAGGGTTTACTTTTATACTATTTCGCAGCCGCATGATCGCTGTCCCCCAGATTCCTTCGAAATCCTCTTTTTTCTAGCTGCGAAATGCTACGCCGATCACAGATAACTACTGATCTACAAAAGAATACCAGGAAGGTCTGAAAGAATACCAGGAAGGGCAATCTGGTATTGAGTGTCGCGAGAGGGTTTGTTGGAGAGGCGAAGTCGCGAGGGAAGTAGTGGCCCGTAAAATAACTTATGCGATACTCCAAATTAGGGGTAGTCTCGACCGACCAAATCGAAAATTCGAACCGTTGGTTCGGATTTGTTCGATTTGTGAAGTTTTGATTTTCATAGAATGAAAAAATTCGATCGGTTCCTTTGATTTTTAATTTAAATATAAACACTATCATTTTTTCTATAACCTTAAGTTTTAAATATCTAAAAATATGGTTAAAATTTTCTTTAAATTTATTTTTAATTTTTATTTATTTAACTATTTCATACTTAAAATTAGATGTGTGTATACATACAAATAATTGCCTCAAAAAAAAACTTTGAATGAAAAATATATATAAAAAAAATTATGCTAATATCTTTTATTATTTCTATTATTAAATGTAATAATGTATTTTATATTTTAATAGTAATGATGAAATTATATATTATATTTTTCAAAAGATTGAATGTATTTTAAAAAGGTAAAATAGTGTTAAGTATAAGATTTATAATTATAAAATTAACGTAACTAACCCGATCAACCCAAACGGAACAACCGAAGTGCGGTTCGGTTCGGTTTGAATGTTAGTTCGGTTCGGTTTGAGTATATTAGTGTGTGTATATATGTATAATATATTTTCTAATTATATATTGTCTTAAATATGAATTATATATTGTTTTTGTCATTTGATACTCTAATTATATACTATATACACTCTAATTAAGAAATAGACTACGTATGATGATTGTTTGTTTTATTTAATTTATCTTAAATATGTATTGATTTATTTTAATCATTTAAATGAGTGAGTTTATATATATAGTTGGATAATGTATTTATTTTATAATTGTAGTCCAACCCATTTTATTATAATTTAGTTAATTTATTATATATTTATGTATAACCCTACATACTTTTAGAGAGTATAATTAATAAAACACACTTGGTAAAATTTTTATTTTTTTAGAGAGAATACTCAATAAAGTTGAAATACAATAAAATAAAAAAGATATAATATAATATAAACTGTATACATATAATATCTCAATTGATTATATGTACTATTTTTTCATATTGTATACTTAATTTAACATACTCTTAATAATACATATATAATACAAATATATACCTTTAATTATATAACACTCTTGACTTTTATATATGTATGTAATATTTTTTTTTACACAATATATGTAGTATATATCATATATACTACATATATTTTAATTATATAATATAATCTTAAATATGTTTTACTTTTTATTTTATATAATCTTAATTATATATACACATATATATATATATTAAATTTATTATGAAATATATATATATGTTAATGTATATGTATAAATTTATAATTAAGAATATATTATATATACATATTTATTTATTTTATAATAAATATAAAATATATATACGGGTAATAGGGGCCCGACTAGTCATATAATAGTCGGCCTGGGGCGGAATTGGTGCCCCACCATTTATAGTGTTTTGTTCAGTTCGATGATTGATAGGGTTTGGAAGCTCCATTGAGGTATCTGGAGCTTCTTCGTTACATTCAGTGTCGAAGGAAGATCCAACCAGAGCGCATCTCAGTAAGATCGCAAGGACTGAAGTCTTCCGCCATCCTTTTTTTTTTTAGGTCTTCGAGTTTATGCTGTCACTATTTTTATTTTTTTTCTTTTTTCTTTTTTTCTGTGAGTTTTGTTGCTATATTGTTTTCGGTGACGCAGCGGCTTCCCATGGCATCGAATTCGCAGAAGGATCAACCTACCTCTTCCACTGCTGGTACAAATAATCTCTTTCGCTATAATCTCTATTTACCTAACGTGTTGTTCATGGTCTTGTATCCGCAAGACAATCATTTTTCATTTATGCTCTATCTCGTTGGGATGTCGCCATCTTATCTTCTTCTATTGAAGAGACAATTCTGATATATTCACCGTTACGTGTAAATAATTGATCGGAAACTTGCTCCCAATGTCTTAGAAAACAAAAGAAGAAAGACTTTTTCTGGCAAACTGTATTATTCTAGCAATCTTCGGAATGTGAAAGAGACTTTTATACGGTAATACAGATTATTGCATAACAGGTTTCTAACAAATTATTAAAAGAGCCACTTAGATACTGCCATTTGGAACCTATATTCTAACAGCTTCTAACCGATTACAGCATGTGAGTTAACTCTTAAAACAATTAACTAGTGGTTAACTAAATAACTAACTAATCATCCTCTTAACACCCCCTCAAATGCTGACTAGACGGATTGCCACTCTGAGTTTGTTTCTCGTCAATTGGAACTGTGAACTCGAGGTAGATTTTAATGAAAACATTCTGCAACTTGATCACCAGATGGACTTTTTCTCTAACAAAGTATAAATCAAGTTTGATATGTTTTGTTCCAGCACGAAGGACTGAATTGGCTGCAATTATCACTGTGCTCAAGTTATCACAGCAGATGACAGGAACCTCAGAGAAATTCACTTTGAGCAATGATCACTGTAACCAAGCGATTTCTGCAACAAAGTCAGCCAAAGAAATTAGTAAACATTATTAAATATTAAACGAGAATATTTAATGTGTCAAGCTTTCTAAATGTCATGATTTTTTTAATCATTAAAAAAGAAAGAAATTAGTAGGTGTTTGTCGCAACTCACCATAAGTTAGCAGAATTGTTTTACTAGCGGTTAATGCAAGTTGTACTAGTGTTGTCAAGGAATTGCTTGATCATAAACCAGGTTTAAATAGCCTAGGTGGGTTCTTAAGGTAGGCAATAGGACTTCTTCGTACTTTTTAAAATTTTATGCACTTTGCAACAATTTGTAAAATTATTTTGTAGAGGTATATTAAAGGATGTCACAATCTTTTCATACTTTTTTATCTGTTCGTTTCTTGCAAATACATAAGTTAAAATCAGAAATAGTCTAAAAAATAACATCTTTTTTTTTTTTTTTCCCAATTCTAATCAACTAGCAAATAATGGTACATCTTTTATTGTGATATTGCTATTCTTTGATATTTTAATTTAGAAATATGATGCACTTTAGTCATTCAGACACTCTGTTTTTTTTTCCAGCTATGTGACACTGTAAGTTGTTTAAGTTTCAAAACATTAAAATACTCAATATAACATGTCAAAGTATTGTATGTTCATATTATATAGTTTATTTAGTTTTTATTACCGAGGCATTGCCTAGGCATCACCTTGCTTAAGCAAGGTAAATTGTCTAGGTAATGCCTGATGACCTCGACAACACTGGTGGTAATTAGAATAATTTTCAAAAGCTTTTAAATTGTTAGGTTATTAATATATTTTTGCTAATGAACTTAAAATGTATTTTAGTTAGAGAGTTTTCTCCAAATGGTGACCTATTTACCCTCTCTATGCAAAAGCTTTAATCGTCAGTGAAAGGCATTTGCCTCCTTACTTTTTGGTTTGATGATTGATTTTGAGGGATTGAATCTTGTTATTTTAATGCCAAGCATAAGAGATTCAGCCTTATGAGTTCAGCTTCTTTGAATTTTTTTTGAGTAATTCTAACAGCTGCATTGTGTTTTGCAGAAGGGAAATCTGCTACAGCAAATGGCAAAGGTTTCAAATCTGAAACATCTTTCGTTGAGCTACATTCTGAACAACAAAGTGCTGCAACTGAGCCAGTATCTGAATTTCCTGGCAATCCTTTTGATTTTTCAGCCATTTCTGGCCTCCTTAATGTATTTTCTCTTCTTTCCGCTGTCTTAAATCATTTTTGATCTTTAATTTCAAGTGGTAATATTCTATCTCAAAGTAGGATATTGAAGCATTGGTTCTTGTTTGGTCAATATTTTTGTCTCTGTCCCTTTTTTTGAACTAATCATTATATTTCCATATGGATGACTTGTGTTCATTTTGCATTTCATATTTGGTGTTTTTCTCATTATTGCTTCATGCATTGCATTATAGGATAATGATTTTATTTTCATCGCCATCAGTTTCTCGTGTATGACATCTATTTTGTTCAAGAAACCAAAAACTCATGCCATATTCTTTGCCTTTCACTACATACTCTCTTGTTTGTAATCTGTGTTCTTGGGATTATACATCTTTATTTATTCTGGTGATTTGGAGAAGCTGCACTGGCAATATTTACTTGTAGAACTGATCATTGTTGCAAGGTTCTTTCTTCATTATGTTCTAGGATGGACAGACTGTATTTCTCATTATTTGACCATAACTCAAACTCAGATCAACAAAGTCTTTTCTCAACTATATAAGGTTGGCTACATGTGTCTACTTCATCCACTCCAATCTATAAAGATCTGAATTGACAGTTACCATTTTTAGAAACACCTGAAGGTAGTTGTAATAGGATTGTCCTTCACGTCTTAATTGATTTGATTACGTAGATTCATTATTTGACCAATAAACAAGAAATTAAATTCAACTTTCTGATGCTGAGGGGTATAGATGTAGTTTACAACGCCTATTTTGAGCTGCTGTTACTGCCTCATGTTGCTTTCAATAGGACTGGATGCAGCATTTGGTGCAATGCTTTGTTGATGTTTGTTTCCTTTATAGGCTGAAAGCCTGAAATCAAAAAGTTCGAGTAAAGGCTTTCATTCCTCATAACATTATCCTGGCCTGTAAACATTGTGATAAAGTCAGATTTATCGTAATATGAACTCTCAGCCTCATTGCACTGTTGACTATATTGCATTTTTTAAAATAATAAACCACAGATGTACAGATTATATTACATTAAATCTGCTACATATTTATGTAGTATTAAGAATTGGTCTCTCTATTTTATCTTGTATTGGGGATACTCCTGCCATCTTTTAATGTTTTACTATACATCTATCTTAATATCATGTTCATATTTGTGGCAATGGTTGGGGTTGCTCCATGATGACTTAAAGATCACATGTTAAAATTTGGAAACAACCTATCAAATATGGAGGTTAGGTTGCATATATCGTCCCTTCCTAAATCCCACAATGGTAGGAGTCTTGCGCATTGGGTACGCCCCTTAAATTTATTAACATAGAAAGGATTTGGCAAGGGTATATCCAATCAGGGTGGCAAAAGTATGGGTCCAAAGAAGATCGAAATCGGGTTCGGGAAACGCTTGATATTAAGGGATTTATGGTTTGTTTGAACCCAACCCGATTTGAAATTTGGACATCACATTCATATTCAAATCCAAGTCACTTGTAATACTGGGCAATTAGTTTTATTTGAATTATATAACCTATTTTTCATCATTTTTATAATTTAAAACTAATTAAAGTAATGCATTTTCATTAAGAGAACAAGATGGAAAGCTTAGGATGATAGAAGAAGGTGAGACACAGGAGAGAGATCATGATAGAGAAAGAGGGCAAATGGCATTCATAGGCTAAGGTTTGCTAGTGTTACTAGTTTGTTTGTTTCATTTTCCTAGGAAGGCATGAGATGAGAACATTTTCGTTGGAAAGAAAGAAGTTGGCGAGTTCCAGTGATGATTGATGATTGGTAAAAAAAATGGTAGGGCATTCGTAAATGGTAAGAGTCGTAGAATGAAGAGTGATATGGACTTTCTCAGGCTTAAAATACAAATCATTCTTCCTCCCATGGATTGCTTCCTTAACCCTAGAAAATCACGAGGATCAAGTATCTCCTCAGTTTATAGAAATTGAGGCCAAACTCAAAAAAGATTGTTGCGTGGAGTCCCAGACGGAGTTCCTTAAAAAGTGTGATCATCCACTGTGGCTGAATCCGGATTACTTCATCAAGCTTCCTTCCAAGCTCGATGAAGATATAAATCCTACAAAAGCAACTCACCAAGGCATGCCACCAACACAATTGACACTAGCAATCCAAGAGACTCAACAATTGATCTAGGAAGGTCTAATTTCTCCTACTTCATCTCCATGGGCATGTGAAGCATTTTATGTCAACAAAAGGTCTGAACAAGTTCTAGGAAAAATGAGACTGATAATCAACTACCAGCCTCTGTCTAATACAACTTGAATAATAAAAATGAATTTTAGAAAGCATCTAAAATTGCAACTAAAATCAAATAGAAACTTTCCTTAGACAAAGAAATTTAACTAGAAAATAGAAAGAAACTAAAAATTAAATATTGAATATTTCTTAAACATTATTTAATGTCCTAAGTATTCTCCCCCTCTGATGACCATTTATAAAAAAATGGAGTAAGAGACATTCCTTAAGCAACCTCTAATCCACATTACCCACTTCTGCCACTGAAGCCTAAAACCTCTTTTCTGCAACTCATAATCAAGAAAGTCCCAACTTATTGATTCATTCACTTTGGCAAAATTGGTCTTGGAAACAATTCCCTCTCTATGTTTGCTTTGAAACTCCTCAACCACCTGATTGCGAATTAGAATGGCGTCCGCAATTTATCTTCATCTAAGAAAGGCCATTTGTGTCTTGACTATTGTATGGTACAACGGTACATGACCTGTCGTAGTCTAATCACTTATGTCTTAGCAATGAACTTGTACAAACTAGTTATAAAACTAATTGGTCAGTGATTTGCCACTTTATGAGAGCTGACCTTTTTTTTTTTTTTTTTTTTTTTTTCTCTTCATTTCTTAGGAAGGAGGCAAATTTAAGTCTTGTTAATGCTACCGTTGATGATCCCATTCCATAAGAACTCCCCAAAAACACCCTTAGTGAATCGCCCTTGACCACATTCCAATTAAAAAATACCATGGGAAAACAATCAAACCTTGGTGCTTTCAACCCGTCACAATTGAACACAACTCCGCTCACTGCATCCTCATCAAAAGGGTGCTCTAGCCAAAGTCTTTCTAATTCAGGAATAGTCCTCCAAATCAATACCCCACGAACAATTGCCATTGCCACTGTACCATTTGAAAGTGAAAGTAATTGATGACTTTCGACTCAACTCTTTTTTCATCTTCCACCAAGCCTCTGTGCTCTCTTTTGATGTTGGAGATGAAACTCCTTGAAATTCTGGTACTTCGAATTTGATGGAAGAATTTAGAGTTTGCATCCCTTTCTTTGATGCATCAAACTTTGTCTTCTGAAAAGCAACTCTATCTTCTTTACAATGTATGTTCTCATATTCTTCCTTGGTTTTCCACCTGTCTACACACGTGGAGTCCGATCAGGAAGGACCTTCTTCTTGTCTATCCAAGTCCTTGATGATTTTTTCTAGCTTCTCCCTTTTCAACTGAATGTTCCCAACGTTCTCTTTGCTCCAACTTCTCATCTTATGTTTCAACTGTTTTAGGTGCATGTACTTGAAACCCCCACCCACCCTGTGGAATTGTTTTCACCCCATCATTGCGAGACCATTTTGGATGAGTCATCTAAAAGTGCTCTAAACGGAAGGGAGTAGGGCCTCAAGTTTGCTTATTTGTCTCAAGGGTAATTGGTCAATGATCAAACACAATTTGAGTGTTGGACTCTTGCTTGAATAAAGGGTGAATCATGTCCCACCCGCCAACATGGAGTTGGTGCAGTTGGTAAATAGGTGAGTTTGGAACCTAAAGGTCGCAGGTTCCATTGCCTCACTCTAGGGGTTGAGGGGGGTTAATGGGTCAGGAACTAGCTTGATTCCTCCCTGAAAGTATGGTCTGGTAATAGAGCTGGTTATACAACTAACAACTAACAACTAACATTGTTTCTTCTAAAAAAAAAAAAAATTAATAAAAAAAAAATTCATGTCCCACCCTTGTCCCAAAAGGAACTTGTTCAATTTGCAACAAACCGACTAGCTATGAAGATTGGACAAGTAAAAGAATCATTAAGCAAAGGCAGATCCCTCAACTCCTACTCCAGAATTAACAAATTGTAGTCTCTCAGCCCTTTATTTAACTTGGAATTGTTTACCTTTCTCATCCAAGCTCCTGACAACATTGAAGTCTCCCTTGAGTCCTCGATACACTAGTTGGGAATGCAAAGACTATACAACCTAGCTAGTTCATCCTGAAATCTTCGTCTTGCTCTACGCTCGTGTGGACCATACACCCTTATTAGCCACTGCATTTGACTGCCATTTTGCTGCACACACATCAAACTGAAGAAGTCCCTCACGAGGCACAAGCTACTTTTTTGTTATTATCTTGCGGCCCTAACCCAAAAGAATACCACTACTATAGCCTTATGTTGGCAATAAGATCCACTCCTTAAACCTCAACTGCTAGAGTTCGCTTATGAGATCCCTATCCATTGTCGATTTCTTTATCTCCTGCAGGATCATTATCTTAGGCTCGTAGAACCTCACCACCTTCTTGATCGCCCTATTCCTTACACCTGGAGCTGCAACCCTTGCTTTGTCTAGATTTAAACCTTATATTTGTAATTTCTAACACTTAATACTTATGCTCTTGAATGTTGAAACACACAATGACATATAATTTAAGAGTTAAAATAACTCTCATTAGACTTAATTAGTTAATTTAATATTTAATAAATGTAACCAATAGAATGTTATTTATAGTTAATGTGTTCTATAGATTAAAATTAACTATGACAAATTAGATACACATAAAAGAGGTTTTTTATATTACACTTAAGAAAAAAATTACGTCATATTTTACACTATAAAGTACTGAACTTATTATGAAAAAAAATATTAAGTTGGAATAAAAATAGTATATAGTAAAACCTAAATTTGTTGATACATCTATTACTAATATAATACCTTCTTAACAAATTGGTCATTGAAAATAAATTTTCTCATAAAATCGGGTACGAGCACTTGTTTGTCCTCTTTGAGATGTTTCAACCTGGTCCACTTTTGTAAGCAAAGTGTTTGTACCCTTTTTAATCGAGAGAAAAGTGATGAGTTGAATCTGAACATTTTTTTTTTTTTTGGAAGAAAACCTGAATATTTTTTTTTGCCAATCCTAAGTAGTACAAATAATGGGACATTATTAAATGGGCAATTCTTCTTTGATCTCTTCTAATGGAGATCAAGGAGTTGAGCAATGACATAAATTTGTTTTTTACTAATACAAACAATTGACAAGCTTCTGTGTTCTATCTAGGTTTCTCTGAAGAAGTAATGTTAGCAATGACATTCTATTTTGTGTGTTAATGTATTGTTACATTTTTCACATTTTACACACAGGGTTTACATAGTAAGAACGAGAATTTGAAGGCTAGTGTGTTTCCAGTTGCAGAGGCTGAACCATCAAGGTTTACAAATACTAATACTAAAGCCACGTCACCTATGTCTAATTTGCAGAAGGAAGAAAATGAGGGGCAAGAGGATGGTCCTGCAGTGGATGAATCACAAGGTTGCTTTTTTTATTATTATTATTTTTTAATTTTTGATAATAAACAATCTCAAGGTTACTTGTTAAGTCCACCTTTTTTGTGCATAGGTCCATCCAGGTCTTTTGAACACTTTTTTATATATATTTTCTTGTTTTTTTTTCCTAATAAATAGCATTAAAACAATCATGTATGATATAGTATTTTTTGGCCACTCCTTTATGTGCATGATATTAGTTTTTGTTGTGTGTGCTCTTTGCATCCGTGGATTTCTCTTATTAAATAGAATTTATTTTGCATTTTATCTCTCTTTTCTTTTATTTTCAAGATAATTTTGGACAAATAAATGAATGACAATTCTTTTGGACAATAAACCCTTAAAACTTCTATATATGTCAAGAATGGAGGTCATAATGTACTTTGTTGTTCATTAAAATGCATCATGCATTATAGAGATTATAAATATTACTTCATACTGTATTAAATATTATTAATTAATTTGTTTTATAATCTTTTTTTTTTACAAGAAACAAAATTAATTAATTGAAGTGTTAAATTGTACGACCTAGATTACGCCAAGGACATGGTGTCTTATTCTATGATGAAATACTATCCAAAATAGGTATCCAACCCCTTAACCAATTACCTAGCCAAACCCTTTTGCAAGTGTACTTGCATTGACCGACAAAAAAGCCAAAAAGAAGGAATTCTCCCAAACCCTAGTCTTTTCTCGTTCTTGCTATTTGAAAATACGTTTGTTCCTCTCCTTCCATATTGACCAAGTGACAGTGAAAACAACCATCCTCCAATAGTCCTTAAGCTTCCCGGAGCACGATCCCACTTCTGGAAACGCCCAAAAATGCATTGCATTTGGAAGTGTGTTTCACTGTAGAGTGCTTTTCCACCTCTCCCATATGCGCTTAGTAAACTCACAATCCTCAAACAAATGGCTAATGGACTCGTTGTCTTGTTTACACAGACAACACCAATTTGGCGTGATAACCCAAAGTTGGAATCTTCTCTGCAACACTTCTACACAATTTAATTTGCAATGCGCAACTGTCCATTCTAGAAATTTGGCTTTAGATAGTACATGACTTGACCAAAGTTTTATAATCATGCTTATCTTAGCATATCTCGAAAGAAGCATGAATCTTCCAAAAATTCAAATAAAACTCTTTATACTTCCACAACCCCGAGTTAATGTCAAAGTTCAAATGACCTAGCTTTATGGAAAATTTGAATTTTCAATCTGTTGGTGGGTTCAACTCCAGAAGTTTAATCCCACATCGATTTTGTGCTCCTCCAAGTTAAGACTCATATGAAGCCTCACCCCCTCACACTAGCAAGAGGCCTTTTCCCAAGGAGAAACATGAAACTCCTCGAGACTTGCCTACAAGGCACATGCTATGTGCCTGCCCAAAGGCCTGTAAGCTCAACTTGGGGGCGCGTAGAAGGGACAATATCTTGCAACATGTGGGGCGGGCCAAAATGAGCTTCAACAATTGCCACTGTCTATCGGAATTGATATCAATTGTGGTAATCAACATTGACATCGACGCAACCGTGTGAGGTGCTGAGGCAGGAGGCCTATTGTTGGTGGGTTCAACTTAAGAAGCTTAGTCCTACATCGACTATATGCTCTTCTAAGTTAAGACTCATATAAAGCCTCACCCTCTCACACTAGTAAGAGGCCTTTTCCCGAGGAGAAAAGAAAAACCGCTTGAGACGTGGTTACAAGGCACGCGCTACGTGTGTGCCCAAAGGCCTGTAGGCCAAACTTGGAGGACCATAGGAGGAACTGAGGGACAACATCCTGCAACTTGTGGGTTGGGCCAAAATAAATTTTAACATGGTCCTTTGCTAGTGGCAAACCAATTTTCACTACAGAGATAAAATATGCAGCACTCAACTTACCTCTTGTGAAATCCAATCCAGCAAAATCAAGTGTTAACCTTGCTAGACTCCTTCTAACGGAACTTTATTTTAGAGAAGAGCTTGTTGAAAGCTTGATAGTTGTTCAGGAATAGCTTGATTGCTCGTTTTTCGCAGCATTCCAAAGTGATGTGCTCTCCCTCAAATTGACTTTTATGCTCATAGGCAAATCAAGCTTACTTGAAAGTCTTGTTGTGGAAAGTCTATCCTTGTTCAATTATTGATCAATCCACAAATAGTATGCACTGTCACATCAGATTTCGCACGTGATCAATCCTTTATATTCTCTATAAATTTGATCTTGGTTTCAAGTGATTGATCTTCCGCGTCTGAAAATTCTTCAACTCTTTATGAGTTGAATTTGCTTGAGAATTTGATTCTCCACTTCCATTGCATAAAAAAAAAACTTCTCTAAAAGTTAAACTCCTCACTGGACTCTTTTATTGGAACTGTAAACGCACAAATCTAGCAGTCTTCGACATTTCCAGTAGTTAATTGATCCCAAAGCCCCCTTTCAAAAATGGAGGTTATGTTGCTTTTCCTCCTCTAATGTGTTGTTTTATTGTTATAGTAAGATTTTCTATGTTCTGTATTTGGGCATTTTTTTAAGTTCAGTAGATTGGTTTTCTTTATTTGTATTATAATCTGGTGGTCTTGCTCAACTGCTGAATTTGAATATTTGTTTTCCCATTTCACTTCCCTTCTCTTCTTTTGCAAGACATTTAGTTCTATTGGGCAAGATCTAAATACATCTGTAGTGGCTTTGTCAAACGAAGATCTTTACATTGTTGGTACCATGATTATGTTTTGTTAGGTATTTGGAATCTAAAGTTTCTTTTATTCTTAAAAATGTGTTTGATTGAACTTTTGCATGGAATCTTTTGAACATCAAAATACATACTTTTGACTTAAGAAAAATATATAGCAGCTTCAAAGTAAACTTGTAGCTCTGTTTCTTTCTTCACTTTTTAGACGTTTCTGCAACTTGCAAGTTGCAACTTCTCCTTCACTGGTTTTCATGTTGTAGAAGTTAAAATAAAACACTACACTTATAAAAAAAATAATAGTTAACACTTAACAGTACAGATATTGGTTTTTTTAGTTGTGAGGTATCGTCATTCGAATTCCTGTTTATACTCTTCTCCATTTATATATGTGCATTATGATTGTGTGTATGTGCTGGACTAAGTATTTTGACTCACATCTAATTCCTGTTTATACTCTTCTCCATTTATATATATGTATTATTATTGTGTATGTGCTGGACTAGGTATTTTGACTTGCATAATTGTGATTTTATGCTTCTATAACCTTTGCAAACCTTTTTTTTTACAGAGGTTGCAAAGAAGAAGAAAAAGAAGAAAAGCAAAAGCAAGTTAGTACCCTCTTTTTTTTTTTTTTTTGTTATCTAGTATTTAGTTTGTTTGCTGCTGAATTTAACCACTTAAGGTAGGATAATAATGCCTCTTGTATAATGTAGCAGAAAAAAGAAAGAATCTATTGAGCAAACTGATCCCCCATCCATTCCTGTTGTTGATCTTTTTCCATCTGGGGAGTTTCCTGAGGGTGAAATTCAGCAGTACAAAGATGAGTAAGTTCTCATCTGTTATTTTTCTAGATCACGAGCCAAATTTTCTGTTGCACGCATTTTCAGCTTCTTTTCTCTCTTAAAGTAGTTTTATTATACTGTTTCAACAATTTTTTTGTACATTTTGGTTCATCCATTCCAGTTTACTTAGAGGAGATTTACTATAAGAGAACTGGTTATTGATTTTGAACTATAGAATAGTACTCGCAGTAGGCAATATGAACTTTGGTTGAATATCTAACTAGACTTCTTTTACACCTTTATGCTGTAAATTATACGAATCGGCAATTCAATGAAAATCTTTGTTTTTTTTTTTTTTTTTTTTTTTTGACAAGAAACATACTTAGATTATACATAAAATAAAAGAGTTACCAAAGGGACGAGAAGTCCCAATTGGCTTTTACAACTTACAATGTCTCAAGGATGGAATGCCAATTTAACATCCATTCCCCAAAACTATACCCCCTACACAGCTTAGAGGAGCAAACCCAGCTCACAACCAAAAATAGAGCTTGCTCCCACAACCTGTCAATACTAACAGAACAGTCATTAAAGATCCTGTTGTTCCACTCGATCCACACACACCAACAATTTGAACATCTGTCCTCACTGTTGATAAAATTCCTTAAGAAGTATCAGTTGCATTAAATCTCACTTAGATGCGTTGACAAATTCAGAATCTATCAAACTCTTTTTTGTAGTGTCTTCTCAAGTTTAGTATTGTTTTGCTATAATTTTTTTAATGTTTGCTAGTGCCAGTTCCCTGAGATGTAGTGCCATTTTTTAATAGACCCAAAGTGGTTCAAACCCTCCCTGGACCTCGCATAGGTAAGAGCTTTGTGCACTGGCCTGCGCCCCCTCTCCTTTTTTCAATGCCATTTCAACTATGTCAAAGACCTAAACTAACATAGAGATAACCAAAATGGATATAGCTGTATGTAATATAACTATAGACTTACATGGGTCATTGGCCTTCCTCTAGTTGAACTGGTTGTCTTGTTGAAGGCTGAGTTACTTTTTTTTTTCTTTTCTGTATTTCTATAATTTTTAAGATTTTCCTCACCTTTGGTCTTTTTGACAAGTTTTACAGCTTGTTCCCTTTTTTTTTTGAACGGAAACTAAATAATATGTTATATATAATATCAATGGAAAGAAAAAAAAACCAATGGCAACAGGAGGACAAGGTATCCTCTGCCATCATTTACAGCAGTACAAAATTGCCCCAGTCCCTCAGCCAGTCATTAATCATATAACCCATAGACAATTTACATTTTGCAAGCCAAAAAGAAGTTAACAAATGAGAGTTCTCCCAAACCCTAGCTGCTGAATTTTCTTCCCTTTTTGTCACACCCCATACCGGCGGTGTGATGGGCACCTCATACCGAGCGTACCCCAGCCATTACATACCACATAATATTGTCACATCCCAGTACACAGCCCACTCAACAGTGTCTAGTACCTCCGGGATCATTTGTCCACACTTGTGGACAAATGATCCCGGAGGTACTAGACACTGTTGAGTGGGCTGTGTACTGGGATGTGACAATATTATGTGGTATGTAATGGCTGGGGTACGCTCGGTATGAGGTGCCCATCACACCGCCGGTATGGGGTGTGACAAAAAGGCCTTATGTATTCGGGCCCTTTCAACACTCTCCTATTTCTCTATTTACAGCTTGTTCTTTTAGATCTCTTGTAAAATTGAACTTCTTCATTCCACTACCAAGTTTCTCTTACTAATAAATGGTGTTATCCTCACTAATGGTTCTTTCTTAGTCTCTTTAGATTGTTTGCCCTCCATGGTTCCCCCATCTCTTCTTTTGCTCCTGTGGTGGTGACAAAAGGCTTGCTTGGTATTTACAATTTAGGAGAAGTCTCACATCAAGTGGACTCTTTGAATTTGTTACCCTCCTTAATATTCTGGACAGTGTTCAGTTGACTTCTAGAAAAGATAGTGTCTCTTGTAATCTTGAACCCTCTAGGACTTTCACCACTAATTCGTTCTTCTCTAATCTCATTGATCTCCCTAGTTCCACCTTTTTTGTCTGCTTTTATCTGGACAGCCCGGGTGCCTCTAAGGTGCTTGGATGGCTTATTCCCCTTGGAAAACTCAATACCACTGATGTTCTACAAGTTTGTTTTAAGCAGATATCATTGTCTCCCAATTGGCGCTGTCTTTGTAAGAATGAGCTAGAAAATAGTCAACATTTGTTTCTCACCTATACCTTTGCTAGAGAGTTGTGGGATTGGTGGAGCATGTACACTTGATGTTAGGTTGTTGTTGGATGATTGCAATCATCTTTTTCATGATGGATGCAACTCTTTATTTGGCGAGCCTGAGGGATTATTGGCTGGTCATTCTCTTTGCTGTGGTTTGGCGCATTTGGAAAAAGAGAAACTCCAAAATCTTCAAAGAGGAGTGTAATGACCCAGCTTTGGTTTGGGACTCTTCAGTTTTTTTTAGTTTCTCAGTGGTTTTCTTGTTCCTATTTGGCTAATGGGTATGGCCGTAGTGAGTGGTTAAGGGTTTGGGACAACCTTTCTCGTTTGGTGTAACGGGCTTGGGTTGGGTGTCTCATCTCCTTGATGAGTTCCTGGTGGTGGGACGTCCGTGACCTTGGAAAAGAGTCTTCGTTTGATCTCGCACCATAGGATCTCCCCGAGTTTTTCCTTCGTCTCGATTTGACCAGCTAGCAGTTGTTGAAATCTCCAGTCGGTCGCCTATCGTTGTTTCTTGCTTATTGCCAATCGCCAATCGCCAATCGCCAATCGCCAATTGCCAACCGCCGCTCACCAGTTTTTGAACTTGGTATATCTTGCATAGGCCATTTTAAATACGCATAAAAGCTCCTTACAACTTTTTTTTTGAGAATGTCAGTTGGTGGGTGTCAACATGGAACATGGTGCACTATTGAGGCTTGCTAATGCGACGGGTTGCTCAGTGGGGCCTGGCCGTTGCAGTACCTAGGGATGCCATTCAGTGGGAATCCCAAATCTGGTAGCTTCTGGGAACCAGTGGTGGAGGCGATCACTAGGCAACTTGACGGGTGGAAACAAGCATTCCTCTCAAAAGGGGGAAGATTGGCATTGATTAAATCTGTTCTTCTCGCCGTCCCATCTTACTTTCTGTCATTGTTCAAGATTCTTGTTGGAGTGGCAAACAGAATTGAGAGGAGAATAAAAAATTTCTTCTGGGGTGCTCATGGGGAAAATGGCTTGAGGAATTTGGTTTATAGGAAGAATGTGCAATTGTCGGTGGAGGTGGGGGGTCTTGATATCGACAACATTATTAAAAGAAATATTGCTCTTTGTGGCAAATGGCTGTAGAGGTTCTTAAGAGAGAAATATTCGTTGTGGGCTAGAGTAATTATTAGCAGGTACGGTATGGTCAATTTTCTGGGGGGAGGTGCTAATGCAAGATTTCAGAGGAAGTTTACATATAGAGGTTCTTGGAAGTTCATTGCTGCATTAGGGCCGTTGGTAGCTCCCCATGTTGGTCTTTCGGTGGGGAATGGGGAAGTGTTCAGATTTTGGGAAGATTGTTGACTTGGTCCGAGCTCATTAGCAGAGTCCTACCCGCACCTATATAGGATTTCTACTTTGCATAATCAGCCCATTAGTGCATTCATATCCCAAAACCCTGACCGTCAATCCCTTGTCACCTACATGGAATTTCCACCAGTCTAGAGCTTTGACCGTTGGGGAACAAGAGGAGATTATTACTTTCCTTGTCCCATCGCCCTGATAGATATAATTGGAACCTTGAACCTAACGGATTATTTTCTTGCAAATCCTTTCGTGGTTCTCTTACTAACCAATCCCTTGTGCCTTCTTTCTCACTTGCGCCCCTTATTTGGCAAGCAAGGATTCCCTCCAAGGTCAAAGTATTTGCATGGATATTGGCTCATAGACGGCTTAATACAATGGATGTTTTGCAAAGGAAGCTTGTTACCAATTGCATCTCCCCACACTGTTGTCAGTTTTGCTTGCAGGATGGCGAGTCGACGAACCACATCTTCATTTCATGTCCTTATGCACATAATTTCTGGGATCGCTGGGGGTACTTTTTAGGGGATAGATTTCTCCCCCCACACACGGTGGAGGAATGCTATTCTTTGCCACAAAGAAGTTTGACCACATCCGTAGGAAAGGAGGTTGCAGCTATCGCCTCATTTGCCACCTTGTGGATGATTTGGTTGGAGAGGAATGAGAGGGTGTTCCACGGTCGCTCTAGGGAGGTTGGACTGCTTTGGGAGAATATCAAGTTGATTGCAAGTTCATGGGCATTCTCAACCAACTTTGTGGATGGCATTACTTTGTCGGATTGGGTGCACAACTGGGGTAGATGTCTGTTTTGCATCTAAGAGGTTGTTGTTTTTTTTTTGGGTTTCTCTTTGGTTTCGGCCTTCACTTATTGAGAGGTTTTGGGTTAGAGTGCCCAACAAATTTATGTTTCATTGTTATTTATGTTCCCAGGCTTAATAAAATAATCATTGTTTCAGCTCAAAAAACAAAAATCAAAAATCAAAATAAAAGAGCTGAGAAATACATAAAGGAGCACCAGCAAAATCCCACACAGAAAAGAAAATCAATTCAACACCCCACACCCAGGAAAAAACATAAAGAAATCACTTCAAACACTCTCCCCAATTTCTAATCCAACTATTGATAGGAAAGTCTCCATGAATCTTAAAGGCTATTAACCATGAACTAGCTAAAATCATTACCTCATTCCAAACATCCTCCACTGTCGTAACACAACCGTCAAAGATTCGACGGTCACGTTCCAACCAAATCATCCAAATTGTTGCCAAAACAGCTGAACGCATAATCTTAACTTGCTTCCCATTAAGACCATTAATATGAGAGATCATCATAGCATCTTCAAATGAGATCGGGGTAGAGAAACAAATTCCAAGTCTAGATTACCATTCATTCCATATACGCACTGTAAAGGGACAACTAAAGAACATATGGCCAGAATCGTCCGCACTATTAAAACACAAGGAACAACAATGAGGTTGCAAGCAAAAGTGTGGAAAGCGCTTTTGAAGCTCATCACCCATGCAAAGCTTATTATGGGCCAAAATCCATCCAAACACTTTAACTTTTGACGGAACAAGAGCTTCCCAAATCAAGTTGAAAATAGGCAACAAAGGAATGGAAGGGTCATCAATTAAGAAATGGTACAAGGACTGACACGAATAATGGCTAGAGTGATGAAGGGCCCAATCAAAACGGTCGGGACCCAAGGACAAGTGAGCTTTGATGTAACACAGATAGCAAGTTATCATATTCAACCTTGAAGATGATGGTTCTCATGTTGTTTGTGTTATGGTGGATAATATTAATGTTATTTGTTTTTCTCATGAGGATAAGTTGCACAATGCTATTATACTAGTGCCTGCATTGTAAAGCTCTCTAAACTGTTCAAAAAGGCCCCTATAAATAGATCAATTGTGGTTATAGGTGAGTTTTATGTCTAGAAAGATAATTCCATGTCATATTACTTTGGAGGTGGTTTGTTGTGCTTGCATAAACTTGCTTTGCTATAGGTGAAATATTTTTGCTCACTTGTTCTTTGCTTTTATTGTCTTCTATCTGATGTTTTTCATTCTGAACATTGGCAGGTGCTGTGTTATTTTTGAGCTTATATTTGGATTTTTATGCATTTCTTTTATTGTTTTTGATGTTTGTAGCATGTATGTATAGTATTATCATATAATAGTCTTGGTCTTTGGCGCATGGTTTTCTGTTTAAATAGTTTTTCCTTTCATGGAACTGAACTTGTTCATGGCTGCCTATTAGCAACTTATGGAGAACTACTTCTGAAGAAAAGAGGGAATTGGAGCGGCTTGAAAAACCCATTTATAATGCAGTTCGCCAGGCTGCCGAAGTTCATCGTCAGGTGTCAATGTTGTGTTTGATTGGCTTGATAGGGTGGTGCATTGACTTTCAAGAATATTTACCTGATCATTTGTCATTGTGAAAGTTCTTGATTAATTGGGGACTTTCTTAATGGTAGTTTGTAACAACCTTTTTTGATTTATTTTTACGCTCTTTTGGATTTTCTTCAGGTTCGCAAATATATGAGTAGTATTTTAAAGCCTGGAATTTTGATGGTTGATCTATGTGAAACTTTGGAGAATACAGTTCGTAAATTAATATCAGAGAATGGTCTGCAAGCTGGCATTGCATTCCCTACAGGATGTTCATTAAATTGGTAATATTTGCTTTTATCAGTTTTGGCATTGATCGAATGCTCTAAGTTTTGTTCTTTAACTGCCTGTGTTCAAATTATCTTTTATTTTCCAGGGTTGCAGCACACTGGACTCCAAATTCCGGTGATAAGACTGTTCTTCAGTATGATGATGTTATGAAGTTGGATTTCGGAACTCAAGTTGATGGTATCATTTTAAAAGTGACATTGTTGTTTGCACGCTCAGCTAGGCAATATTCACCATTTCCAATGTTTATAGAACTACTAGAAGTTTTCCAAAGATTATATAACTATGATGCTATGCACCAGTGAATAGTGAAATTGTGTTGGTTTAATTTTCTTTTTGTTTGTTAATTCAATGTTTGTGGTTGACATTACCAGAGTTGTGTATGGAAGTTCTTAGACGTGACTAATTCCATTGAGCAAAAACTTGTGCAAATTTTATGATTTTAGCCATATATCTCTAGGGGATTGATTTCCATAAAGCATGAAGAGGGCATTGATGGATTGATCAAGAGAGGGTGAGGATTAATTTCAAGGAAATTTTGAAGAAGATCAAGTCGGGGACTCAGGATTGATCCAAAGAATGCAAGATTGATTTTTCAGTGGAGTATCCATGTGAAGATTGATCTTATATTTTAAATTGATATATCAGAATATTTCAACTTTGATCAAATTGATCTTTCTTAGGTTTGTTTGAGTTTTTTTTTGACAGAAAATTATATATAGTTTGGAATCTGTTGTGTCCCTTGTGGGTTTAATTTTTTAGCATTTGAAGTGTACACTATGAGCATAGCTCAATGGGTCTGAGATTGTGTGTATCTGGGTGTTTGTGTTTGTGTGTGTGAGAATTATTTGAGGATTCAAAGATTTTTATCCGTCAGAGAGGTTCTTTGAAAATGTATTTGGGTTCTTGATGGATTGTGTGAGGGTTTGAACGTGGCCTTCTTATAAAGAGATTTTTATTTACTCTTGTAAAATTTATGTATCTATAATTGGAACTTCTGTCTTGTGTTGTTGATGTTGGACGTAAAATAATTTCTAGAAGAGTTCTACAATTTTATTTTTGGTTTCTTTTTTATTTTTGGGCGGTCAATTTTCCTTTTCTTAGAAAAGTTTCTTATACTCTACTCATAGATCTAGATGGTTTCTATTCTATATGTATGAATGAATCTCGTATTTTTTGTTGCAATGACAATAGAAAGTGTTTAGAAATGTTTAAATTGAGTTATAATAGGATTAGGAAGTTGCTATTCTTTTATACATAGTTTAGGAAAGTTATTCTAAGCGTTTTCGAAGGTTTCTAAGTTGTTTGGATGGTTTTATCTAAGGAAGAAGTTTCAGCTACGAATTTTAGACTAATAATAATCAGATTCATTACATTCTCTACTGCTTTTACTCGGTTTTCAAGCTTTTATTCAATTTAATCCATTGATTCTTGTGCTTCTGCTATGTAAGTCAGTGTGTAGAAAATTATAAACCATGGGGGTTTACTATGTTTGATGGGTTATACCGAAACCATGAGACTTTACTATGTTTGTTGGGTTATGCCACACAAAAATTTCTTTGGTCTCATGTATATGATTTAAATATTGCTTAATTTGAAGGCATTTGAATACTATAATATATAGAAGTCTGATACTATGAATGTGCTCATGGCATTTTGTCGGTTCATCTTCTTTTGGCACTAGATATTAATTCTAATGTCATTGTTGCAGGATGTATAGTTGATTGTGCATTTACGGTGGCATTTAATCCTATGTTTGATCCACTGCTTGAGGCCTCACGGGAAGCAACCAATACTGGGATTAAGGTCATATATTTTTCTCTTTTAAAGCCTTGTTCCACTGCTTATACATAATTTATATTCTTCATCATACCTATAAATTTAATATTCTGTAATGTATTTTATGAATGTTGACTAGATGAAATTGCCTGCAGTCCATTGGACCATGTTATATCTTGGATCCTGCTTATGCATGATGTATAGTCTCGATAATATAATGAACATATTCAGTAAAGAAAGTCTTTTGACTTGTTAACAAGTTTACGACAATCACACATACTCCTTTTCCGACTGGTATTTTTACCACATATTTGTATAATACTATTACAATATGTGGTTTCAAAGTTGAAGAAAAAAGGAAAATATACCTTAGTCTTAATTCTATAACAGGTTCAAAAAACACTTTGAAGATGTCATATTTGTTCTTCTTTTCCACAGTTATCCTTCAGGTTTCTTTGTTGGTGATTAATTGAGATTGCTATTACCCAACACCTTGTCACACTAGCATTTGACGTATTATATTTAGTTGTGTGTCTTGTAATTGAGACCAAAAAGCTTGCTTTTGTGCATATTAGAATGTCAGAATCCAAGCATGAAGATGATAAATCATTATTGCATGCCTTTGTCAGGATCATTTATTATACTATTATATTTATTAAACTTTGACTTTTTTGATGAAAAATCATGCATTATTTCTTTCTTTAAATATTTAAAATCAAATTTAGAACTCATGGCCTTGCATGGTTTAATGAAAACGTTGGCTTTTAATGAGACTAATTGGTTTGACTTTTTAGATGATACTTACTTTTTGATGATGGTTTAAAATAATTAGGATTTCTTGATCTTATTCCTTGTGATATTTTGTAAACACTTATGATTTGTTTCACAAGTCAGTGCCTATCAAGATATCGTAGTTTGTGATGTGGTACCTATACGTGCTTGTCATTTGCTTTTTGGTCGTCTGTGGTTTCATTATATGGACACCACTTATCGTGGAAAGGCCAACACTTATTCATTACTTCAAAATGGCGTGAAGATTGTTTTGCACCCATCTTATGCAAAACCCAAAGCTTCCTCTTCTACCAATGAAAATCACTGTGAGAAGAAGAAGGAAGGGGGAGACTTAGCCAAAACATTCAAAGGCGATCAAGCACGTTTCAACTATGTTGCAACCTTCCGACGTTCCCCCCAACCCTTCCATCTTGCTGCTTCCCCTTGCCCACATCCTCTTAATCCATCTTCAAGCCTCCACAACCCTGCTACATCAATCCTAGATTTTCCCCATAACTCCATTACCATAGATGACTCTCATTCAATTCCTAATCTACAAGTTTCAGTTGCTGAAAATTATGAGAGGTCACAAACTATGCAGACAATTATCCCTTTGCAACCCCATTACACACATGCTACAACCACCCATTCCCTCCCAGATAATGGCACGTCCTCCCAAATTTTTTCTCATTCCCAACTTTCTCTAAGAAATAATATTCAGCCACGAGTGTTGATTTTTTTGATGAAGTTGATACTTATTTAACCCTTAAACCTATTGAAAATACCTCCTCTTATGGTTTCCTTGTTGGACATAGTCTCAATGTGAATCTTCAACAATTCAAGGGCGTTTCACATGTTAAAGATTTATTTGATTGGTTATTTTTAGTGGAGAGTTTTTTCGACAACAAGAGCGTATTCAAAGAAAAACAAGTTGAGCTTCTCACACTCAAGCTTATCGGTTCATCTTATTTTTGGCGGATCACTTGCACAAGGATAGAGTTCGCCACAGTTTCTCTCCTAACCCATGATGATGACCTCTTCTAAAGCAAGCTTATCTTAGTCTTGCATTACTCAAAATTTAAGATTGCTTTTGTGAAAGATTATTGGGGGTGGTTTGGTAGATTTTTACGTTGGGAGCTTAAGTTCCAAAGATAATCATAAATGGGGCCAATTGTGGTAGTGACTATGAAGCCAAAAATAATTGTAAAGCTATTTTTTTTTTTTTTTGAAAATTCTCTTTGAAAGAATGTGCGTCTTGTGTGAGTGTTTGTAACTCTTCTTCCTATTGGTTGAATTGGGAAATCATATGCGGAAGACTTTAGTTGATTCATAGATGAGCAGTTTTGAATCATTAGAATTAGGACTATCACCTTAATTAAAACAATTGATTTGAGCTTTGTTCATTGCGCTTCATTTTTCCTGTACTTTTTGGACTTAGCTGTTTCATGTGCATAAAGTGTGCTTTCCATACAACGGGCTTGGATAAAGAAAACGAGACACTTTTTTGTTCAAAGAGTGAAAAATGGAAATAATTTGCCGGTTTGACTCTTTTTTTTTCTTTTTTTTTTGGATTTATTGAATTAGAATTTAAATGGAAATGAAAATTATAGAAATTCAAATACTACTTTGAAAAAATTGACTAAATTTGATAAAATAGGTTTTGAATAATTTTTTTTTAAAATCAGCCATTATGTTGAAGTGTTTATTGAAATCCCCTCGTTCAATTATAAACCCTCTGTTGTAGGGCACACTTTTGGGTCAGAATTGTGATAGTTCACCTAGACAATTACATATAGGACCTCTCCTTTCCTTATGTCTAAAATTCGTATCCTTGAAAACATCCATTATTGAACACCAACCCAGTTACTTTTCGAGAATGAAGACTCCAAGAGGGGGTTTGATTTTAGAATTCTAAACTTGTGGTGGAGAACGATATAAATTTTAAGAGAACAGAGCTCTATCATTGTCTGAATACTATGGGGCTGAATCTAAAAGAAGCTTTTGCTACACTAAAAGAAGTGGAAGACCAAATGTTGATGTAATTTGTGAGATGATATTGACCACTTGACTGAGGAATTGAGGGTGAAATCATTTCATGTTGCTTGTAATTGTTGTCTCCTATATTTGTGAATATCTTTGATTGAGAGGAGGGAGAATAATAGGTTTGAGTGGGACAAAGATAAACTAATGAGATTGGGAGAGGAGGGGGATGAATATCAACAGATGAGATACAAGGAGGAGGGAGACCCATAGGGAGGTGAGTGTTGGGATTTTCTTTATGTGAAGGTTATTATGCCTTGCACTTTTTCTTTTTTGACAAGAAACGAAAAACTATATTCTATTAAGTATAAAAGCTATACACAAATGTACAATTGGAACAAGGTCCAAAATTAAATTCTCCAAAATTGATTTCCACCCTCTCAACCAATCCCCCAAAGAGAACCCTCTTGCTAGTTTACTAGCATTAATCCAAAAAGAAGCGAAGAAAAAAGAATTCTCCCACACGGCCCCAATATCCTTTTCTTGATCATCAAAAATCTGCGAATTACGTTCTCTCCATATGGACCAAACAACCGCAAAAATAATAACACGCCAATAATCCATAAATCGATTTGGCATGACAGAATCATCAGGAAATGTCATAAAGCGGTATCATTTGGAAACCTTCCCCACTGAAGAAGGGTTCCTACCTGTTCCACAGACCTTTAGAGAACACAATCAACAAATAAATGTTGACTTGTTTCCCCATTAACTTTGCGTAAACAACACCAACTTGGGGAGAGAGCCCAATTTTTTAACCGCCTTTGTAGAATATCCGCACAATTTAATCTGTCATGAGCAACAGTCCAACTCAAAATTTTGGCTTTTGAAGTAACATGAGCTTTCCAAATAAAATCACGAGGAAAATGGTCAAAAGATGGATTGAGGGCATGGTTAGAACAAAGATGGTGAAGGAAGGACTTAGAAAAGAACTCCCCCAAAGAATCCAATGGCCAAGACAGTCTATCACTTGCATTAGACAACTGAACTCCCTCAAGAATATCAAGAAGGGCAGAAGCTTCACCACACTCTCTATGAGAGGGAGCCCTTCTAAGATGGAGATTCCAAGAAGGCCTACTCCCAACACTACCCCCCAAAGAGGACCAAAAAGCACAAATAGGATGGTAAGGTTTGGAAGATAACCTATACACATTTGGGAATAACTCACAGAACTTGGTTGTACAACACCAAGTGTCCTCCTAAAAGTTGAAAGATGAACCATCACCCACTTTAAGCCTCACTAGGTCAGAGAACAATGGATAAAGAGAATGGATGAACTTCCATGGACTACGATAGGTGGCTTTGGAACACACACCAGCATCTCCGGAATTTCGTTGAACCCCATGACGACTCCTCACCACTTTCTCCCATAACGCCTCTCTTTCATTGAGAAACCGCCACAACCATTTCCCCGCCTAAGCTTTGTTCCTAAGCTCCAAATTTCCAATCCCCAAACACCCTTGGTCCAGGCGCCTGCAGACTAAACTTCATCTAGCCAAACTACCACCCCTTTCTTTGTCCTCACCCTTCCGAAGGAACTTCCTCATCATCCTCTCAATCCGCCATGCCACAAGCTTGGGAATTTTGAACATGGAAAGAAAATAAGTAGGAATGACATCCAACACACTTTTGATAAGTGTTAGCCTACCACCTTTCGATAAGAAACTTCTTCTCCAATCATCCAATCTTCTATAGTGTGTGAAACTGGCTCCCAAAAGGACGTAGATAAGGGATTACCCCCTAACGACATTTCAAGATAATTTAGGGGCCACTGACAAATAGAGCACCCACATGAGCAAGCTGCCTCCAACAATTGCTCCTCAGACATACAAATCCCAGCAACCTGACACTTCTCTAAATTCAACTTATATCGGAGATCAAACAAAACCCATAGATAATCCCCAAGGTAGATAGTAGACTGGAACCATCGTTTTCCACCAAGAAGAGACAATCATTCGCAAATTGAAGGTGAGACACTTGGACTTTATCCTTCCCAACAAAAAACCCCTTCACCACCTCATACTCCGTCGCCTTATCCATCATAGAACCCTATACATCAGCCACAATAATGAAGAGGAACGGTGACAACGGATCACCCTGCCTTAACCCCATAGAACCGTAGATGTTTGCCCTAGGCCTTACATTTAGAAACATAGAGAATGAAACTGAAGACAAGAACCCACGTATCCATCTCCTCCATCGAACACCAAAACCTTTCATATGGAGAACATAATCAAGAAAATCCCATCGAATCATATCATAAGCCTTTTCAAAATCAGTTTTGAAGACAATGCCTTCTCTTTTTTAGTGGACCTATAGTCTTTGACCGCCTCATTCGCAATAAGGATGGCATCGGAAATATGCTTTCCTAACAAAAGCCATTTGATTATGAACCACTGTGTTATGGAGTACCACTTGCAATCTTGTTGCTAGAATCTTGGCAATAATTTTTTAGAGGCTTGTGGTGAGACTAATAGGTCTGAAATCCTTCACCTTTTTAGAGTGCACCTTCTTGGGAATTAAGGTAATATATGTCTCATTAACTAACTTATTAACCACACCCTGATTAAAGAATTCATCCATAACCAGTTTGAGATCAAACTTCAAGGTCTCCCAAAATTCTTAACCAGGGGCCTTATTACCATCGTAGTTGAAGATAGCCTCTTGAATCTCCTCCATCTCAAAAGGCGGCTCCAACCAATCACTATCCACTCTAGGCAAGACTTTCCAATCAATACCTTCAATCCCCCATAATCCTCTATCATCAACCATATAGATCCGCCGAAAGAAATCCACCACCTCCCCGACAATATCCTCTTCCGTCTTAAACAGGGAACCATTCTCTCTCTCCAACTTTGAAATAACACTCCGAGACTGACAGTTACTTAACAACCTGTGGAAGATTTTGGAGTTAGCATCTCCTTCTCTAACGCATTAACTCCTTTTTTTTTGGGCTGCCAACCGGTCCTCGCGAAGAAAAATGGCATGAAAGTCCTCTTTGGCTTTCCTTCTCTCTTGGCATTTATCCTCAGACCAATCCACATTACCCTCCACCTAATCCAACGATCTTATGGCATTCTCTAGCACCTTCTTTCTAGCATGATCCCCTGCAGCAAGGTTTCTACTCCAATTCTTCAATCGGACCTTTAAACCGCCTAATCTTTGACGGAACCTATAGCCTTCCCACTTAGGTGCAACCTCATCCTTCCACCACTCCTTAATGATATGAGAGAAATTAGGGTAAGTGAGCCAAATATTTTCAAACCTGAATGGGTTGGGACCCCATTTAGCTTGATTTGTATTAAGAGAGTCATGGGCCAGTGATATGAAACCACCCTAATAAGAGCTTCCAGTCTCACCTCAGGATACCGACCACACCAATCCTTACCCAACAAGAATCTATCCAATCTGCAACAGATGGGATTAGTCTGCATATTAGACCATGTGACAGTAGAATTCAGTAAAGGGGGATTCCACAACTGCATCTCATGAATCAAACTGTCGAAGTCAAGCATTCCACTGGTGACCCTATTACTGTTGATCTTCTCTTCAAGACTTCTAACCACATTGAAGTCCCCTCCCACGCACTAGTTCGAACCAAAAAGGCCGCTTAAAGCAGCCAATTCCTCCCAAAATCGAAGGCGATCAGAGTCACTATTGGGCCCATACACATAAGTAAGCTAGAACTCACTCTCCTCCTTTTCCTTAATCAGAACAAAAACATAAAACTCCCCCACCAAGCTATCCAGAGCCTTCATCTTCCTACTATCCCAAGCAACTAAAATTCCCCCTGAAGTACCACATGCTGGGAGGAGCGAAATCCACTGAAGAAAGCGAGATTGCCACACACAGCTCATGACCCGCCTGTCAATACAAAACAAACGCGTCTCCTGCAGAAGAATGACATCAGGCTTGCAACCGCCTATCACCTTCTTAACAACTCGACATTTGACCTTAGAGCCACAACCCCTAATATTCCAAGACAGAATTAACATTGGAAATCGAAGAAAACCGCATACACCAACACACCAGCCACGACCGCAATCACGTGGAAGGATGCCTTAGATCCCCCTCACAAGGCATCCCACCATCAACAAACTCATCCAACTTCGTCAGCCTCAGGTTTGCTTTTTCTAAGAACCCTCAACACCTCATTAAACAATTGCTCAGCCACTCGACCTCCTGTCCCAATACTGATGTATGGCGATCCAACTCAGAACCATACCCGCAATGGCCCAAATTTTTCGAAAATTCCATAACCATGCTATTATGTGTTCCAACCCCCAACCCATTAGGAGACTCGGGAAGAGGAGAGTGAGAGAAATGGGCTTGTTTGAATGGGGAAGGAGAGCTCATATTAAGGTTAACCAAATCAAATGGGTGTACTTGCTCATTACAGTTGCCATGATCGTCGTTATGTTGGACCGCATCACCCTCATCTTGGAGAGAAGCCTCAGTAGAGTTGTCGTCGTGTGCACTCGACCCATCCACGAAGGTGTCCTTCACGATTTCCCGGTCGGAAAACATAGCATGGTCGTCCTCATCTGTCTCCGACAGCGGCCAGCTCTGTGCACGTCTATCTTTGATGGTTATGCTACTCGTTGTTATAACTGTCTATTTCCTAGCGTTGCTTGATCCAAATGACTTGGACCATTGATTGCAATTCATTTATAAAAATAAATTGTAAATATTTTTTAAAGTTTAATTAAAAAAAATTCCAATTTTTTTTTTCTCGTGATCTATCTATATTATTGCATCTAGTACCACTAAAAATAGGTATTATTATATGTTGTTTCATTTAAACGTCATGATTATTTTAATTATCACCATTGTACTTTTCTGTTACAAATATTATTGTGTAATATAATTCAATTTTTTTTGGTACGAGTACTAAATTCATTTAAAATTTGACCATCGCGATTATAATTAATTCAAGTTGAATTTGATTGTGAAAAAGTTAATATTTTTCGAAATATTGAATGATCACACAATAGTTCATTAGTATTTTCAGAAAATTGTAATTAGTTGATCTTTAAAACTCAAGGCTATTTTGTATTTTGTATCATGGGTAAAATCATGCAAAATTTTTTAATGTGTTAATATTATATAAATTCTTTTCTTGAGTGATAAATAATTTTGGATATCTAGTTGTAACAACACGAGAAGAATCATAAAAAATATTTTTTTAGAATTTCTATGTTACAATACGTGACAGGCATGGAATTTTGAACAATTATAAGTGCATAGTTGTGCTTGTTTGGCATCTCTTAGAATTGTGAAAAATATTCAACGTCTTCACAAAATCGCTCCAGACTTCTTTATTTTGGAGAACTTTGAACAAAATTTTATGAATCTGATTGGACTTCTTTAAGTTATTTATAATTTTAAATGGCTGAACTTTAGGGTGAAGTCAAATTTTCAATACTTGTTTTTCTTATCTGCATTCTGCATCAATCGCTTAAAACCAAAGCTACTTTGAGAATAACTTTTGATTAAATTGTTTGAGCACCTATTATCTAATGGTGAGATTTATGCATCAGATGTTGCATTTGACATTTTTTTTTTCTTTGGTTTATTGACCAGGAAGCTGGAATAGATGTGCGCTTGTGTGATGTTGGTGCTGCCATCCAAGAGGTCATGGAATCATATGAGGTTGAAATCAATGGAAAAACTTTCCAAGGTGTGGCTGTCTCATTTAGTCAATGTATTAGATTGTCATATGCTTCTCAATATTTTCCTCATATTGTTCGATGCCTGGGCTGATTCTATCCATCTTTTTATTACCTATCCCTTGCACATTAGAAACTAGTATCCAGTTTTTTAACAAAGATCTTTGCATGAGTTGGCATAATTGAAATTTCATTTCTGTAGGGGATTGAATGTTAGTGAATTTGGGGAAATTGAATCCTCATTCTCACCCTTAGACTGGGTTTGCTCATTGACCAACATGCCAGATAATAGTAAATTGTAAAGAGTTATTTCTTTTTTCTACGATTAATAATCACTTTGGAAAATCTAGCATATATTTAGGATAGCAACTTTAGTCACAGTCTATTCAATATGGTTTAAGGAGTATGGTAGAATGTTGAATAAAAGCACAAAATACTCTTGTGGTCTAGGAACATGTTAGAGTTCGCATCTATTTGGAAGGCAAATACCTTTTTCCTAAATATGCCATCCATTTTGGCCTCACGGATTGAAAATTAAAATTGCCCTAAACTTTGGTCCCTTAAAATTTAAAAGTAATTCAGGTAAGTCCAATTCGATGCTAAGAATTTTGGTAAAAATTCAACATAATAGAGAAGTGTAAAGAATTCTATTTAAATGTTGTAAAGATTCGTGTTTTTTTATGTTATGCTGAAACAAACTTACATATATATGTAAAACTCATCAAATTATGAAATATAATTTTTTTTTTGTTTTTTTAAAGAAACTAAAAGTGTATTATATATATATGTAAATAAAGGGTATAAACACTCTGTATATAGCCTTACAATGAAATCCCCCATGCGACTAATTACAAGAATCTATCCCAACCTCTGAGCCAATCACCCATCCCATAACCATTAGAAAGACAACTATTAGCCGCCCAAAAAGATGCTAGAAAGTGCAAATTCTCTCACACTTTAGCAGCCGACGCGAAAACATCATGAAACACTCTGTTATTACCCTCCTTCCACAATGACCATAGAGTCACCTAACAAACTACCTTCTAATGATCAGGCCAATGGGGTTGGATATAATGCATGAATGGGAAGATAACAATGCCACCCCCACTGACCTCAGCATTACCCATAACTGGGAAATGTAAACACCACCTGTTCCATACCTTGTTGGTGATAGGACATTGCCAACAAAAGTGACTAACTGACTCAAACTCCCTCCTGCATAAGAAACACCAATATGGAGATAGACACATAGACATGAACCTTCTTTGCATCATATCCCCTGTGTTCATCTTCCCATGTGAAGCAACCAACCTAGAAATTTGACCTTTGTTGGCACATGAGCATGCCAAATAAAGCTAGCGTTAGGAAAGGGAGAAAAATCGGGCTCGGAAAGAATAGAGGAATGGAAGGATTTGGTAGTAAAAAGACCAGAGGAATCCCAAGGCCACGAGGTCCTATCATTGTCCTCGGATAGGTAACAACCCTCAAGCATCCCCACTAGAGACAAAACATCAACCTCATCCCTAGAAGAGAATCCCCTCCCCAAATGAAAATCCCAAGATAAGGTAGTTTTCCCCGGATTTCGGACAAAATCAATGATAGGTTTATTGAGAAAGGAAGAGCGGCGGTAGAGGTTAGGGAAAAGAGATTGGAAGGTATCGGTCCCACACCAAAGATCCTCCCAAAAGCGTATGGAATCCCCTTTCCCAACCTTTAACCAAACCAATGGGTAAAATAGAGGATACACAGAGGAAATAAATTTCAATGGGGTTCTAAAAGTGGCTCTATTGATTAATCCAACATCCCTTTGGTTATCCCGGAGGCCATGCCTACTGCATATAACCTTCCCCCATAGTTGGTCCTTCTCCCTGGGAAGTCTCCATAACCACTTCCCAACCAATGCCTTATTCCGAGCAACTAAGTTGCCAACCCCCAATCCACCATCCTCGATCTTCCTACAAACAACATTCCAAGCCACCAAGTGGAACCCATGCATTTTCTCATCATTTTCCCACAAGAAATCCCTCATCATCTTCTCAATGCACTCTGCCATCTTCAATGGAATCCGAAACACTGACAAAAAATAAGTTGGAAGGGCATCCATAACAAATTGATCAGAGTGAGCCTTCCACCTTTAGATAAAAAACTTCTCTTCCACCCATCCAATCTTCGTGCCAACTTAGAAGTGACTGGTTCCCAAAAATCCATTCTTGATGGGGTTTCCACCAAGTGGCATTCCCAAGTATTTCATAGGCCATCCACATGTATCACACCCAATAGTGCTAGCCATCTCCCCCAACCAATTCTGGCACACATTGATACTAACCATTTGGCTTTTAGATGTACTAATCACCATTCTTGACAGCCAACAAAAGCATTCAGCCACCATAGATGCATTACGAAGGCACCTATCATTGCTATCCAAAAAAAAAACAGCGTGTCTTCTGCAAATTGAAGGTGGGTGAGCTCCACACACTCCCGACCAACCTTAAAGCCTGCAACCAGATCATGCTCCTTAGCTCTATCCATCATCCTCCCAAGTACATCCGCAACTAAAGTAAACAAGAATGGGGATAAAGGATCACCCTGTCTTAATCTCCTTTTGCCCACAATCTTGCCCTGGGGACAACCATTAACAAACACAATATAGGACACAAACTTTAGGAATCCCTTGATCCACTTTCTCCATCTAGTCCCAAAACCCTTTCATCTTCAAGACATAGTCAAGAAAGTCCCAATTGACCATATCATACGCCTTTGCAAAGTCAAGCTTGAAGACAACCCCTCCTTTCTTTGCAGCTTTGTAATCTTCAACTAACTCATTAGCTACAAGGACAACGTCCACGATTTGGCGAACTTGAAGAAAAGCCATCTGATTCCCAGATACTTGCCATGCAAGACCTCCTTCAACCGGTTTGCCAAAACCTTAGCAACAATTTTGTACAAAGACGTAGTGAGGCTGATAGGTCTGTAATCCGCAACCCTCCTAGGTACATTCTTTTTGGGAATAAGGCAAATGAATGTTTTGTTAGTGCACCCATTAATGATCCCATTGTGGAAGAACTCCACCAACACCTTCATGAGATCATCCTTAATTATGTCCCAACAACTTTGGAGAAAACACATAGTCATGCCATCTGGTCCGGGAGCTTTGGTCCCATCACATTCAAAAACTGCATGCTACACCTCCTTGGTGGAAAAAAGAACCTCAAGATTCTCTCTATCAGACGCCTCGATTGGGCACCACTCAATGCCATCCACCCCCCATGCTCGCTCCACACCCACCGAAAAAACCCCCTAAAATGATCAATAACTTCCGATACAATCTCCTCCTCTCCTTCTATTAAAGACCCATCCTCCCTCTCTAATCTAGAGATGGTATTCATAGACCTTCTCCCATTCATAAGCCTATGGAAGAACTTTGAGTTATCATCGCCATCATTAAACCACAAAGCCCATGATTTTAACATGGCATCCCGGTCATCCTTAACACAAAGTCTCCACAAGTTTGCTTTAGCCACCGAGCGTTCAAGTGCAACAACTTCATTCTATTCAGGGCCCCCTTCTTTTCGATCAAAATACATGATCAACTTTTCAAGTTCACCTCTCCTCACAGCCTCCCAACCCATCATCTCTTTGCCCCACCCATTAAGCCTGAACTTTACAGATTTCACTATCTGCATGAATCTATAACCTTCCCAACCAAGAGAAGGCCCCTCTCGTCACCAACCCTCGACTTGGGACTTGAAATCCAGATGAGCGATCAATCTACTGTCAAATTTCACCGGACCTGGCCCCCATCTTGCCTTAACAGTATCCAACACCACCGGCCAATGGCTAGAAACAAATCTTCCCCCTACCTCCTGCTTGAAAAAAGGAAAGGCCTCCATCCATCCCACTCCAACCAGAAATCTGTCCAGTCTAAACGAAAGTTGGACCACGTGAACACACCATTTACGAGAGGTGGATCTTTAAGTTCAACTCCCTAATTAGTGCATCAAACTCCTTCATACTCCTTGTGATCCTTCCATTATTGATCTTCTCAGTAAGTCGTCGAACAACATTAAAATCCACCTCGACACACCACCGCGCCCCACAAATGCTGCTCAAACCCACTATCTCATCCCAAAACTGACTTCTGATCCTTTTATCATTAGGACCATACACCCCCGATAGCCACCAACTATCGCCATCAGCCACTTCAACTGTAACTGACACTGAAAACTCACCCATGAGCCGCTCCGAGACCTCTACCCTCCTAGAGTCCCATGCCTACAAAAGCCATCCAGAAGAGCCAACGGTCGGAAGGTAAACCCACTCCTTAAATCTTGACTGCCATAAGGACGCGATCACCACCCTATCAATCCATTGCCTTTTCACCTCCTGAATGATAACAAAATCAGGGCAAATCTTGCGAATGGAGCGTTTAATCATGTGCCACTTATCTCTAGAACCACACCCACGAATATTCCATGTAAGGATCTTCATTTAGCATAAAAATAAAGCCCCAGTAAGCAATCACAACACCATCAACCAACTACAAGTCAACAAGGCCAACCTGAGAACCATTCCAAGTCAACCAAAAATAGTTGCATCTGACAAAGGAACTCGATGACAACCTTCTTAGACAGCCGCCCCCTCACGGCTGGGTGAGGAGCATTTTGAGGAAAAACACTCCCACCCCCAACAACGTTATTTGCCACTCCCCTGTCATCCTTAAGTGAAGATGGCACTGGGATAACCATTGGACTGTTGGTTGCAATAGGTATGGTGTGCTCATTAAGAACAGGGCAAGAAGGATGGATTGAAGGAGAAGGAGAAGAATGAGAGGGAATAACCAAAGGAATAGGATCAATGCCATCAAAAAAAGTTTCTGGGTTGTGTACCTCCGCCATGGGAAGTCGTTCACCATGGCCATGCCAGAGAGAAGGTTCCACCACCTCTTCGACGCCCCGAACCGCTTCATGTTCCATTCTCTCATCTTCATCAGATGAGTTGCTTTCATAGTTGGAAGAATCAACGACAAGAGAATCACGAACCCCTTCGTTCTCGGAATCCCCATCACTGCAATTAGCTGCTAGAACACTATGTTCCGCCCTGCAAGCAGCTGATAATAGAGATGTCTCAGGCGCCAACACTCTTCGAATCATCGCGTCTCTGTTGCCGGTCCTTCTTCTATAAACCTTGAGCCCGTTGGTTTTCTCAGTTAAAATAGGCCCATTGAACTTCTTTAGCTCATTTCTTTCAACCCGTCCAATAACTTGTGAGGAGCTCTTTTCTTTCAAGCCCGAGTCTCCAACATTCTTACACTCGACATGGGCTTTATAGAAAGAAAAGCACACGAGCCCGTCCGCCAACACAAATGGAGCCGATGAGCCTCTACAATCCGCAGCTTGGCCCCATCCCTTTCGCCATATTAGGGGCTCGTGCTTAACAACTTATTTTTAGTCGAGCCCAATCCACCCTCACTTCGTCCAAGATCCGCAAGCCCATCACCGGGGTCCAGACCATTTGAAACATCTCGTAACATGCGACAACAACCATCCCATGTTAGTTCTCCAGTCGCCATATTATTGGATAGTTATACAGTCTCGTCAGACCCCTGAATACAATCACCACGTGTCTTAACCCCCTCACCTCTTTACCTGGCCTTAGCCGCACTATCTGACCTTGCAGCAGGCAGAACATCATGGTTGCATCTCACTGGAACCACCTTCTCCGACGACGAAACAATCTTCTTCTCCGTTGACAACCCTGTCGGGAATTTCTGATAATTTCTCATTTGTGCAATAGCCTCTCGAGCCTGCGCAAACCTTTGGACAAAATCATCTTTTGCCAATGACCATGACCCAAGCTCGAAGAGGCGGACTGAGAACTGGACATCACCATCAGAAATTTGCATAACCTTTGGAAGAAAGCCAGTCAACCACCCTTTAACCTGCATCCTCGCCGCGTCTTGCGAGAAACCCCCCTCGGTCATAGGATCCATTTCAATCAGGCCACCACATTTCTTCCCTATGTCTTTCAGAACATCTGTCTTCCACGATGATATGGGTATTCCCTCCACACCAATCCAGTCATTACAACAGAGGAAAAATCGATTTTCCCATTGCATCTCCTTCTTCCATTTCTTAATCTTAAAGTTTTGACAGGCCATCTTCCCCTTGAAAAGAATATCCAGCTCGACCTGCGACCAACACATAAGGAAGGCATGGTCAACACATATGGGGCTGAGCCATACTTCATGAGCAAATCTCTCAAACAACTCTTTCTCAATATCGCCCCAACACACTTCAGCCGATGACCAGAAGAAAACGACACTCTGCTCCCAACGAGCATCATCATCACTCTCCTGCCTAGGCTTCTTTGGCCTAGTTTTAGGACCTCTCGCTCGTGACCTGATGCATTGTTGGAAGAGCTGGCCGCCTTCGCCATGCGCTCCACCCAACTAGACCTCGTACCCTTATCTTGACCCCTCTTGGATCCAGACGAGTCCATGCACATGTTTAACGCTTCTGCTAATTCAATCCACTGTTTTTTATCCCCTTCCTTCAGCACAAAAATCATCTGTTGTTGTCCTCGTTCCACCTTCGTTATACGTAAGTACGCACCTCTGAAATTGGTAAACGTTTCCATGAGTGTGAAGAATAAGCGACTATAGAAGAATCTTTTGAAACTCCTTTCCTTTCTAGCAGTAGACGCCTCGACAGCCACCCGAGCCAGTGCTACCATCAACCCTAATGGAGAACACCTGAGATTTTGAAGATTCTTCAACGAAAATGGAACCCTAGTCCATTCTCCAGCTCGGTTTTATTGGTTAAGAAGAAAGATGAGAGTTGGTGCTTTTGTGTGGATTATAGGGCGTTGAATAGGAAAATTGTTGCCGACAAGTTTTCAATACCAGTGATTGATGAACTTTTAGATGAACTTTATGGGGCAAAGGTGTTTTTGAAGCTAGAGTTGAAGTCTGACTATCATCAAATTAGAATAAAGCCTTGTGATGTTCCAAAGATGGCTTTCCGAAGGCATCATGGCAATTATGAATTTTTAGTTATGCCTTTTCGTTTGACTAACGTACCAGCTACTTTCCAAGCTTTAATGAATGATGTGTTCCGGGATTATATGCGGAAGTTTGTGGTGGTATTTTTTGATGATATTTTAGTTTACAATGATTCTTTGGACAACCATTTGGACCATTTACAAAAGGTGTTTGAGGTGTTGTGACACCATCACTTGTTTGTTAACAAGAAGAAATGTGCTTTTGGGCAGCCATCCGTGGAGTATTTGGGTCATATCGTGTCATCGCAGGGGGTAGCGGCTGATCCCTCTAAGATTGATGCTATGTTACGTTGGCCACAAACGCGGAATCTTCGTGAGCTGCTTGGATTTTTGGGTTTGACTGGGTATTATAGAAAGTTTGTCAAGAGTAATGGTGATCTTGCTTGGTCGTTGACGATGCAACTTAAGGGAGATTGTTTTGTGTGGACTAATGCGGCTGAGGTTGCATTTCAGAAGTTGAAATCTGCCATGGTTTCTATTCCGGTTTTGGCCCTTCCCGATTTTACTAAACCATTTGTTATTGAAACGGATGCTTCCGAGTATGGGTTGGGGGCAGTTTTAATGCAAAATGGCCGACCAATTGCTTACTTTGGTCGGGTTCTTTCTACTCAGGAGCGCCTGAAATCGGTATATGAGAGGGAGCTTATGGCGATTGTATTGTCAATTCAAAGATGGCGACTGTATCTTCTCGGACACCGATTTATTGTGCGCACTGATCAAAAAGTTTAAAGTTTCTACTTGAGCAGCGGATGGTTAGTGATGAGCATCAACGATGGTTAACAAAATTGTTGGGTTATGATTTTGAAATCCAATATCGTCCGGGATTGGAGAACAAGGCTGCAGACGCTCTTTCTCGCGTTGAATCCTCAACGTCTCTCTCGGTTCATAGTTTGTCGTTGGTACTGAATTGGGCTGATTTGCATCAGCACTTGTCTAATGATGATCATTTAACTCAGTTGCGTCTACAGGTTCAACAAAATTCTTCGGCTTATCCTGTTTACTCGGTCGACAATGGCCTTTTGTGCTTCCAGAGTCTTCTCGTTTTGCCACACAATTATGTTTTCATTCTTACTCTTCTACATGAATTTCATGCGACAATAGTTGGTGGTCATTCTGGTGAATTCAAGACTTATAAAAGCATTGCTGTTGAGTGGTATTGGCCAGACACAAGGCTGTGCGTGATTTTGTAGCTAAGTGCGAGATTTGTCAAAGAAATAAGACATTGGCGCAGTTTCCTGCGGGTTTGCTGCAGCCACTTCCCTTGCCACAACAGGTTTGGGATGACATTACCATGGATATCATTGAGGGTCTTCCTCGTTCCGATGGGTTTGACTCTATTTTTGTTGTGGTGGATCGACTGTCCAAATATGCTCATTTCATTGCTCTTCGCCACCCATTTACTTCCCAATCTGTTGCAGTTGTGTTTGCTAAAAAGGTGGTGAGATTACATGGCATTCCAAGTTCTATAATTTCGGATCGCGACTGGGTTTTTCTCAGCCTTTGTTGGACTGAATTGTTTCGTCTGCAAGGGACGAGTCTTAAGCGTAGTACTGCATGCCATCCTCAAACGGATGGCCAAACGGAAGTTATGAATAGATGTTTAGAGGTCTATTTGCGTTGCTTTGTGTCCGAGAGACCGAAACTATGGTATAGGTGGTTGCATTGGGCAGAATATTGGTATAACACCTCTTTCCACTCGTCCACGCGTATGACCCCCTTCTTGGCTCTTTATGGGTGTCCTCCGCCACCCTTAATTCGTTATGGTTTAAATTCCACAGTTGTTTCTACGGTTGATCAACAGTTACTTGATCGTGATCAGTTGTTGGATGTGCTTAAGGTTAATTTGGGCCCAGCTCAACAGGCTATGAAAGCTTATGCCGATGGTAAACGACGGGATGTTCAAATTCAGGTGGGCGAGTTTGTTTCTCTTAAACTCTGCCCTTATTGTCAACGTTCATTGGCTCGTCGTCGGAATGAGAAATTGGCCCCTCGTTTTTATGGTCCTTTCGAGGTGTTGGAGAAAATTGGTGCAGTGGCGTATCGCCTTCATTTACCGGCTGATTCTTCTTTGCATCCTGTGTTTCATGTTTCACAGTTACGTCATGCTATTGGTACTATGCAATCTTCGCATTCCTTACTCCCACAGCTGCGCGATGATTTGGAGTTACAAGTGGTTCCTGAGGCTGTTCTGAGTGTCTGGCCTCATGTTCCATCTTCTACTGCAGTAGGTCCTCGTGTTTTAATACGTTGGCAAGGCCTTCCTGATTCCAAGGCCACTTGGGAGACGTTTGATGCCATTCGTCTTAAATTTCCTGATTTCAACCTTGAGGAAAAGGTCAAACTTTGGGCGGGGGGTATTGATAAGCCGTAGGTACGATTTACTTATGCGAGTGAAATACATGAAAGAAGACGGAGGAGTCAAAAGATGTTGGAGCTTAAGTGGAATGAGCATGTGTTGTTTTAGTGTACTGGTGTGAGAGTTGGGTGGTTTCTTGTATCAAGTGTACAAAGTATAAATAGAGATTGAGGGAGTGGGTGAGAACATTCTTTTTGGTGAAGTTCATTTGTAAATGTGGAGAGTGGCAGACCTCTCAAATTTGTCTGTAATAATAGTACTGTAACGCTTTTCTTTTTGTAATAAAATTCATTTGATTTCTTGATTTGTTTCTTAACAAGACCAGATCTATCACGACGCCTTGAAAACACTGGTCAACTACCCATTCCCTCCCTCATTATGACACGCTCCCAAACCTTTTTCTCATTTCCAACTTCCTTTAAGCAACAACTTTTTGCAATATGTTTCACTTTTTGATGGAATTGATACTTGTTTAACCCTTAAACCTGTCAAAAATACCTCCTCTTATGGTTTCCCTATGGAACATAATCTCAATTTGGAACTTTTACCATTCCATGGAGATTCACATGTTGAAGATTTCTTTGATTGGTTATTTTTAGTAGAAAGATTTTTTAACAACATGAGCCTCCTTGAAGAACAACAAGAAAAGCTTCTCGCGTTCATACTTATTGGTTCGTCTTACTTTTGGTGGGATCACTTGCATAAGGATGTGCTTTGTCAAGGTTTCTCCCCTACTTTGAATGTGAAGATGAAGGAGTTTCTCTTTTGTCAAGTGAACTCGAGGACGAGTTCTTCTCAAGAATGGGGGAATGATGTAGGACATAGAATAATATTTAGGAAGGGTTTCGTTATTTAATTATTAGTTTCTTTCTAGTTTTTAGTCAAGATAAATGTTTCTATTTTGATATTTTAGTAGTAGTTTTACAAGTTTCTAAATTCGTATTTGTCATTTAAAGTGATTAGAAAGTGTCTAAAAGTGTCTAAACAAAGTTGTAATAGCTTTAGAAAGTTGCTATATTGTTATAGATATCTTAGGAAACTTATTTTTAAGTGTTTTAGAAAGTTTCTAAGTTTTTTGCATGGAGTTATCTATATAAGGAGCTCCAATTACGAGTTTAATCAATTCAATATATCAATTATCTTTCTCTTTAAGATTAAAATTTAGTTTCCTAGTTCTTATTTTTCTCAATTTTCATTGAATCTATTGATTCAAATATGCTTCCGCTACGTTAATAACAATGCCCCTCGTCGCCTTTGAAGCCTCGCCATGAGAGCTACCATTACTCCCTCCCTCACCTCCATCACGTCGGATTTCCTTTTGGCCACCGTGATTTCTATGAGACCACTCCCGACGACAACTCGAGCGACCCATCCCACTCCTTTTCCATCCCTATAATTGCTTAAAGTAGCATTTATTATCTCTCTGTTACTTGACACATATTGCATTAGTAACATGTTATTTTATAACTTTTATGCTTAACATATGCAATAGATATATGGATTAATTACAAATATTTAATAAATTACATGTTCATTTTTGTTTTATATTAATTTTTTGGAAATCATATTTTACTTCTTAGTAATTCTTTAGCTTCTATTCATTGTATATGATATTATATTTTAATCTCATATATTTTTATTCTTTTGAAATATCTCCTAACAATAGATGAAGTTAGCATTGAGTTTTTTAAAAATACTTTGTGCTAGAAAAGCAAAAAAATTACAATAGGGTTTTTTAAATCATATTTTACTTCCTAGTAATTCTTTAGTTTCTATTCATTGTATATGATATTATATTTTAATCTCGTATATTTTTATTCTTTAGAAATATCTCCTAACAATAGATGAATTAGCATTGATTTTTTCTTAAATACTTTGTGCTTGAAAAGCAAAAAAATACAATAGGGTTTTTTGAGTTTTACAATTTATTTTAATATTTTGCCTAGCTTCGTTGGGATTTTTTATAATAATTTTTTATTGCATTTAATTCTTAGTTTGATGACTGAAAAATTGATAAAATTCAATAAAATTCTAAGAATCATGTTGAATTTTCATTCCATGTTTGGTCCTTCATTTGGCTTCTAAAATAGCTGTTTTATCTTTTGGAAATGATTAAGCAGGACCAAGCATGGGTTAGCTTTTTGTTGTCATTTCTTGTTCTTGTTCTTCTTTATTTTTTTTCCCCAGGCGCTTGTATTAACTCTTGAATCATGTTGAATTTTCATTCAATGTTTGGTCCTTCATTTGGCTTCTAAAATAGCTGTTTTATCTTTTGTGAAATGATTAAGCTGGACCAAGCGTGGGTTAGCTTTTCGTTGTCATTTCTTGTTCTTCTTGTTCTTTTTTTTTAAATTTTTTCCCAGGCGCTTGTATTAACTCTGGAGCTTTGCAGTATTTGTTATTTTGTATTCTGCATGTAATATTCTAGGGTAGATGTGCTTACTTATAAATTGTTATCTTCAGTTAAAAGTATCCGAAACTTGAATGGACACAGCATAGGAAAGTATCAAATACATGCTGGAAAATCTGTACCTATAGTAAAAGGTGGGGAACAGACAAAGATGGAGGAGGGGGAATTTTTTGCAATTGAAACTTTTGCATCAACAGGTGAAGTAGTGTTGTTCTTGTAGACAATAGGGTTTGAAGTGATGAAGATATTGAAATACTGATGCATTTTGATTCAAATAACGTTGTTGTTCATTATTGTATGTGTAGGGAAAGGCTATGTTAGAGAAGATTTAGAGTGCAGTCACTACATGAAAGATTTTGAAGTCGGGCATGTGCCTTTGAGATTGCCTAGAGCTAAGCAACTGCTTGCAACAATAAATAAACATTTCTCAACATTGGCCTTCTGCAGACGTTATTTAGATCGTCTTGGGGAATCTAAATACCTAATGGCACTAAAGAGCCTATGTGAATCTGGCATTGTTCAGGTATTTCTCATGAAAAACTTCTATATTTTCATATTTGTTGAGATGATATCTAGAGGTTTATTTGTAAATATGTCACTTCATTGTGTCATATGAGTCCATAACTAACAACCAAAAAGTTGTGAACTCTCTTGTTGGGTATTTCTGACTGTGGTTGAAATTTTTTACTTGACATTTGCTAGTGACTGTTACATGCCATGCATGAAATTGTCAATAGATGTAATTTTTTCTTGGGTTAGGCTAATTTAAGGTAAAAACTGATCCGAGTTGACCCATGCACACCCCTACGCTAGACTATAGAGTAACAAGTGACAATGAGTCGTCACATAATTATTTTCATTTTAAGTGCTAATTCATAATGATTCTTGAATTCTTGTCCACGATATCAATGCTCATTTTCCTTAGTCTATGTGTATTCGTAGTTATTTATTAAGTTCTTGTCTATGATATTATTGGGCATTTCTCCCAAGTCTATGTGTTATGTGTTTATGTGGTAGTCTCGCTTACATAGGTCAAATCGCCTAGGCATCGGCTTGGTGCCTTTACAACATTGCAACATCCAACTTCTTATAATGCTTTTTAAAAAAATTCAAAATTAGTTGACGAAATTAGAAAATAAATCCAATTTTGTTATTTGGATCGAGAAAGTGTATGTCAAGTCAAAATAAAAATGAAAATGAAATTTGGATTCTAAACTAGGGTAGTTATTTCTTTGAACAATGAGATTACTTTATAATGTGCAATGTTATCAAGGCATGAAGTTGGCACTTGAGCAATTGGCCCCATCTTAGTGAGGCATTGACTAGGGCATGGAAAAAAATATTTATAGGCTCCTAAGCAAATGATTGATTAAATTTATACATATAGACCATGTACATATAATTATGTACTCAAATAGGTATATTGACTTGGTAAAAGATTTGTGTGATGGAGTCGTAACCATTTAAAAAAAAAAATAGTTGGAGAAACTACTGAATTCCCAATTATAGTAGGTTTACACCAAGGATCTACTTTTAAGCCCTAATCTTTTTGCACTATCATGAATGAATTGACTAAACATATTTAAGAAAATATTCCACGGTGTTTTTATTTACTAATGATATAGTTTTGATTGATGAAACTAAATTTGAAGTAAATGCTAGCTAGAGGTTTGGAGAAAAACTAGAATCTAATGGGTTCAAGATTAATAGGACTAAGAATGAATATATTAAATATAATTTTAGTGGAGGTAGAAATACAAATATAGAGATAGTAAAAGCCAAGAGATACCAAGGAGTACAAATTTTAGGTATTTGGGATCTATTATTTATAAAGAAGGAGAAATAGGTGAGGATGTGGACCATAGAGTTAAAGATGGACCAAGTGGAGGAGTGCTTTTGGAGTATTATATGATAGGTGCATCCCAATGAAGTTAAAGGGAAGATTGTATGGAGTTGCTATTAGGCTATCCATGCCATATGGTATAGAGTGTTGGGCAATTAAAAAATATGTTAACAAATTAAGTGTAACAAAAACGTGAATGCTAAGATGGATATGAGGTAAAACTTTAAGAGATTTTTTTTTTTTTTTTTTTGACAAGAAACAAAAGTAATTATATTATGTATAACAACTGTACTAGACAAAATTAGAAATGAACATATTTCAAAAATGGTGGGAGTAGCATCAATTGAAGATAAATGAGAGAGAATCGACTAAGGTGGTTGGGACACACACATCACAGGCTTTTAGATGCACTAGTGAGGAAGAGTAACCTATTAACACTAGATGGTAACAATAGAGGTAGAGGTGGACCTAAAATAACATGAACAAAAATAATTAAGAAAGATCTATCTTGTAATTAGAATGCTGACTTAGCGCTCGATAGAGCGGAGTGGAGGAAGCTAATTCATGTAGTCGACCCCATGTAGTTGGGAAAAGGCTTAGTTGAGTTGAGTTGGGATTAATTATTTATCAAGAAGGATAAATAAGTGAGGATGTGGATCATAAAGTTACAACAAGATGGATTAAGTGGATGAATGGTTCTGCGATATTATATGATCGACACATCCTATTTAAGTTGAAAGGAAAAGAAATTATAAAATCGCTATTAGGTAAGCTATGCTCTATATAACGAAATGTTGGACAATAAAGAAATAGTGAACAAACTAAGTGTATTTGACCTACATAAGATGTGGAGATGACGGGGGAATGACCACTCGCCACTAAATTATTGAGAAAAAGGGTACTGAGCTAAGCGGAGATAAATGAGTGAACTCTTGCTAATGACCAAGTCCTTTATTTGTAGTGAAAACCAAGGCAGCTTAGACCTGTCAATTTGATGGCATGTAAATCTCGAAGTATCTTCCAACTTGCTTGAAGGATGACAGATAGACCCTTAAACATGAACTGTCAATAAAATGATTATGCTCAATGCTAATCTTGAGGATTTAGGCTAGATGGAAGTGACCGAGCTTTTGTCGACCACCCAACTTGGTATCAAGCACTCAATGAACGTTGAGCTCTCGAAACTTCTAGGAAACTTAAAGGAGCTCTTCAGAGTTTAGGGGATAGATGTTAGACCGTGAACACAATATAAGAATGAATAGTCAAGGGAGAGCTTTTGCTTCTGGTGTTCGTCAAATATTGCATCAACAAACAAGTGAACAACAATTTAAAGAGTAATGTTTTGATGCAATGATGAAGAGTAATGTTCGTCAAATATTATTACTAGCTACAAGAACATATTAGTAATAATATCAAGAAAAGAATGGAAGGCCTTTAAAAAGGCTCTACTTGTGTTTTAAAGGTTGTTGGCACAAGAATGAGTCACTGATTTTGCTAGAGGTTATTGTTTCTGAATGCAAACATTGTTGGCGTTGGATAACAATGTCACTGGTGTGCAATGCCTCAAAGTTTTGTTTGAGTGTTAACCAACTTGGGTTGTTGTGATGGCCAAAAACCTGCATTAAGAAGTGGAAGTCCTAAGTTTGAATCTAACCTTAAGGGGGGCCACTTCTTATAGAGTTTTTAGTGTATGAGGATAGGGAGGTTTGCAAAAATGTCAAGGGACTGTTTGGGTGTTTTAAGAAACATGAATGCCTTCCAATGCAAAAAAGAAAATGAAAAAGCCTAAATGCCTTACAACGTAAAAGACGAAAATGAAAAAAAAGAAAAAGAAGGTTTCATGGGTGTGTTCATTGAGAATGAAGATGCAGTAATTGAGCAATTTTTTTTTTTTTTGAGGGAATCAAGGTTGGGGTTTGAGGGTTTCAATCATACACATTGTATATTTGTTGGTTCTCTCTCTCTCTCTCTCTCTCTCTCTCTCTCTCTCTCTCTCTCTCTCTCTCTCTCTGTTTTCTATTTGTGGTTTTTTTAAGGTGGGGAGGATAATATTGTTTGAGTAGATGAAAAAACAACCCTTCCTTAGTCTTGCCAATGGTGAGAGGTACGCCCTTTTGTGAAACATCTATGTTGCATTGGGTGCTTTGTGATTTTGGTTTTGCTTGGTTGCATTTCTAGATCAAGATTTTTTTTTTTTTTTTTTGAGAGGAAACAAAACTTGTATTAAATTAATAAGCCAAAGTATACGAAATGGAGCATTAGAAATGCTCCACCAAAGGACACACTGAAGCAGATAGCTAAATACCTCAAGTGTGCGCAACCCCAACAAGACAACTGAGATGCAATAAACCACCCCACTTCCACTCTACAAACAACTATCCCAACTGCTACACCACTCCGAGATAGAAAGCCCGCATTGAACTTTGAACAAGCCACCCAATTACAAGCCTTCCACGTAGCCTCCTCCCAAATACTGAGGCAATCCAAGGACCGACCCACAAATACCCTCCTAATTCCTCCGCAACCATATCGACCAAAGTGTTGTAAATGACGCTATTCTCTAGATTTCTTTGACTTTGCCAGTGCACTGAGAGATGTCAACTAGGGTCATTCATTCATGCAAGGAGGAATGGGAGACTATCCCTCCCTCTATGTAGGCCCCCCAAAAGTCCCACACATTTCTAGCCATTCTACAACGCATAAATAAATGTTCAATCCCCATCTTGCAAGCATAGAAGGAAGCAATGAGGAGATAAATATAGTGTAGGAAACCGGCTCTAGAGCATGTCCAACGTGTTAAGTTTTCCATGAGCTAAGAGCCACCCAAACTCCTTTATCTTTGTTGGGATGACCATTCCATTTACTTCTAAAGATGGGAAGGGGAGGAAATGATGGGTCGACAATAAGGTGGTCGAAGAATGACTTGCTGGTAAACGAGCCAGATGAATGTAGGGACCATCTAAGCCTAACGGTCTGAGAAACAAACTTGGCTAAGGGTTGAGAGAAAAAGATCGATTTCATTTAATTCACCTATCATTAGATTTCTACAAAATGTTCAGAGAAGAAAAAAAGGATCGAATAGGTTCATTGTCAAGGGAAGAGAGTCTATAAAGGAGAGGAAATGATTGTGCAAGGGTTGAGTTATCAATTCATCTGTCTTCCCAAAATTTGATGGTGCCTCCATTGCCCACCTCCAGGGATGCATGTTCAAGGAACATAGGACCTATGGACGAGATAAACTTCCAAGGGCTGTGAAAGGTGGTTCTCCACCAAGAACGACCTACCAAATCTGCCAAAGATTCACCATATATGCTAGATATGACCTGCAACCACAATGATTGTTTATAAATAGAAAATCGCCATAACCATTAGCACCAAGCGCTAAGTTCCCCAATGCCTAGTCCTCCTTTATTCACCGACCTCTAAACCATCTCCCAATTAATAAGATTCAAACCATCATTCTTCTCTAGATCTTTCCAAAAAAAGGATATGATCTTCTTGTCAATCTCCATCGCTACACCCTTGGGGATTTTAAAGAGAGACATGAAGTAGGAAGAAAGCGCCATAAGCACATATTTTATTAAGGATAACCGACCATCTTTAGATAGAAAAGCCATTCTTCCACCCATTTAGTATTTTTCGAGAATTTATCTATCACCGGGTCCCAAAAGGATATCGCCAACGGGTTACCTCCCAAGGGCAAGCCTAGGTACTTCAGTGGCCAAGTCCCAATTGAACAACCCACATAATTAGCTAAACGAAGGAGCATATTCTGATCAGTGTTGACACCAGCCATTTTACTCTTTGCCATGTTGACTTTGAGCCAAAAAATAATACAGAAGGATTGAAGGAGTCGAATTGCTTCCAACATATTGCTTTCTGACCCATATAGACAAAAAAGCGTATCGTTGACATATTGTAGGTGTGAGACTTCCACCTCCTTACTCCCTCCCTAATGTATTTGGCAAAAGAAAGAAAGCTAAATTGTTGAAAATTTTATTAATTCTGAAAAAACTGTCTTCCAATCCCCAACACCAACCTTTAAATAGAAAAATCGAAAGCTACTCCTAATTCTACTAGGACTCAAAGCAAGACTTATAAATAGAAACAATTAAAAATAGAAACTCTAAGAAAGACTTATCCTAATTGTACTAGGACTCTCAAGCCTTAAAAATAGAAACTCTAAGCAAGATTTAAACATAGAAACAATTAAAAATAACTAACATGTGCTACATCAGAACCCCCTCTTGTGAATGAAACTCGTCCTCGAGTTTAAGTTGATAAAGCAAACTCATCTGGCGCATAAAATTGATAAAGATCTGCCACGTCAAAGGTATCGGAAATGTATAAATCATTTGGAAGTTCCACCTTATAAGCATTTGTGGATTAATCTTCTGAAGTATGCGACAATGGCCGATCTTTTTCATCTTTAACTTGTTATAAGTTCCTGTTGGAAACCTCCCTTTTCTCAAATGCACCATCACAAGATCCCCTACATTGAACTCTTTCTTCCTCTTCCTTTGATCCGCATACTCCTTTGGGCTCATCCAATAGTGAGGCAAATTAGGAAGTGAGGATCCCAATATAAGATCAATTGCATGTTGGATATTTTATAGTGGAGGCAATCCGTTGGGTGTTTCTTGCAAATCTTCAAATTCGGCTAACAAACCTTGCAATTCATCATTTTGTTATTGGCCACCTTGTCCATCTATCCTACACTTCCCTTTAATCACTAACGCCCACATGGATTGAGGATTCAGAGGAAATTCTTTTGCTGCCACCACAGAAAACAATGGAGAAGTCTTCCCTTCTTTAGGATTCTTCTTCGGTTCTTTTGGATTAGGAAGGAGAACAATCTTTTCCCAAGCCAAGTGAACTCGTATGTATTCTCTCGCCCCTTGTGAATGGCTTGTACATCAAATTGCCATGGTCTCCCCAATAGTACATGGCAAGCATCCATGTCAATGACATCGCACACCACTTGGTCTTTATAAAACTGCCCTATGGACAAAGGTAAGATGCAAATTTCAGCTATGGCTACTTTACTCCCTTTTTTAATCCAACCAACCTTGTAAGGGTTAGGGTGTGGATCAAGTTTCAGATTTAAGGTTTTCACCAAAGCTCTTGATACTATGTTCTCACTACTTCCACTATCAATAATAGCATCACAAACTTTATTATTGATAGTACATCTAGTATGGAAAATGGTGTGTCTTTGGGGTTAGCAATAATCGTTGTACTGCACACGAGACCCGTTCTCCATCATCACCCTCTTCATATGCAGCTTCCTGTTCAATTGTTTCTTCCTCACTGTCATCATTCCCTTTTTCTTCCTCGAACTCACCCATAAGCCCTACCTGCCTTCTTCGTGGAAGATGTCCATATTGTTGACACCTAAAGCACTTTCCTAGATTTGGTTTAGCATAAGGGTTAAAATTCTTCTTCCCACCTTGTTGTCCAGAAATTTAGAACCCGTACCCTCTATATTTGACTCCTTATTTTGCTGGTGATGCTTTTGAGGGGTATTAGGCAAAAATCTCTCTTTCAACAATTTTTTTATCTTTGACCAAGATTTAATGCGCCCCTTTCCTTTCTTTCTCTGCCTGGTATGAATTTGATCCCACCAAGCTGAAGCTCCTCCTTTTAACCTATAGGTGACTAGCTTCACCTTCTTATCCCTCTCTATTTTCATATAATTCAAAGAAATTTTCTACCCCTTTCAACCAATCCAAAAAATCCTCTATACTCAATCTCCCATCAAAAGTAGGAATTTCAACCTTATCTTGTAATCTGGCTTCTTGTGTCGGTGTCTCCTATGCCTTTCCGAGGATGAATCATCTGAAATTTCAGATTTCGTAGTGCTGGAATCAGAATCAATACTGCTGGATTCTGATTGCCCTCAGCTATGTCTACGCTGGTCATTCCTCCTTGCCATTGGCCTCCGCCGACCCTGCTCAACACCATTTACATCCACAATTTGTCGTTCATGCTGTCCAGGGGCACGCTCCAAGCTAATTTTAGCAAATTGCTGAGTGAGCTGCCTTAAAACTCTCTGCACACCCTCCACAAAGTGTTAGATTCCAACTATTGAACCCTCCACATGTGTGACCCTACTAGGAAGACCATCCATGCACACCCTCCACATGCCTTGACTGAGAATTTTCTCTTGGGTCTACCATTAATTTATTTATAATAGAGTAGGAAACAGATCTCAAGCAACCCCCTATCCATTTCCTCCACTTTCCACCCATACCCTTCCTTTCTAGTATGAAATCTAGAAAGTTCCATCTTGTCATAAAAATCATAAGCTTTTGCAAAGTCTATCTGAAACACAACACCTTCCACTCCTCTTTTGCAATAGTCCTCCATTGCTTCATTAGCAGTTAAAATTGCATCTAGAATCTGCCTGTCATGAACAAAGGTTGACTGCATGACGCCGACCATCTTTTGTAGAACTGTTCTTACCCTATTGGCTAGCACCTTTGCAATGATCTTATAGAGACTGATCACTAGACTGATAGGCCTAAAGTCCTTGATCCTCCAGGAGTCGCCCTTCTTCGGGATTAAACAAATGTAGGTTTTGTTTGTCTTGACATTTATAACAACACTATTATAGAACTCAAATACTTTCATTAAGTCATCTTTGATCACTTCCCAAGCTTTTTGGTAGAAAGCTATTGAGAAGCCGTCTCGCCCCAGTGCTTTGTTACCATCGCACTCGAACACTCATTCTCACTTCTTCCAGAGCAAATGGCTTCTCCAAAAAGGTTGTATGCAGACCATTCTAGACCATCAACACCCCATGATTGGGACTAAGAGGGAGATTACAAGTCTTGAAAATAAGATACAATTGCTTCCACCACCTTTGACTCTAACACCACTACAATGCCATCTCCTTTTTCTACCTTGTGTATGACATTGCGTGCTTTCTAATGATTTAATATTCTATGGAAGAATCATGAGTTTGTGTCTCCTTTCAGCCATTTGATCTTTGCTTTCTGAAACGCCATTCTGTTTCAACTCTTACCACTGCCTCACCCTAGGGGTGAGGGGGATTAATGGGTCAGGATTGGGCCTGATACCACCCCGAGAGTGTGGATTGGTGGAGCTGGTTATACAACTAACTACTAACATTGTATCTTCTCCAAAAAATAAAATAAAATAAAATAAACCCTTAGGCAAATGTCTGCAAGCCCCTCCTTCAAAGCCTTGCGCTCAAGGTTTGATTCCCTAGACCAGTTGCTTCTACCTTCCTGTTTGTCCAACCTTCCGATGGCCTCCTCTTAACTCTTTTTTTTTTTTTTCTTTTCGAGATCACCCCATAAACTTCTCTATCCCAAACCTTAAGCGTCGTCTTAACATCCTAGAGTTTCAACATGAATTTGTGAGGCTCCCACCCATAAGCCTGAGACTCGCTCCACCACAACCCAACATTCCTCCTGAAGTCCCTATGGGACGGCCAAAAGTTTTCAAATTTGAAAGGTGAGGGGCCCCAACTGATTTCTTTTGTGTTTTGTAGAACTGGGCAATGGTCCGAATTTATCTTAGGCAATGTCTCCTGTCTGCAAAAGGGAAAGATACTCTCCTAGCCTTCGGACAAGAGAAACCTATCAAGCCGAGAACATACTGGGTTTGTTGTGAAGTTTGACCAAGTGAACTTAGAGTTTAAGAGTGGGGGGTCTCTCAAATCCAATTCACCTATTAGCTGGTTGAACTCTTGCATGCTCCTCATGAGCCACCGGCTATTATACTTCTCACTTACATATCTTGGGGTATTGAAGTCACCACCAACACACCAGTTAGGGCCGCAACCAACAGAGAGGCCAGCCTGCTCTACCTAGAATTCTTCCCCATCTTTATGGGAAATTAGGCCCATAAACACCTGTCAGCTACCTTCTCACTGAATCAAACACTTTAATCTGTATAGAAATCGAAAATCCTCCAATAAGACTAGAGATCACCTCCACCGATCTGACATCCCAAATCACTGCTATCCCTCCTGAAGCCTCCAAAGCTAGAAAATACACCCAACCTTTGAATCTCGAACCCCACAGATTAGCAATAAGTCTTCCAATCCTGCATTTTTTGGTCTCTTGAAGAATCACCTCATCTTCCATCGATCTCCTGATTACCCTCTTTATTAGTTGTCTTTTCCTAGCTGAGCCACATCCTCTAACGTTCCATTAAAGGAGTTTCATTTGGGAACATTGTCATCACCTCCCGCTGGACCAGTCTCCTCATCACTCCCATATCTTGGACCTGTCTCTGTCACCACTACCCATTTTCTTGCTTGGTTCTTCTCGAAAGTGCATAGAGTCAGCTTAAGTCTCTTAAGATAGGTTGCCAATTCTTCGAAAGAAGAGATTGGCGGAAGTCCCATTGTCTCCATTCCTGAAAGGATATCCGGTCCATCGTCCTCTATGTTTCCCTATGTCTAAACCATCTTCGTAGCATTCGTCTATGGGTTCATCCCCATTACCTCCCTGAGATTGAAGGCTTGTTTTTATGTATGTGCATGAAGAGAGCATTCGACAGGCATTGCATGTACTTTGGTTTGGGAAAACATTGGATTAGCTTGGTGGTTTGGGAGATTAGGCAAGGTAGAGCTAGAGTTTGGGACCAAATAGTTCATAGAAGAGATAGAATGCTTAGAATCATCAAATTTATCAAGAGTTTGAGGACTTGCCTGCCTCATTGGAGACCCACAACATTGAACCGCCCAGAAGGAATCGACATGATCAGCTTCATTGTCCAGGCCCAAATCAACAACTTCCCCTAACGATTCTTCATCTGAGGAGGAGCCCTCTGAAGATCTCTCATCCTCCAAATCCTTCGGTTCTTCTCTCTCTCCCATAAGATCGAGTTCCCCACTCTTAGAGCGTAGTGGCTCAACTGCTTCATTCTCTCCCTGTCTTGGAATATTCACCTTTCCTCGAGTCCGTCTTTTTCCTTTTTAAGTGAGGTTATGAGAAGTTGTCATCTTGCTGACCGTATCTCCATCAAGTAGTCTCAAAAGAACCCCTTTTCCTTTCAACTTCTAGTTCTTTGTTATCAACTCTGGGGGTTCTGCGATTGTATCGATCCTTCTCTGAAGACGATCCCCTTGGATAAGATGTCGAAGTTCCCATGGAAGCGTTGAATATCGTCATCATTTTCCAACCTCAGCTTCTCCATTCCAGTAGTGGGAGCAACGATATCTTGGTTGAAGCAGTTATCACATGTCTCTGAAATGTGGTTGCCAGGGGAGGACTTTGAGGTTATCGCTCGAGGGAAAGAACGTGTCTTGGGGCTTTGAAGCAAGCCCACTTGGGCACCGACTTCTCCTTTCTATTTAGTGGTCGTGTTGGGATAGTGAGCCCATGTTCGCCTTCCTTTCTCTCTAAACCTTGTTGGGTTTGAATTGGTGATGCAGGGACTAGTCCTACGTCAAAGTTTATTTCTTTGTTCTAGGATCGCTTTTCATGTCATATGGATGACACTGGGCCTCTAGAAATATTGGCCCAAGAAGTGTTGTGTCGACCCTCTTTGTCGCCTATTGGATTAGGCCCACTTGCCTCACGTCCACACCCCCACAATGGCTCTTTTGTCTGCATAATCCTTCCCCTAAACATCCGAGTCGCCGAAAATCGTCCCACTTGCCAACCTTTCTTCCTCTTGCAGTACACCGTACTCTGCCACACGTCCCTCGCACATAACACCTGGCATCATCGTGGACAATGATGGCCCTTGATTAGGGGTGTTAGTGGATTGGTTCAAACCGTGAATCCGAACTGAACCGGTGCATTCGGTTAGGTTCGGTTTGATTTTCTTGCTCTAATCGGTTCGGTTTCAGTTTGAGAGTTTTCAGTTCGGTTTGCGGATTGAGGTTTTGTAAACCGATGTAAACCGAACCGAACCGAATCAACCATGGGTTGTTTTATTCAATTTTGTTAATTTTGAAATTTTTGGGTTAATTTAGAGATTTGGAATGTAATTCGTGGTTTAATTTTTTTGGTTTTGCTAGAAAATTTTGATTAGTTGAATTACTTTATCTTAGCTTGATTTATCTTATATAAATCTGAATTTTTTGGGTTAGTTATAGGATTATTTTATTTATTTCCTTAATTACAGGTTTAAAAATGTAAACCGATTAACCCAAACCGAACCGAACTGAATTGGTTTTGTTCAGTTTAGGGGGGTATAATCGATTCGAATTGGTTTACAAAAAGCCAATCCAATGCCCATCGGTTCGGTTTGCGGTTTGGGGTCTAAACCGATTCAAACCGAACCGATGACACCCCTACCTTTGACGAAGGTTGTCGTTGGAATTTAGTAGCCCGTTCCTTCTGCTAGAGCTTGGTACGGTGAGTCTTCGACCAGTTTCCTATTCCGAAAGTGACGAACAATGAGGGTTGAGTCTGAAGTCCTTAACCTCGAAGGATCCGTCATTGGTTTGGATTTCAAATTGTTCCGGACCGAACCCATCTGCATCACCAACCACTCTGATCTTTGCATAGCACAAAAATGCTAGAGATTGCGTTTCTGGATCGATTTCTACGAGACCCCCACACCGTTTACCAATGGTTGTAAACGTTTTTATGTTCAACTTTTCAATAGGAACATCTTCAACCCCGACCCATCCTTGTGGGCATCGCACTTTCCTACGAAACCATTGTAATGACCAGTTCCAATCCATTACCCTGAATTTGGTAGAACTGAACTTCATTATCAGCCAGTTCTTCTCATCGATATTGGTCGTCCATGCTAGGGCCTTATCATCTGATATCACTCGTAATGATATAGGTCGGTTCAACAAAGACGATAGTTCACGTTCTGTGTTACTCCTCCAAATTTTCAAGTGTATCCTTTGAACCATGAAGGTTAGTTCCCTGTAATGAATCCTCTAACCAACCCTACCTCCACTGTCGCGTGCTTTAGCATAGCTGTTATAGGCAAGGTTCTTGATTGACGTACGACGACTTTCACCACTAACCAGGTTAGCAGAACCGGAAGTCGTTTTGTGAATTACCCGTGTTGGATCACCATAGCCTCCATTGCAGAGGGTTGCTTGTAATCTCTCACCCAGTCTATCCCATTTTTGCCTTGTACTACCGACATCTTCTAGCACACATATTGTCATCGTACGGCCGCCTATCACCTTCGTGATATGTAAATATGCCCCCCATTTGTTCTCAAGCGTCTGTACCAGGAATACATCTCTTTTCCCACGGAACGCCTTTTTGAACTCTTTCATCAGAGAGGACTTCCCGTCGCCAAAGATTTGCTCAAGAATCCACGTTGCTCCACAAGAAAGTTTTCCTTGTCGAGCCGAACAAAGATAAGTTCGCTCTTGCCTTATCGTGAGATGCGGTAGAATGGGTCTCTTTGATGTCATCGAGGTCGCCGATGACTTGTGGCTCGTTGTTTTCTCCTCACTCATGATCTCTACCATCTTGTTTAGCATATGGAGATTACCAATGGGCTAGATCAAGATTTCAGTTGGCATTTACTTTAGAATAGAGGTCTAGAAACAAGTTTCTGATAAAACTTCTAGGTAGCATGTGTAGACATATACTCATTCCTGTTTATAGCTTTATGATATTCCATTATTTGTCCATCATATAAACTCTTATGATTATTGAGTATAAACTTATGGAGATTACTGAATACTCATCTAATGCAGCATTTTGCTGGTCCCCCTCTCGACCGAAGTCACACAACCATTGTGCCATTTTCTTCTTTTGAACAAAATTTGTTAGGGAAATCAATTTCAATTATGCTGATTTGTTCCATTGCATATATATATGTATATATGTTTTTTTTAAAAAAAAAAATCCAATACAAAAGAAACAAAAACAAAAATTTACTGTCCTAATTTTATTGTTTAACTTTTAAATTTACAAATCTGTTTCAGTATTTTATTGATATTTCTCTCCTTCAATGGTCTTCCATGAAATAGAACTCGTGTTCATTCAATGGTAATAGCTGAAGTTTTCTTGGATAAAAGTCAAGAAATTTGGACATCATTATTGTAATGAAATTTTCTAAATTCAGCAGATCTAGTGATTTCTGTTGAATAGGGATGATTTATGTTTTGCCATTCTTATTTTCAGCAAGAGAAAGCTTATAGCTTTGGTGCCTAGAACGAGAACATTAGCTTAGTTAATTTTCTCCATGTGTAATATTGACTCAACTCCATCTTCTACAGCTTTGATATATTTTAATATTTGCTATTTAGTTGTCTACTTTGTATTTAAATGATTGGATAGGATTGAATCGACAATGGATCAAAACCATTTGATATTCGACTGGTTTAGGTATTTAAATGGTTAGATAGGAATTGGATTGGATTGAATTAATAATGAATCAAAACTAACTAACATGTGATAGATTTGGATTGGTTAGCATATTAAGGTTGAATCAGATTGTATTTTGTGGGGTCTTTGGATTGAAAGGAACTTGAGAATCTTTCAAAACAAAGGGAGGGACGTCTTTGATTTAGGGGATGATATCCTGTTAGGTGCAGCGCACTGGGCTGCTGCATCAAAAATTGCCTTAGGATTTTCTGTTAATGATTGGTTTAGGGAGTGGAGTGCATGCATGTTCTGATCATGCTTTCATGTTCGGGGTGAGCACACATTGTGTTCCCATTTTCTCGTATATACTCTTATTTATATCTCAATATACAATATACTTGTTTCCTCTCAAAAAATAAAAATAAATCATTCAATTGGGTTGGGTGTTTTTTTTGGGCTTCACATCACAAGAAATTTTTGCAAGGGCTGAAACACTTCCTCTGAAAGTATCACAAACAGAAGATTCTCTTGCATGTTGCAATTTTCTTTGAACACTTGTGTGATTTTAGCTTCTCCATTTATTGTATTTACACTCACTATTTCTAGAATTCATGTGTTTTGCTGCTGTACACTAGTTTGGTTAAATCTAGGGCTTTTAGTGGAGAGGTAGTAATGGTAAAGGTTAATTAGGGTAGGTTGCCTATTAAGAAAGAAAAGAGAAAGAAACAGAGAAGAAGGAAAGAAGATGAACAAAGAAGAAGAAGAGAGAAACCAACATTTGTATTACTGAACTACAGCTATTACACAGTATTTATAGTGGAGCTCATAACTAACTCTTGACACATTTAACTACAGTAGTAACAAACTAACTACAGTACCAACTACCTAACCACAACAGTATAACAGTATAAACTAATCTAACTATCTGTACAACTGATTTCCTCATTAGCCCCCCTCAAACTCGGTGTGGATAAAGGTTGCACACTGAGTATGGAGCAAAACTCTGAGAACTGAGAACTGGAAATGGCTTTAGTCAAGCCATCAGCTAGCTGCATAGCAGATGGAACATGACGAATGACAAACTCTTTCTGCATCACCTTTTCTCGCACAAAATACAAATCTTTCGTCCGGGCATGCTGGACAGGGTTAGCAGCTAGTAACACTGCACTCAAATTGTCACACCACACCACAGGTGCTTGAGCAAGACTGACATGTAATTCACTCAATAAGGACTTAATCCAAGTAGCTCTGCTGTCACTTGCCAAACTATGGTATTCAACCTCCGTCAACGACCTGGAAATCGTATGTTGTTTCTTAGACTGCCAAGTAACCAGGTTAGGACCAAAATAGACACAGCTACCAGAGGTAGAACGTCTGTCATCAGGGTCAGATCCCCAGTCTGCATCACAGTATGCAGTAAGGAGAAAATCATCAGCACGTTCAAGCAGCAAGCCATGATCCAAAGAGCCACTCAAGTAATGAAGAATACGTTTCACAGCATTCCAGTGAGCCATGACCTTGTGAAGGTCGAAAAGATTGTTGATGAAACAATGATGAACCATAAGAATGAAAGGAAGGAGAACCTCCTCGTCCATGAAACCCACCTCTGTTTTGCTGAAAACCACCTCTGTTGTATTTCTGAAAATTATTCTTGCCACTCACCAGATTAACTTGCACATTTGCATCTAGATTTTTCTCATGTTTCTCAATTCTTGCTTCTTGAGCCAAGAGAAGATACTCAATCTCAATCACACTATAGTCATCAGTACGAGAAGAAACCGAAACAATACGAATCATACTCATTAGGTAAGCCTTCAAAGATCGCATCAATATGATCTTTGGTAGAAAGAAAATGACCTACTGATGCTAGCATATCAACACAATTCTTGATTTTCAAAAGATACTCATCAATAGAAAGAGAACCTTTCTTGGTATTCTGTAATCTCTTCTTGAATTGAATGATCTTTACACGAATTTGTGAGGTAAAGTACTGCTCCAAATTCTGCCAAATCTGTGCTGAGTTCTCACAACCAACCATCCGTGTGAGCAGATTTTCTGACATTGAAGAAAGTAACCAAGGCATCAATAGCTGATCTTGACGTTCCGACTCCAAGAACGCCTTATTCACTCTGAACACTCTCATCCTCAAGAGAAAGAAATTTATTGGATACTCTCATCCTGCCATGGATGAACTTTGATGCTTTGATACCATATTAAGAAAGAAAGAGAAAGAAACGGAGAAGAAGGAAAGAAGATGAACAAAGAAGAAAGAAACCAACATTTGTATTACTGAACTACAGCTATTACACAGTATTTATAGTGGAGCTCATAACTAACTCTGACACATTTAACTACAGTAGTAACAAACGAACTACAGTACCAACTAACTAACCACAACAGTATAACAGTATAACAGTATAAACTAATCTAACTATCTGTACAACTTATTTCCTCATTGTTGCCATTAGTAGAAAATGTGCGTTGCCCTTTATTGCCTATATGTACAAGTATTCTCATTTCTTTATTGATTCAAAAATAAGTCGACCTTTGGTTGAAAAGATTTTGTTATTTGACAATCTATTGCTTGCTTGAAGAATGCTATTGGGGGATGGTCTATAGCATGCCCAATGTAATTGAACTAAGTACACCTTTGTTCCTTGTGGGCAGCCATATCCTCCTCTGTGTGATATCAAAGGTAGCTATGTATCACAGTTTGAACATACAATCTTACTGCGGCCAACCTGCAAAGAAGTCATATCTAGAGGTGATGACTACTGATTGACGAATGAGCAGCCCTTGGTTAACAGAAAATTTAATTGTTTGGTACCATGGGTACAGAACTCTTCTCCTTCTTCATGAATTTATTTATCCACCTTTTGGTGCATTTTGATTTTGATGTTTGGGTCATAACCAAAATCAGCATCCATACTATAAAATATCCTGCATTGTGGTATTGTGGTTCTATGCTCCCCTTAATAGGATCATGGAGTACGATTACTAAATGTAGCATGTAAGAAAAATATTAAGGTCCTATTGGAAAAACCAGTGTTGAAGAACTGAAACATAGTTTTATTTAAAACCATAGTTGTGGTTACGTTCTCGAGGGCTTTATTGTTAGTGTCAAGGCGATTTCCCTTGATTTTTTAACTGGGGCCTTATAATGTATGAGATCCTTTTTCCTTTGAAAAAAAAACACTCAATTGAAACATATAATGTATACGAAATTACGGCTGTCTTTTGACATTTTTAATCGCAAATTTGGCCTATTTCAAGTTCAACTAAGTTAGATCATTTGGACTCTTGTATTAAAATGAATGATCTCACCTTATAATTGAACATTTATACAATTATGTAACAGGAACATTAGATTGTTACTTCATCTTTTTTAACAGGGTTTAATTGTGTTGGTTGAGCATCGGTAAAAAATTTTAACAATGTTTTGATGGAGGTTCTTTATAAACAATTTTAACAGATATTGGGTATCTGACAAAAAATAAACAAATAAAACAGCAGTTGGGTGCAAACTATTAAAAGGTTTGAACGGAAGGTCATTAAGCGGCTTTTATTTATTTATTTAAATTTTGTGTATACGGGTTCGTTTGCATAAAGCAAACTAAAGAAATAGCATGGGAGCATGTAGAAGTATCAGTATAATGAAAAAGATACTGCTATTGGTGCAATTGTATCAATTGTGACCTACATAACAGCTTTGAAATCGTCGTTTTGATATTCGTATTTCCTAATATATGTTTTCACTGTTAAAAGAAGTGAATTTCAGCCAATAAGTAATGAACAGAAGGATTAACAACAAACGTTATCACTGATGATGTCTTATGGACAGCGGTTCGTCAAGCTTAAATGACTGTCTTAATATCCTAATAAATATTTAATTATTGTCACGTATATAAGCTTCGACTAGCTCGAGCCATCATCATGGTTGGTTTTGCGTAGGGGTGTCATGTTTTGGTGCTCAAATTAGTACTTAAAAGTGAAACCATATAAACCACTTGGTCAAATCGAAGCAAACCGAACAAAATTAGTTTGAGTTAATTGGTTTATTCCTTTAACCTATAAGAATATTCATTTCATTGTAATGATATAACAAAATATGTAAGTTATAAACAAGATTTATGTTTGTGATCATGTAAGAAAAACATTTTATAGTATAGTTAATGTAGATTATGGTATATAACCTTAGTCAATTTAGTTCGGTTAGTGCGGTTTTTTAGTTCTCAACTTGTAATCTGAACCGAATATTTGAAAAACTAAACTGAATCAAACCAAATGCATTAGTTCAATTTGGTTTTACGGTTTAAACAAAACTTTGACATCCCTAGTTTTGTTGGGGTTGTATTACATTTTAATAAAAATAGATGAATAAGGATTATTTTATATTTATAGTTGATGTAGGGCATGAAAAAATATTTAAGAAGGTTTTAATATTTAATTTTTAATTATTTTTTATTTGCTAGTTAAGTTTTCTTGTCTAAGAAAAATTTCTACTTTTGTAGAATTCAAGTATAGTGGTTGTTCTAGATAGTTTTTAAATTTTATTTTGATTATTTAAAGTGTATTAGAAAATATTTAGACGTATCTATATAGAATTGTAATAGAGATAGTGTTCTTACATTGTTACAGATAGCTTAAGAAATTTAATTTAAAATGTTTTAGTAGGTTTATAAGTTGTTTCAATGGAGTTTTTTTTTTTTTTTTTCTTTTCTAAGGAGTTATTTTCTATAGAGTTATTTATATAAAGAGCTCCAATTATGAGTTTAAGCATTCAATTAATAAGTCAATCAAATCAAATTATCAATTAGAGAAAAAACCTCGGGGATACTAGACGCTGTGTGCAGGCTGTGTATTGAGGTATAACAATATTATAGATCGTAACGGCTGGGGTACGCTCGGTATATGGTACCCATCACATCCCGGGGTACTAGACACTGCGGTGGGCTGTGTACTGGAGTGTGACAGAAACATTAAATAAAATATTATTAAATGTGATATTTTTTAATTTGATGTTGAGGCTGATGCATCAAATATGTGTAAAAATAATGTTCAAAATCTAATTTTTTATACCCATGAAATAATTATTTTTTATGAATATACTTATTTTGATTCAATTTATTAATTATTATAATATTTTTCTTAATATTTTTAAATCTAATTTTATGAATTATATTACATTTAAATATAAATTCAAGAATTTAGAAAATTTATATTCTTTTTGTTATGTAAAAAAATAATGATTGAATTTAATTTTTAAGTAACCCATAAAATGATCAAATCATTATTTTGTCTCCTAATAAAATTTTTATCTTCAAATAAATAATATAAATATCATTTATATATGGTAGTTAGAGACTTTAATAATGGTATTGCTTTATTATTTTCTTTAAATTGCAAATACACCTTTATAAGTTTTAATAACACCCCATTTAATGTGGAAAGCATTAAATAGAGTATCATTAAATAAGGTTTGATGCAAAAACTACCACATCACACTGACGTGAAATAGTGTATAGTTTTCAACCTATGTAGTAGCATTTCTCTGTCAATTATTACTCTTTTTTGAAAGCAATTATTGTTCTTCTACTTAAGTGAATTTTACCTATTAGTCATTATATTCTTTCATGCTTTTTTTTAATTCCATTAGAGAATTTACATAGTAATATTTTAAAATCTAAAGTGTCGGACACATATCTCATACCCATGTAGTATTTTGAAGTGTCGGACATGGGCACGTTGAGCAAAAGTAAAGAGTCCAGGTAATATAGGTTTGGAATACTCATGTACCTTCTAGAGTCAAGGTGCTAAGGTGGTGACCTATGTACCCGAACTAGGGTTTGGGTGTCGGATGCAGGTTACATATCTAGGGTTTGGGTGTCAGATGTGGCGTCACTTCAGACGTCTTTCTTGATGCTTGACAAGGCAATTAAGACGAAAAATCGGAGGGTTAATGCTTGGGAGAATGTTGTGAAGCCGAGGTTGGAGAATACTATAAGTTATATTAAGGGACCTTCCATTTTTGGGAGGAGAGTTGGTTGGGGGATAGTTCATTGGCATATGCATTTCTGGATCTATAGATTATCCTCTATTCAAAACCAACCCATCCATTCCTTTATTAATTTTGACCAAACCCATAACCAACTCAATTTATCATGGAACCTACATTTATCTAGAGTCTTGTCTTCTAAGGATCAAATTGAAGTCACAAATCTCATTAGTAGGCTAGACCAAGAGAGGTTGAATAATTTCCTAAATCATTTCCTTTGGTCCCTCGAGCCAAAAAGGGTTTTCTCTTGTATATCCCTTTAAAACCAATTAAAATCTAATAGCTACATCCCGCTCGGACACGCCTAAACCGGCGGAACACTCACAGGCAGGGTGCAAATGCATTATAACAATAACCGATTGTGCAGGAATACAATTGAGTACAAATCTGATTATATTAATTTTTGAATGTATTTTTGTACAGAATATGATTGAGGGAACAAAGTGTGGGCCCAAAGACCTCTACCCAGTTTACCTTACTCAATGGGTAAAATAGTTTGTGAATATAAAAATTAATAAAGGAATCTTCATAATCAAATATCACATAAACACAACAAGCATCATAAACAGTACAACATGTATGTATGCATGACACCATCTCGTAATGGTTTCAAGATTGTACGGCGCCTTGAGTTCACGGCTAGATGTCCAGACCCAGGTAAACCCGGGTTCTCATTGTACGTCCCTCTTCAAGGTCGTCGCCCTACGTCCCTCTTCAAGGTCGTCGCCCTGGATTCACGTACAGATGTTCATCCCCAGGTAAACCTGGGTTCTCATTGTACGTCCCTCTCCTGGGAAATATCAAGAATAGTGAGCATTGCTTCTAACTATTTTGTGGATCATAAACCACTTACGTCCCTAAGTGGTGCTTATGTATGATGTCAATGTATGAGCAGGTCTGGTATTTACTAACATTAGACAAGATTTGGCATCATCTGATGATTCTTATCAGGTCAGTATCACCACGTGCAAGGTTAGGATGCTCAGTATCACTTGTACAAGCTGATAGCTTTCCAATAAGACCAACCAGATCAGTCTCCAGTTGAGAGGTGGGACACAAGGTCCACTTAAATACCAATCGTATAGAGTAGCACGCTGCCTCCGGAACACTATTTAAAGTTACCGAGGACAAAACAATGTCTGGTTGAGTTAGATTGGCCACTAATCCGGTATAGTAACAGTGTAATACATGAATTCCAAGTGTACATGCATAAGTATGACAAATATGAACATTATATGCAATAATGCAGCGTAAATGAATGTAAACCTTAATAAAAGTTATAAGACACGCAAACCTATGTTTCGTTCCCCACCTTCAGATAAAAACTCATTTTGGAACTGACGCCTCATCCCGAGCAGAACCGCGTTGCACCGCGAAGAGAGTCTCGAAGACATGTGTCTTATAACTGGCTGCCTGAACTTTCGAGCATGCGCCTGAACTTTCAGGTGGGTGCCCGAAGTTCAAATTTTTATTTTATTTTATTTATTTATTTATTTATTTTAATTTTTTTTTGTGCAAACCTGGGGTATTACACTCTGCCCCCCTTAAAAGAATTCAGCCCCCGAAATTCAATTTATGTAGTGATGGTTGCCATCCGCGTGGGATTCACCGTTGTTACCATCAATCGCAAGATCAGGGTAGTACCTATAAGGCCTCTGAATAGTACTGTGGCCGATGGAATCCTCAATATCATCAAATAACGAAGAGCAAATGAAGTCGGATTCATCCTCAGAAGGTTCCGACATTTGTTTCACAGATGGTGGTGCAGGGCTCTGCAAGATGCAGCTTTTCAGGGAAGGTAGGTTGAGAGGTGGAATGCTTTTTTGTAGTTGCCCGAATCCGGCCCTCTGGCAATTTTGGTATGAGATCTTGCCATGATGAGGGCACCGGTTTTTTCGGGCCATAATGTTATGGTAAAGCAATACGCGTTCTGGCAATAAGGATCGCTGCCACAGAGGCGAGGGAGTTGGTGGTGCGAAGAAGTTGTGGTTTGCATCAGATAGGGATTCTTCACAGGTTGCCAAGCAGGCCATGGAGTACTTGACTCATTACTCATGTCTGTGTTGTTTTCAGACATCTGCATAATTAATGTCATAAATTAAGATATTGTAAACAAAGTTCCATCATTTTATTGATAAGTGAAATAGTATAATATATCACATCATTAATTATTACTAGAAAACAATTCAGGGTATTTTAGTTTAATTGTTTTTTCTAGTTCCCAAGTTGCTTCATCTACTTCATGATGATCCCAGAGCACGTCAACAAGTGGTATGCTACATCGCCTTAGTTCTTGAGTTTTTCTATCCATAATTTGTATCGCTCTTTCCTGATACTTATTTCCTTCTTCAACCCGAACCTCGATCAGAGGGATGATATGAGAAGGATTAGGACAATACTTTTGAAGCATGGATATGTGAAAAACGTCATGAACCTTAGACATGGACGGTGGAAAAGATAGACGATAGGTTAGTTTTCCAAAACGTTCAATGATCTGAAATGGACCGATATACAATGGAGAGAGCTTTCCTTTGATCCCAAAGGGTTTGACACCTCTTGTAGACTGTACTTTTAGAAAAACCAAGCCCCCTTGTCAAATTCTAGATGTTGTCTCTGCTTGTCAGCATAGCTCTTCTGTCGACTTTGTGCTACACGAAGTCGCTCCTTTACTAGGGTAATCTTCTCAGATGTTTTTCGAACTAGTTCAGGCCTCAACTGTGGTCGATCTGTCATATATAACCAACATACCGAAGATCTGCAAGAGCGACCATAGAGAGCCTCGTATGGTGCCATGCCGATACCGGTTTGGTAGTTGTTGTTGTACGCAAACTCAACCAAATGTATGTGTTTTTCCCATCCGTCATGAAAGTCTAAAATGCAATATTGCAACATATCCTCTAAAATTTGGATCAACTGTTCTGATTGCCAGTCAGTCTGAGGGTGAAAGGTTGTGCTCATGGTGATCCTGAAGCCTATTCTACTCTAGAAGATTTGTCAAAACTATGATGTGAATCGAGGGTCTTGATCAGAGACGATCGTGAGTGGTATGCCATGGAGGCGTACTGTCACGACACCCCTGACGTAGGCTGACGTCATGACCGGCATAGTGTACTATACACCGTACATCCCATATACAATATATAATACACTGTCAGCCTCAATGAACATTCACAATAATTTTCAAAATTTTTAGAAATTTTGACAGCATCTCCCCATAAAATGGACAATTCACATTTTTTTCCTAATATACCACAAATCAAATCATATATATATATATATATATATATATATATATATAATCATTCCATTCATTTCACAAATCAAATTCTCACATGATAAATACATATGATCATCTCATTTCATCATCACAAGCATTGTATAACCCAAAATATCAAATCAAAATCCATGTTTTCTTACAACCCATCTATGTGATAATATCGATATGTAGGATGTGATATATATTCATTTGAAAATAAAGAAAATATAATCTATTTCTTACGCATACACGCACATTATCAAAATAAGAATGTAAATCACGTATCTACTCTCGTGCTTTTCCTTTTAACTCTGCACTTGAAATATTGAAGGAAATGGAGTGAGCAAACAACAGCTTAGTGAATATATTTCTTGATATGGCAATTATATGCATTTAGGGAAATATGACATTTAAAATCATTTCAAACAATTATTAAACACATGCATCATTCAACGAATATATTCTACATGTCAACAACATAAATTTCATGCAGTTTCAAGAAAACAATGCATCCTTTTCCACGAAATCCACAATCTCCCTCCTTTAAGGCAAGAGAGCGGGTCTAACCCTTGTATGGTCGTTACAAGGTAGCCACAGCCTCTCATTACCCAATTTACAGTCATTTCAAGGATCTTCAATCCTTGGTAGGACAGACCTACTGACAATGAGGTTACGCATAACACTCATCCGGGTCTAATTCCTAATGAAATGGCATCAACTTGCCTTTGCAAGTCTCACATGTTTCAATGCTAAAAAGAAATCATTTATGAATGCAAATTAAAACATAATGCAACAATATACGCATAGCATATTTACATTCAAACATTTCATATATAAAATGTCATACAAGAACCAAAATCAAGAAAATATACTCACAGTACAGGACTTTTCAACTTAATTACAATCATCATCGCTTTCGAGTCCAGCTCCAATTTAAATCCAACTAACCCAACCTGTCAAAACCACTCCATAATTTAATTTCAATTATTCATATCTATTTACGTATTTAATTTCTCAACTCACTTCAAATCACCAATAATAAAGATCAACCTTAAAAATATTGTACACATTCTGTGAATTTAGATTCCAACTCAATTTAGGACTCATAAGCAGTTGAAGAAACTACTATCTGGTTTCTGTGGTCAATCTAGATATTTCCACCAGAAAGAACAGTGAAAATAGATTTCTAATTCATATTTTCACTAGTTCTCAGTTTTATTTTTCTCCTAGAACATATATCAATTTTATTAAAAATATAATACATTCCTAAAATTATTCTGTCCACATCGACACGTGTAAAATCTGTCATACTACCATTCTACTACCTTCAACAGGTATTTTACTAAGGTTTTACATGTTCACGGAGGCATCCAAAGTCAATTTTACTCACAAAAATCATATATTTAGCTACTAAAAATATCAAAGCATATCCAACAATAATGATCTTAACATCGAAACGTCCGGAATTTAGTTCTCTACGATTCTATGATCTCAAACCGGAGTTTCATTGGATTCTAATTCCATTTTATTCACTGGATATGATCATAGTACTATTTACGTCACTGTTCATTGGAAAAATGGAAATTTTTACTAAAATTGTCAAACGGTCTCCAAAAATCATGAAATTAGCATTGATGGACTCACAACAGTTCATTATACCATTCTATAGCCTTAAACTAAAGTTTCATCGGGTTTTAAATAATTCGAAAGGTCTCCAATATAAACTCTAACTTCCAACAGCCATAAAAGTTCCAAATGAACAAATAAATGAAATCGAACCACATATTCGGGGCTTCTACAATCTAGGGAGTGTTTTTTCACCTTTCGAACAAATTTTCATCCAAGTTGGGTAAAAACTCCAATTTTGAAAACACTGTAAAACAACTCCTATAGCTAAAATTACTCTGCTAGAATCGTCATACACTAGTTAAAGAACAATTTTACGACGAACTAAAGTGAAAATCACTTACCGCGAGTCCCGATTTGACGCGAATCTCGCGTTTCTTCTCCTTTCTTATTTCTTTTTCTCTCTCTTCTGTTTTTTTTTTCTTTTTTATGTAAACGTTTGAGAAAGATTGAGATGAGAAAAGAGAGAGATGATAATTATATATAAAAAGTGATCCAATGCACCTCATCTAACTTAATAAAGCAACTTCCTCATCTTAATATTTAACTTTCATTCATTAACTCATGCTATTCATTAATTCATTAAATCATCCTACAATCCACATATTTAATTAACCAACCCCATAAATTAATCAATTTAATTCAACTCCATTTTTTAACTTGTAAGCACTCATATAGGATGATCCCATATGTATCAGTTTCATTTAATAATTTTATTTATTTACTAATCATACACGCGTATATTTGACTCCTACGTATAAAATACGTGTATTATACATCTCGATATACGGGTAATTCAACGTATTTATTTAATTAAAACTACAGGGTGTTACACGTACGATCTCTCTTTCATACAATTCAGCAAGCTTGGTGGGGTTATCTGTGAACTTTATTGGCAAAAAGTGTTCAGACTTTGTAAATCTGTCAATGATAACCCAGATAGCATCTTGCCCTTTATTATTTCGAGGTAAGATCGTAACAAAATCCATTGCAATGTTCTCCCACTTTCATTTTCCAATAAGTAAAAGCTGGAGAAGTCCAAAGGGAAGTCTGCGTTCTGCTTTTACTTGCTGGCAAACGAGACATGTAGCAACGAAGTCTGCAATAGCCTTCTTCATTCCAGAAAATCAGAATTGTTGCTTGACATCCTTGTACATCTTGTCTCCCCAGGATGCATAGCGAACCTCGAACAGTGCATTTCAGTTAAAACTTCTTTCTGAACTCTTGGATCGTTCGGTAGACAGAGGCGTTTTTTGTAGAAAACAGCCTCGTCATCAGAGACCAAAAAGTGAGGAAGGTCCTGTCTGCTGAGTAGAAGTTCTCGTCTCTCCAAGGTCGTTGGCTTGAGATGCTAAAATCTTTTGAATAAGCTCAGAGTTGGCTGACAATTGAGAGAGTCATGATCTTCCTCTCTCCTCGATGAGCTTCAAGTTAAAATTATCTAACTCTATAGCCAACTTCCCCATCTCAAAGTTAAGAGTGTAAGCAACAACATAAGCTTTTCTACTCAGGGCATCAGCCACAACATTGGCCTTACCCGGATGGGATTGGAATTGAAAGTCATAATCTTTCAAGAATTTCAACCATCGCCTTTGGCGGAGGTTTAGGTTTCTCTGGGTGTAGATGTACTTGAGACTCTTGTGATCCGAGAAGACCTCAAACCGTTCACCGTATAGGTGGTGACGCCATAAGTTCAGTGCAAATACGACAGCTGCAACTTCCAAGCCATGCGTTGGGTAATTACCCTCATGAATCTTCAGTTGCCTCGAAGCATATGCAACTACTTGGCCTTCTTGCATTAGTATTGCACCTAAGCCTTAGAGAGAGGCGTCGGTGTATAGTGAAAATCCAACTCAATTTCTTGGAGTGATTAGTATTGGTGTTGTCGTGAGACGCTTCTTCAATTATTGAAAAGATGATTCACAGGCTAGATTCTAGATGAATCGGACGTCTTTTCGTGTGACCTTGGTCATAGGTTCAACAATCTTTGAGAAGTCCTTGATGAAGCGTCTGTAGTAGCTAGCCAAATCAAGAAAACTCCAAAATTGAGTAACTGTGGTGGCCTGCTTCCAATTTAAAACCGCTTCAACCTTTGAAGGATCCACCTCAATGTCGTTGCCTGAAACCACGTGACCTAGGAATTGAACTAGCTTCGCCCAAAATTCGCACTTACTCAACTTTGCATACAACTGATGGCTTCTCAAGGTCTGGATGACAATCCTCAAATATATCTTGTGGTCTTCCTTAGTTGAAGAATATACCAAGATATCATCCACAAAGACCACCACCAATCTGTCTTAGTATAACCTGAATATGCGGTTCATAAAATCAATGAACGTTGCAGGTGCATTTGTTAGACCGAACGAAATAACCAAGAACTCATAATGGCCATACCTAGTTCTGAAAGTCGTTTTATTAATGTCCAACTCTCTGATCCGAAGTTGATTACAACCGAATCGTAAATCAATCTTAGAGAAGTATTTGACATCTCTAAGTTGGTTGAACAAGTCATCGATATTGGGTAATGGGTATCTGTTCTTGATGGTGGCGTTATTTAACTTGCGATAATCGATGCAAAATCGTAACGAACCATCCTTCTTGCGAACAAATAGAACTGGAGCGCCCCAAGGTGATAAAATTTTTCTGATAAAGCCATTACTCTCCAACTCCTTCATTTGTTTGTCCAACTCGACCAGCTCGACATTGGACATTTTGTATGGAGGAATTGAGATGGGTCCAGTCCCGAGTATGAGATTGATCTCAAAATCGAATTTCCGAACCAGAGGTAGACCAGGAAGGTCATTCAGAAAAATCGTTGGGAATTCAGATAGAACTGGAATGTCATGTACTTCAAGAAGGTACAGTGATGATAATTCAATGTCATCACCGAGGGATAGAGCTCGGAGCTGTGCTTTGAGGAGTACAACAGTCGAGTTGTATATCCATTTCCTCGTTCCCAGAGTCTTGACGAACTCCCCAGTAGGCAAGGATAATTAAACTTGTTTCTTCAAACAATCGATCTTAGCATTCAGAGGTGCGAGGCAGTCCATGCCGAGGATGATGTCAAAGTCTTCAATGTCCATCATAAAAAGATCTGCATAAATTATCTGTTCTGACATTCGAAGTTCACATCGAGAACACTTCAATTTCACGTCAGTACCAAATCCTAATGGTGATGAGACATAAATTGTGATGTCTGTGGGTTCAGGATGCAACCATAAATGTCTTATGAATGCAGAAGATATAAAGGAATGCGTAGCACCTGAATCAAACAAGACAATGCACCATTGTATTGAACAAGAAAAATGTACCTTCGACTACATTGTTATTGTGACACCCCGAAAATTATTTCATCTAGCCCATAACTCAATTGCACTTTACCCAAACTCTATGCGTTGCCTTGATATGTTTGGTGTTTGTTGGATGGTTGTTTAATGTTTGTATAGTTGATGCTTGATAATGTATATGAATATGTGTATCATAAATTGTATATGGGTCATGTTAAATTAAATTAAAATGCATATGTTATTATTTATGCATGGGTCCATTAAACCATGAATTGATATGAGTTAGGATTGATTGAATAAAATGATAAATGAGAATGAAAATTTGGTGTATTAAATGGATTAGACATTTAAAATACATGGAAGCATGAAATTGGTTAAAGTACATGTGGTTGGTATGGGTAGTATGGGACCAACACATGTGAAGGTTGGTGCATGAAAGTGGACAAGTGTCTTATGCCCTCAAGGAAGTGTTAGAATGAGTGGAGGGAATCAAGGAGAGAATCAAAGAGGGAATCAAGGAGAGAATCAAGGAGGGAATCAAGGAGAGAATCAAGGAGAGAATAAAGGAGGGAATCAAGGAAGTGCTAGAAAGAGGTGAGTGGAGAGAAAGGAAAGAAGAAGAGAAAGAAAAGAAGAGAAAGGAAAGAAGAAGAGAAATAAGGAGAGAGTTGCAGGAGGAAGATCCCCGCGACATTTTCATCAAAGAGGTGGATCTTTGGAATATATAGTCAGATTGATCTCAAAATTTTTCAGAAAGTTCATAGCTTATGGTTATTCATTCTGATCGGTGGAGATCTTGATCAGAGGTTTCGTCTAAGACATCTAACCTCTGAAACAAAGCTGGTCAGAGATTCCAGATTTCTCGTGGTGTTTCGCTCAAACTTATAGATCTCCTAAATCTACCGTTCGATGGATATCAAATTAGGGTATGTAGTTTATAGCTGATATGTCTGTATTATGAACGGTGGAGATGTGTATTCGTTAAGTATGTTGTGTGATATAGTCATCTGAGTTTGAGTATTTGCAGCAGGAAAGGAGAAATTGTCTGATTAGAGACTTGTTCATCAAATATACTTATCTTTTCGGTCCACCGTTGGATTGGGCTGATATTTGGACAGAAGGTTTATTTCTTCACATACTTCAATATGTACGGTTGATTTTGTGATTTCATATTTCTGTTGGTAGGTTGATACATCTGAACAGAATAGTAAATGAAGAATTGGTAGGGTTGCTTGTATTAGACCTAAATTTAGAATATGAACTTAGACCTTTCCAAATAGCTTGCATGCCAACTATGTTGACCTAGTTGCCATTGTTGATGAACCCATGATGCAAAATTAGTGGTATCCATGGTTGAACATGGTGACCTAGTGTAAATCGGCAATATGGCCTAAGTATGAAAATTTTCATATTTTGGGGCTTTTGATGCTTTTGGCCTAGAATCATTGAATTGATGCAACTTATGTTTAATTAAGCATGATTAGGGTTGATTATGCTACTGATTTGGTGGTTGTGACCATATCATGAGTTAGGCCTACTTGTGATCAAGTGACCCAATTTGGGCATGTTTATGCCTAAAGGAATTGAAAATCAGTATTTTTGATTAATAGAATGGTTTATGTATGAGAACTATGCATTAGAGGCCTAAGTCATGTGATTTGAGTTGAATGATGGGACTAGATGAGATTTAGGCCTATTATTTATATGTGGGCTGATTTAGGATTGATGTGTAATGTCTATGTGATTGAGCATAGAAATTGATGTATGGTAGGATATTGATGTATGTTTCAGGATCTTGATTGGGTTGATTCGGTTTGGTGGTCGTGTGTGGTTAAATACTCTCGCGAGGCTTGGTTGTGAGTAGACTTCATTTATGATTATATCTTTTATGTCATCATATCACTTATATATTGTATGTTGAAAGCATGAATGTGTTCTAATGTTTTGAATGATGCATTGATTTGAGAAAACCTTATGACTTTGGTTGGGCCCATCTATCTGGCTAATAGGGGGACTTAACCTTGTCATAGGAGGGTTTTAGAAAAGGAAAAGATTGGTGTCAACGGTACGGTGAAATAGACGTGCACTAGTAACCCCAAATAAACATGATTGGGATCAACGGTACGGTGAAATAGACGTGCACTAGTAACCCAATGCATGTGGAATGTGGATCCAAATTGATAAACTTTTACTTGCATCGAACTTATTATAAATGTTTGATATCTATATGTTATGAGTATTGATAGCATATCTGAATTCTATTCACTGGGCACCGTTGGCTCACCCTCCTTTTCCTCTTTCAGGTCCTTCTGTCCCAAATAAGGGCAAAGGAGTAGTTATATCTTGAGGGCCTTGCCTGCGAGAGAATCCAAAGCCTCGATGTGAGTTGAGAGGCATTTTGATTGAACTGTGTTTTAAATTATGAAGTATTATATCTTGGATTATGTAATTATAATACTTACCACATTGTAGTATGGGTGAGTTGGGACTTGTTAGATAGACCATGTGGGCATATGACAGTTTTTATTTGTACCCACAATTTTGGACTTTATGTGTATGTTAAGTTTAATCGACTGTAGGGATTATGATTTTATTTATGGTTCATTTTTATGGATTATCTCTTGTCTTGGATGATTAATACGGTGGGTAGTTTTGTTTAGTACCTTTTGATATTATGTCGTTGTTTGAGATAAGGCTCGTAGGGTCTCAACTACCTCACGGGAGTTGAGGAGTGGTCGGAGATGCCTACGCCGGGCCTCCCGCCCCGGCATTCCGCATGCCATTCCCTGCGGGGTTGGTGGTCCAGGGCGCGGGGTCGCCACAGTTATCCAGGGGGGTTGTTGAGCGATGGAAAATGTTCTGCCTTGTTGTCGTTGCCCCTGATTCTGCTAATTCTGCCTAGGTTGGGCGTTAGCAGCAGGTGGGGCTTGTTGGACTGGAATAGCGGGAACAGGCTGATGTGGTTGTTGAGGGTGGGGACAGGCATTTCTTACATTGCCCAGTTGGGCACAGTTGAAACACGTCAGTCTCAGCTGCTGAGGCGCCTACTGATGGTTCTGCTGGCCATGCTAATTGTGGTCCTGCTGACCACCACCCCTGCCATTGCCATTACGGCAACCACCCCTGCTGTTGCGGCCACCTCAGCCACAATTGCGAAAACCCTAATGGCCAGGGTTAGAAGCTTCAGTCACAGGTGTTGTTGCCTCACTCTTTTGTACAGGGGCTGGGAGGGTTAGGTTTTAACTATAGTAGGGCTTCTTCTTGTTGCCCTGTTGAGTGCCCTGTTGGAAAAACATTGCAGGCCGTTTTCCTTATTCATTCTCTTCTCCTGCTCAATCTTCTCCTGATCAAAACTCATGGCCTTGTCGACAAGCTCCTTGTAATTCTTGAGATCCAAAATTGACAGAGCTTGTCGGATGTCAGGACGAACACGATTATAAAATTTCTCGGTCTTATCTTGCTCCGTTAAGATGGTGGAGAGAGAATATACTGATAATTCCTTGAATCTAACAACGCACTTGCGAATTGTCATGTTGCCTTGGTACAGCTTCGCGAACTCCTGGCGCCTCTACCTCTTTACTGCGTCAGGGAAGTACTCGCCGATGAACGATGACTCAAATTCTTACCAAGTCATGTCGGTGGTGTTGACCCTTGGGTCTTCCTTCACCGTTATCCACCATATATTAGCTCCACCAACAAGTTGGTAGGAAGCTAGTGAAATCTTCTGAGCCTCTTCGACTCCCATAACCAAGAGAGCCTTCTTCGACTCATCAAGTCATTTCTGCGCTTCATCCGCATCAATGGTGCCTGCAAAGGTAAGGGGTTGTAGCCTCTTGTACTTTGTAATCGGGTCAGTTTGAGTCTTTAACCCAGATTTAACAGGTGCCTGCACTGTGACCACTTGGTTGGTCGCAGTTTCACTGACCGCCATTTGAACTATCGCCTTCATCGCCTCGACGAATCCGACAAAGAAGTGTTTCATGCCTGGAGGCATGACAAAGGGTGTGGATGGTGGCACTACCTGCCTTAGAAGTAGTGGCAGTGTCGGGTGTGGCCTGTTCTTTCGTCGGAGGTGGCGGTTCTTGATTCTGAATCTCAAGAGTGCCTCCTCTGCTGGACGAACAGCGCGTGGCCTTTCTCTCTTTCTGGTTTGCATTTTCTCACTGGCAAGGAGAAAATAAAACCATGTTTTAGAAACCGTAGCCAAGTATAGTGTTACGATATTCTCAGCAAAAAGTTTGAGAGTTTAATACAAAACCACCTATTTTTCTAGGTATAGTGTAAGGTTTTTGTTGAGGAATTAAATAATCTTATGTGCCTTGTATGTTTGGCCATGGTGTAAAACAAGGTTAGAATATTTATATAATAACTATAAAACTTTGCAAGTATTTCAAATATTTTGGTTCATATTTTTGTAAACATACATATATTTTTGAAAATTCATACGAGTCATAAATGTTCTAAGATTTGCCTTGGTAAATATCATAATCCAACGTTTTATTTAGTATCTTCCAATTTTGTTGTGTCTCATACCACTCCAAAGTTAGTGATATAAAAGAAAAAAATGGTTGCAAGTCATCCCACCAAACATAGTCTCAAAAAAACATTTCATTCATAAAAGAAAATAGTTACAATGCCAGTAATCATTCCTAATTTTCCCGCCTACTACTGCTCCTCCTAGACCTTCTGTTAGTTACAGAATGACTATCAGAAGAACGTTGAGAAGTTGTTTGTTGTTCTTCGACGTTTTGCATACGCGTTAACAAAGCATCCTGGGTCTCCTCCATCCGAGCAATACTAAAAACTATAATATTTGACTGGTCAAATGGGTTAGTTAGTTGTCCCATTGATGGTTGATAGGTTGTCTGCCCCATAGGTGGAGGGTAGACTGTAGGCATTAATGAAAAATGTTGGTCGTATGGTTGACTCATAGGTGGAGGGTAGTTGGTTTGATTATATGAGGACTCCCTAATTAGGACCTCTTGGACGGTTGGATATGCCTGAGTCTAACAATTTTGAAAGAGTGGACTCATCGGGATATCCTGTCTTTCAAAGTTTGGTGTCATCCAATTCTGTTGTTGTTGGTTCACAGGAAATTATGGAATTGGCTGATAGGGTACCTCAGGAATTGGAAACCTTTCGTACGCCCTATTTCCATGAGTTGGGAGGTTCCAGTAAGGTGGATTTGCTGGAACTCCCTGTCCATCTTGATTTGTTTGAAGTTGACTGAGGTTGCCAAAAAAATCCTCCTCGGAGAATAAATGATCGAGTTGACCATTATTCAGGGTTGGGTTTGTTGTAGTTTTCTGGTTTGGCTCGTTCAATGGTGCTTCCTAAATAGGAATCTTGCGCCGACTTTTTCGTTGACAACGTCCATTGTTATCTCTAGTTCTTCTGCTATATTCCCCTAAAGTCACGCCAATTATTTCTTCGTCAGTCACCCCTCCCCTTGAGACGAAAGTCTTTGAGATGGAGGATACTGTAACAACATTAGTGATATGTTTCGAAGATTCATCAAAAGTATTGATGTTTACCTCCCAAAACATCCTCAAGATCAAGACTCTGTAACCGAGGAGTTCCTTCTTTATAGGGTTTTGAATCACCCGCAACATTTGCTGGATGATAATGTGAGGTAGGGAGATAGAGATTCATTTTTCTAAGAAGTATAGCACAAGAAGTTGAGCTCTTGTCATAGATCCTCTAGTCACCAATTCCGGTAAGATGTTGCCGAATACGATCTTCCCAAGGCCGGCAAGAGGTGGTTTAAGGAGATTATTTGGGAGGTGAGCTTACGGCTTATCGGCGAGGAAATTGAACAATTGTTCCTTGGATTCCGCGATCTCTGCAACCGTCTGGGGTTCGTGTCGATCAATGATCTTGTCTTCTATTGGGATTTCCAAAAGTCGTGAATTAGTTTCAACGCTGATGGAAATCTTTACTCCCTTGATCATTGTCTCCAAGACAGGAGTGATCCCATCTTCTTAAAGTCCCACACTATTCATGGATTCGTAAAAAGACTTCACCAAGTTGAAGGAGACATAACCTCAACTTGTGTTATATTCAGTCGTCCCAGCTTTAAGAGTTTGTCGTGAAGGATAGGACGGAGGCGGAGATCTTTATTGTTAATACTCCTCATAGTCATAACCTCACGTTTGGAAAGTTCCATAAGAATTGTGGAAACCGGTTCCCAACTACTGGAAGTCGTTCCTTCACTTTAGGCCATTATCTTGCTGAAAGGAAGATAAAATTTATGAAATACACAAAATATATTCCTAACATTTTTAAGATTTATGTCTTGTTTGCTAGATATATATATTTAATATAATCTTAACTATACATAATTCATATATATAAATCTGAAGATATATATATATCTAATATAAATTTTCTTCTCCTAATTGGTGGACTTGGGCGGGCCGTGGGCCTTTCTCTCTGATACCATTAAATATCACACCCCGCCCAGACGTGCCTAGCCAGCGTAACATTCACAGACGAGGCGCGAATGCATTATAACAATAACCGAGTACGCAGGAACACAATTGAGTACAAATCTGGTTATATTAATTTCAGAATGTATTTTTGTACAGAATATGATTGAGGAAACAACCTCTCAAAATCTCTATTTAATTAACAAGGGTTACAAAATATGGGCCCAAAAACCTCCAACCAGTCCACCCTAAACACCTGAGAAAAATTGGATAACAACGGGGTGAGCTATTGCCCAGTGGGTAAAATAGTTCATGAATATAACAATTAATAAAGGAATCTTCATAATCAAATATCACATAAACACAAGCAGCATCACAAACAGTACAACATGTATGTATGCATGACACTGTCTCATAATAGTTTCATGATTGTACGACGCCTTAAGTTCACATACATATGTCCATCCTTAGGTAAACCTGGGTTTTCATTGTACGTCCCTCCCCAAGGTCGTCACCCTGGATTCACTTACAGCTGTCCATCCTCAGATAAACCTGGGTTCTCATTGCACGTCCCTCTCTAGAAAAATATCAAGAGTAGTGAGCATTGCTTCTAACTATTTTGTGGATCATACACCACTTACGTCCCTAGGTGGTGCATATGTGTGATGTCAATGCTTGAGCAGGTCCGGTCTTTACTAACATTAGACAGGATTTGGCAGCGTCTGGTGATTCTTATCAGGTCAGTATCACCACATGCAAGGTTAGGATGTTCAGTATCACTTGTACAAGCTGATAGCTTTCAAATAAGACCAACCAGATTAGTCTCCAGTTGAGAAGTGGGACACGAGGTCCACTTAAATACCAATCGTCTAGAGCAGCACGCTGCCCGTTCACTATTTAAAGATACTGAGGACAAGACAATGTTTGGTTAAGTCAGATTGCCCACTAATCCGGCATAGTAACAGCGTAATACATGAGTTTCAAGTATACAGGCATAAGTATGACAAGTATGAACATTATACTCAATAATACAATGTAAATGAATAGTAGACATAATGATAAATGAATGTAAACTTTAATAAAAGTTATAAAACACGCAAACATGTGTTTGATTCCTCACCTTCAGATAAAGACTCCTTCTAAAACTGGCGCCTCCTCCCGAGCAGAACCGCGAGGAGAGAGTCTCAAAAAGAGAAGAGAGAAATCGCAAAGAGAGCAAGAGATAGAAGAGAGTGATTTGGTGTGACAATAACCAAATGAGGAGGGGGTTTATAGCCAAAAGGGTGCCTGAACCTTTGGGCGGGCTGTCCGAAGTTCAATTTTTTTTTTATTTGTGCAAACCTGGGATATTACTATGGCGACCCCGCACCCCAGACCACCAAACCCCGCAGGGAATGGCGTGCGGAATGCCGGGGCGGGACGCTCGGCGTAGGCATCTCCGACCACTCCTCAACTCCCGTGAGGTGGTTGAGACCCTACGAGCCTTATCTCAAACAACGACATAATATCAAAAGGTACTAAATAAAACTACCAACCGTATTAATCATCTAAGACAAGAGATAATCCATAAAAATGAACCATAAATAAAATCATAATCCCTACAGGCCATCAATACTGACATACACATAAAGTCCAAAATTGTGGGTACAAATAAAAACTGTCATATGCCCACATGGTCTATCTAACAAGTCCCAACTCACCCATACTATAATGTGGTAAGTGTTATAATTACATAATCCAAAATATAATACTTCATAAATTTAAAAAAAAAAAAAACACAGTTCAATCAAAACGTCTCTCAACTCACATCGAGGCCTTGGATTCTCTCGCAGGCAAGGCCCTCAAGATATAACTACTTCTTTGCCCTTATTCGGGACATAAGGACCTGAAAAAGGAAAATGAAGGTGAGCCAACGGTGCCCAGTGAATAGAATTCAAATATGTTATCAATACTCATCAATAAATATCATGTATGCATGTCAATGTGTAGCATGATTAAAAGCTCATAACATATAGATATCAAGCATTTATAATAAGTTCGATGCAAGTAAAAGCTTATCAATTTGGATCCACATTCCACATGCATTGGGTTACTAGTGCACGTCTATTTCACCGTACCGTTGACCCCAATCATGTTTATTTGGGGTTACTAGTGCACGTCTATTTCACCGTACTGTTGACCCCAATCATTTCTTTTTTAAAACCCTCCTATGACAAGGTTAAGTCCCCCTATTAGCCAGATAGATGGGCCCAACCAAAGTCGTAAGGTTTTCTCAAATCAATGCATCATTCAAAACATTAGAACACATTCATGCTTTCAACATACAATATATATAAGTGATATGATGACATAAAAGATATAATCATAAATGAAGTCTACTCACAACCAAGCCTCGCGAGAGTATTTAACCACACACGACCACCAAATCGAATCAACCCAATCAAGATCCTGAAACATACATCAATATCCTACCATACATCAATTTTTATGCTCAATCACATAGACATTACACATCAACCCTAAATGAACCCACATATAGACAATAGGCCTAAATCCCATCTAATCCCATCATTCAACTCAAATCACATGACTTAGGCCTCTAATGCATAGTTCTCATTCATAAACCATTCTATTAATCAAAAATACTGATTTTCAATTCCTTAGGCATAAACATGCCCAAATTGGGTCACTTGATCACAAGTAGGCCTAACCCATGATATGGTCACAACCACCAAATCAGTAGCATAATCAAACCTAATCATACTTAATTAAACATAAGTTGCATCAATTCAATGATTCTAGGCCAAAAGCATCAAAAGCCCTTAAATATGAAATTTTCCATACTTAGGCCATATTGCCGATTTACACTAAGTCACCATGTTCAGCCATGTATATCACTGATTTTGCATCATGGGTTCATCAACAATGACAACTAGGTCAACATAGTTGATATGCAAGCTATTTGGAAAGGTCTAAGTTCATATTCTAAATTTAGGTATAATACAAGCAACCCTACCAATTCTTCATTTAATATTCTGTTTAGATGTATCAATCTACCAACAGAAATATGTAATCACAAAATCAACCGTACAGATTGAATTATGTGAAGAAACAAACCTTCTGTACAAATATCAGCCCAATCCAACGGTGGACCGAAAAGATAAGTATCTTTGATGAACAAGTCTCTAATAAGACAATTTCTCCTTTCCTGCTGCAAATACTCAAGCTCATATGACTATATCACACAAAATACTTAACACATAAACATCTCCACCGTTCAGAATACATAAATATCAGTTGTAAACTACATACCCAAATTTGATATCCATCCAACGGTAGATTGAGGACGTTTATAAGTTTGAGCGAAACGGCGGGAGAAATCCAGACTTTCCTACCAGCTTTGTTTGAGAGGTTAGATATCTCAGAATAAACTCTAATCAAGATCTCCACCGTTCAGAATGTAGAAATATCAGTTATACACTACATACCCAAATTTGATATCCATCCAACGGTATATTGAGGAGATCTATAAGTTTGAGCGAAACGGCATGAGAAATCCAGACTTTCCGACCAGCTTTGTTTGCGAGGTTAGATCTCTTAGACGAAACCTCTGATCAAGATCTCCACCGACCAGAATGAATAACCATAAGCTACGAACTTGCTGACAAATTCTGAGCTCAATCTGACCATATATCCCAAAGATCCAGCACTTTGATGAAAACGTCGCAGAGATCTTCCTTCTGCAACTCCCTCTTTCTTTCTCTTCTTCTTTCCTTTATCTTCTTTTATTTTATTTTTTTCCTTTATCTTCACTCACCTCACTTTCTAGCACATTCTAATATTCTCTCCACTCACCTCACTTTCTTGCACATTCTTGGAGAAGAGAAGTGAGCATGAGACACTTGTCCACTTTCATGCTCCAACCTTCACATGTGTTGGTCTCATACTACCCATACCAACCACATGTACTTTAACCAATATCATGCTTCTATGTATTTTAAATGTCCAATCCATTCAATACACTAAATTTTCATTCTCATTTATCCTTTTATTCAATCAATCTTAACTCATATCAATTCATGGATTAATGAGCTCATGCATAAATAATAACATATGCATTATACTTTAATTTAACATGACCCATATACAATTTATAATACACATATTTATATACATTATCAAGCATCATCTATACAAACATTAAACAACCATCAAACAAACACCAAACATATCAAGGCAACACATAGAGTTTGGGCAAAATACAACTGGGTTATGGGCTAGATGAAATAATTTTTGGGGCGTCACAATTACACTTGTCTCTTTCAATCTACAAGCATTCAAGCAAGAATAATTGATTTTAGGTACTATTTGAGTTATTGACATTAATGAGGTGTTTTGGCAAAACAACTAAAGGTGATATCTCCATAAAGCACACTCTAAAAGAGAGGTCATATCTCTAATTCTCCCATTCTTTCTTGTTTACGCCCCCTCTCCTTCACTCTTGCTCACACCCCCGTTTTCGGTGGTCTCTTTAGGTTAGATTCCATTAACTTTTGCTTTTAGTTGTTGATTCAAGCATCGGGCAAAGTAATTAAGGAATTTTGTAAGTTTCTTCTTTACATTGGTAAAGTTTTGTTTTTTACTTATTTGTAATCCTTCTTTCAAGTCTACTTTCTCCACGTTCTATTGCTTTATTTTGCTTACTAGTTTATTTAATTTCAGTAAAGTTGCTGAATTTCATAAAATTCCCAATGTTAGGTTGTTGGTTTTGGACTTTTGATTTCATAAGCAAGGAGCAGCTTTATGTTACTCATTTTTTTGGCTAAGGATGCAATGATGTTGCTGCTATCATTATTTTTTGTAGTATTTAAGTACTTAAATGAATAATAAATCACAAGCCTAACAATTTATGTTGTGTCTTGCTTTTTAGTAATTATTTTGTATATTTTTTTTGGTTTTGTTTTTAGACTTGTTAATCTTTTGTGTTTCCTTTGTTTAGAGATTTGTTTAATTTAACTCTAACTACGCATAAGGGAGGAGGTATTTATAAACCTGAATTTTCTTGTGCTTGAAACTTGGAAGTTTTGGTTTATAACTCTGACATGGAAGAATGAAGAATAGAAGCTTTAAGAAAGAATAGCAATGAAATTTTTTGATCCTGGGAACTAAAACTATCCAACTGGAGCACCACGCTCTTTATATATATATATATATATATTTTTTAAATGGACTAAAAGGGGTCCATAAGGAATTGGTAGGGAATCTTTGGGATTGAATATAAATTTAAGTTTTATTTATTTGAAGTTGTTCCAGTAGCCCACCTTTACTGCCAAACAAAAAAAATAAAAATTTACAAAAAACAGCATTAAATTACATTTCATAGGAAGCTTGCCTTGTCTTTGTTAGATGATAAAGAAGAAGGTTTCATTACTATGTGAAAGCAAACTGATTTTAAAATCCCCCAAATTGCTGAGATCTGATTCTTTGGATCTGAGCTTCCTCCAGATGAAATTAAGATGGCTTGTTAAGAAGGTTAAATGGTGTCCATCAAAATCAATTTCTTAAACAGTTAAAGTGTTGAATTTGTATGTAACTCCATGGGATGGCTGATGTTGGTCAGAACTATCGCATATTACTTTCTCACTATTCACTCGGGATGAGGTGGGAAAGCGGTTATCTCTGCCTTCTTGGTCTTCTAGGTTACTGTCCATTGCCTACTATTGTCTAGGAAAATGTTGACAAAACTATTTCATGGTTGCTCCACAATCAATTTTGGAAACCTCAAGTCTTCAACTGATGTAAGAACATTTATGGTAATTAGGTCATTTGTTTGGCTAAGTGATTTGAGAATACGAGTCAAATCTATTTCTTATAGTAAGTAAATCTATCCAGGATTTTTTTTTCCTCTGCTCCAACCTGGATGAGACCATTGATGCTCAAGATCCAATGGTTGCTAGGGCCTAGCTAGTGCAATCTGTAAAGGAAAATACTGCGCAATGCCACTAAAAGGGGTCATTCATAGCTGGAAGGGGAACACAGTAAGATTAATTTGCAAGAGAGAACGACAGGTCTTTCATTGAAATGTCAATAGTACTGAACTGCTGATAAATGGTTAGACAAGGCATAGATAAATTGGTCTGTCAGCTATCATGGAATGGGCGGCGATAAATTGGATGCCTTCAAGCTAAATAGAGAGTACCCTGAGTGTGATATATATTTATTTTTTAGACTGGAAGCAGGGAAATTCTGGTGAAAAAATTGATTACTGAAGCTGCAATGTTTGACACAATCTTTCTTAAAAAATCTTTTCTGCCTCACTGTATTTGTTTAGTCAAAATAATAGCATTTACATTCCTTTTTGTGATTGCAAATATAAATATGAACTGAAGCACCAACATGGGATTGGACTGCAGTGCACTTGCACTACGTGCCATTTCTCCATTTCAACTTTCTATTCTTTTTTTAAAATTATTTGGTCAAGAAACTTTGTATTCTTTGATTTTACCTTTTTTTTTCTTCCCTATTTACAAAGATGTCGAATTGGCAAAGTACCCACTAACTTTTTCTGGCTCTATTTCCTGCAACACCCTTCAAATATTTCCTCTAAGCTAATATACTGGAAAAGAATATGAAGAAAAGTGACCGAATATACATCGTTCGGAAAAGTTAAGGCAGTGTTAAGTGGGTATCAAAAAACAATTTTTTTTATTTTTAGGGTATCTAAAACGTACAATTAGAAAACTTGAGAAATCACAAAATGTCAAAAGTTTCAACCAAGACAAAAATGTCAAAAGCTTTTTCCATTCTCGACCGTGATAGAATCTTAAGTTGTGTTGGTTTACAATCTAAAAATCATTTTTAATTTTTAAATAGTAAAAGAAAAAATAAAAAATAAATTTCCTCTTTTCCTATTCTTTTATGTGATGTCTTTCTGATAGTTTGGTGGAGTTATGTTGCTTAATGTGTTTGAACTGTCAGTTGGTTCTTCTCGCTGAACTCATCCATCAACACTAAATTATAAACCTCCGTTTGTAAAAGTCCCATACCATGACATCGTCCACAGTCAAAGCCAAACTCCATTTAAATTTGAATTACAAAAAAAATATTATTTTACACATAAACCATTAATTTTAATTTTCAATAATACTCTCATGTAATTGTACGAAAATGTCCCTATTTTTTTTTTTTTTATTTTGTCGTGGGATTCGGTCTTGCGTGACCTAACAGGAATGTAGTCGTTCGATCATACAGACCGAGCCTATAACTATTTGTTCGGTTTGTATGATCGAACCATCCATTTTTTTTAATTTTATTTTTGTGTTTTAACTATATTAAAAAAAAATTATACAGTTTGATCGGTGATGACAGAACCCAAAACGTAAGGTTCAGTAGCCTCCGACCAAACCACCGTAATCGGTTCGATATCGCAAGTTCGAACCAATCGCGGTCCCGTTCTTCTCATGGTGATTTCCTCAGACACTCGATGGCGTTTTTCACGAACTAAAACACTAAAATATATCATTTTAACAACAAATCTTTTATCGATTTAGTGATTTTTGTTCGCGAACTTCAAATCACAACCGTCTTTCGTGTCAGAAAAAATAATACAAAATTTGTCAAAACCATCAATTTTTCCACTGAAGATGAGATAATAGCAATGAAGTAAGTGATTTTAAGGGTTTTGAATTAAGTGATTTATGATTTTTAGTGTTGAGAATATAAGAAAAATGGAGAGGATGATTTGAAAACGGTAGGGTTGGATTGGAGCGAGATAAATTTGTTTAAAATTATGATAAAGGTATTTAGGAAAGTTCAATACGGTAATAATAACATTTCTTCAAATTTCTGTGATACGAATAGAATTGGTAGAAATAACTTTTTTTGTGATTTATTTAGCTGTTCTCTTAAATTTTTGTCTTGGTTGAAACTTTTGACGTTCAATATTATAAAATATTAATTAAATTTTAATGAGTTTTGGGCGTTTCATGTATTGCTTAAATTAATAACAAAATATCTAGACTCCATATGGGAAGGGTGAGAGATGGTGCTATTTTAAAAAATTAAACCTGACTGCCCTGTTGCATGGTTTTTATTTTTTGTAATTTTTAAATATGTTAATGAGCGTGCATGTGTACACATACCTATGAATATGTACGCATTTTATACGCACAAGTCTTCGTTGTATTGTATGCATATAAACGCAGTGCACATGTAACACAATGCGTGTATGCAAATTTACGCAATTGTATGCGACTGCTAACACAGATGGTACTTAAATTTCTACGCATATTGTACGGTAGTGCTAACGAGCTTTTGTACATAATTTTGGTATCCTGTTCTATTTTTCATTTTATTTTAAGATTCATTAATTTCGATCCCCTTCTATAATTGATTTGCACTAAATAGTTATTAATTAAATTTTGCAATTTATGGGTAGATATAAATATCTTATTGATGCCCTATAAACTATCAAACCTTTAGTTACTTTGTAACTATCCAAAAGTATTTTTTATTAATCTCAAGACCTTAAGCAAATATATAAAATAGCATACTATATATATAATATATTTCTCGTGGCGTATTTTGGAATATTATGAAGTTGCCTTGATAAGAACTGAGCAGAAAATGTTGGCAAGTAAGGCCAGCATAGCACCGATGCGTAGCACAGGATCCAATATTACCTTGCTAATTTGTTTCCAAATAAAACTTCCCCGTGATCACATGAACATGATCTGCATAATGTGACATGGGCGACAAAATGACGGTCGGTCACGTTGTCTTTCGTTCATAACAAAAGGTTTAAATGTGTATAATAAAGCATTCTCCCATTTTCATTGACCGCTAAGCCATGGTATTTCATCTTACTCAACAGTAGATGGATAATTTAGAGGTTGACGAATGACTGCGTTAACGGCACTGCTCATTTCTTTTTGAGATGTGAACCCATCAGTGTTCATGTAGAAAAGGTGGAGTACTTTGCTCATCTTCCAAAACAAGTCTTTGCAAGCTTTTGGCACCACACTACCGTTTCTTTGCAACACCAACCTCAGCAGTTTCCTCCTCTCAGCATCAATGACATTCATAATCTTCGTTATGGCTTCTACTTCACCAACAACACTGGAATCATGGATCATGAGCAATGATACAGCACTTAGCTTCCCCTCCTTGCTTTCCCTCTGACACATCCATGAGTAATGACAATTAGATGCAAATCATAAAAAATGAAAAGGCAATTATTTACCAACATTTTGTTGGTTCGGATGGCTTAATATCCGTTTCCCTTAAGCGAGATCGCAAGTTCAAACCCCCCTCTTGTATGGAGCTACCATTTGCTGAGAGACTTTTGCACCTTTGTGGTCCAACCCAGATCGAATTCAGGTGGATTAGTCTCGCCGCAAAGCAAAAGACACCACCTAAGTGCCGCTCAGCGGTGAAACCAAAAAAAAAAAAGGCAATTATAGAAAAAAAAATCTAAAATGTCTACCTTGAAGCCCTGAATATCATTGAGTAGTCGCCCACATGTGCTCATGAGCTTATATAGATTGTGGTACTCTGGATCTCTAACAAGCTCCTCAGGGAGGCTAGGTCCAATCATATAGAGTGCCGGGAGAACAATTGGCCCCAACGCAAAAGATACAAATGCATTTTGAATATATTCATCCATGGTCGGTATAGACTTGTTTATTGCCCATTCTGTCTCTCTCATCATGGACTTCAGCAAGTTCAGCCACTACATGAAAGAGGAGAAAAACAAAAAAAAAAGGAAAGAAGAAAAAAAAACGTTCAGGCCATCCTTAATCAGAAATAGGAATTTTTAAAACTAATTAGGCTATTCAGTCTCACTATCTCGATTAAGTGGCTTGTGACACTACGCCCTTGCCAGCTAAGTGCTTTTTCTGCTATCTCCTTAATTGTGTTTTGGAGCACCGAAAATATGATCTGAACTTGTTCAGAGCAAATATCAGAGGCTAAAATTCCATCCCACCTGTTTGCCATTAGAACATGCCATCAGTTTTAATGGTAGAATGCTTGAACTGAATCAACAGATATCCAACCTGAACTTAATAAGATTTGAGAAAGTAAAAAAAATAAAATGATCGAAGATGAGAACAAAGAAACAAATACCTCTCAACCAATTCAATTAGATTTAGTAGCTCTTCCCTAGAACCTCCGACATCAAAAAAATCATCAACCACAGTTGTTAGTACACCATTTTTGGCCCATGACGTACGAGCATCAGATAGTTCAGGATGGTAAATGACGGCTGCAGCAGAGAAGTAACAGTAGGCCAGCTTCTGCCTCGCAAATTTGAGCTCATGTAATTTGTTTTCTATCAACCACCTGGTTTTGAAGAAAAGGACATCCTTTGTAAGCGTATTTTGCATTCTCTGAAGAACAAGATTGTATAAAAATAATGACCTCTCGAGTTGTTCGTATTCTTTTTGATGAATTGACTGACACATATTAAAGTCTTCCACAGCTAATCCCACCAAATCTTTGTTATCAATATTCAAGGACCTGATGTCAATGATGAAATTGGATCAGAGAATAACATCAAAAGCATGTGGAAAAGTATTCTTCAGTTGAAATCAAATTATTATCCACCTAATACTTCTTGAAGAGACCTGTAAGAAGTTTTTAATATTCTTGTGTTATTCATATTGTAGCGCTCCACATTTCTCCTGCTCTCTAAACGGTCCAAACAGGTATAGTAGGGAAAATGAAGGGCATCATCCACCTGAAACGTAGAAGGATACAAGTTGCAACATCAATTAACTGTCAACCAAGACTTGTTTTTGAACGATTAATCAGACAGTAATAATTCAAAAATAGATCCGCAAAAGAAGCCTGAACGTTTTGCCAGCATATCTCAAAGCATTTACCTCTTGGCTGATGAGCTCATAGAATCTATCAGCAAAAATTGAACCACTGGACAATTCCTGTTTCAGGAAATGACTTGACCAGGAATTTTGTTTCTCTAGATGTAGCTCATCAGGGTAAATGATGATTTGTGAAGCCCTAAATAGCTCTAGAACAGTACCCACATCCTTTACATATCCTCCAAGAGTATTCAAGAACTTCTCTTCTTCATCATATTGAGCTAATGCATCTACAACACATAATTACAGTTGAGCATCCACAAGCAACAAAAACACAGAGCCTCGAATTTCATTATAATTACCTGAAGAAATGTCATATCCATGCGTACGTAACATCCGAAATGCCAGGGCACATGTGGCAGTATCTGAAAATATCTGATCATCTGCCTGCAACCAGTATCTGTCCCTAGGCCAATTTAATACTCTCCAACATTGATCAATTAACTGTCACAATAATCCACCAATATATGGAACATTACCTGTATGTTCTTTCCAAAACAATTTCAATTTCTTGCCTGAAATGTCGATCAATTCCCAGTCTCTCAAGGATGTCAACCATACAGAGATGAATATAAATATCTAGAGGATAGATTGTTGGAACTGAAAAAGGTTAACAGAAAAGGGTCAATAGACATCAAAACAACGCTTAGATAAATTGCAAAAAATAACAGATATGGATAAAATACCTGCATCACCGAACCTGTCTACAAGGGAATGCAAGTAATTGAGGCAATTAGCATCTTGTAGGTGAGAAAAAGCAGCTGCGGTGGCAGATGGTGAATTGCATAGTGATCCATTCTTTCTCTGGTATTTCATGATCTCCTCCCAATCTTGTGACTTCCCCAGTCCTTCTGCAACATATGCAAGATACACCTTTCCCCCCTCAGAGTTACTTTCAGCACACCTGGAAAATAACATGGAAAGGCTGGAGTTTGGACCGAATAGACCAAAAGATAGGAATCTTCTAAGCAGATCAAAGATCAAAACCATCAGATCTAAATAACTGATGTAATGTGGACCCAGATGACGAGGATCAATTAATAGACTTTATTATCTATATTTCAGTTATTTAAATGTAGTAGGAATTTAGTTGTTTATTTTAGAAAGTTTCTAATTATTTTATTTAAGTAGGATTTAGATACTTATTGTAGTAGGATTCTAGTCAATTTATTTAAGTAGGATTTTAATTTCTAAATTGTAGTAGGATAGAGATTAAGTATCTTAGATTTCTAAAAATAATAGGTTTGTAATTGAAATTGAAGGTTGACTGAATAGAATAAAAATATTTGATTATTGATTTCTCTTTCTCCATCTCCTCTTCTTCACTTTCTCCTTTCCTTTCTTCCTCTTCTTCTTCTTCCCTTTCTCCTACCTCTCTTCTAATTTCTTCCCATTTCTTTCTTTCCTCCTCTCGATGATGCATCACCAGGTATCCTCTGTCAATGCATCCAACCATGGTCCAGATAGAGAACCAAAGAAAAAAGAGCAAGAATAATGACATTTGTGGTTGATTTTCCATCTACATCTACAACTAAGTTTGAGGAACCTTCAACCCTTTAACTATTTGTTTCTTTGTAGCATAAATTTTTATTCTAACTTGTCGAAGTTGAGCAGTTCAAGCTGAGACAAACCATAAGGATTAATTAGTAGATAAATATTGCAGTGGGATCTTGATTTGTTGATTCCATTAAAACTCTAATCACTTAAATTTAGTAAGACTTTAATTATTTACTTTTATAGTAGGATTTGAGATATGAAAAGTCAACAAAATTTGCCAAAGTTTTGTCAATTTTTTTGTGATATCAAAATTGTTGACTTGAAGAATATAGTTAATCTAGAAACGTGAAAAAGTTGACCAGAAAATCCGATAAACTTAAAATAAAAGTTTAAATTTTCAATTAAGAATTGCAATAAACTAACATAAAATTTGACAAAATTCAATAAAATTCAACAAAGAGATCAACATGTTCATTTCATCAACAAAAAGCAAAAGAGTTGTCAAAAGCTATACGCTATTTTTTATTTCAATCAACAACATAGCAATTTAAAGAATAAAAGTACTTTAACAACAGCCTAACAAATTATAATATTGATGTGCCTTGTGGAGAAAAGAAGAGACAAAGAAAGAAAAAAAACAATAAAGAAAGAAAGGAAGTTAAAACGAGAAAAAAAAAAAAAATTAAGAATACATTGAAAGAGTTTGCAAAAGCCATCTTTCTAATTTTAAATCCATAAAATAAGATGAAAAACTGATCTATATTAATAATAAACTAATAAGTTAAACAAGGTAAAATGCCAAACTAGTGAGTTATATGGTCTACGAGCAAGTCACTACAAAATTGAAAATCAAGTTAGTGAAAAGATATTAAGATCAAGAGCCATCATTTCAAATTACATCAACCACTTATTAAGTCATTTATAATTTTATTTTTTATTTTTTTTTTAGCAGAAACAAGAATTTTATTTAATAAGCATAAAGAATTATTCAGACTACATTGCAACCTGCAACAGTGACAAAATGCAATGTAATCCATAACACCAAACCCTCCCACATTCTAAGACCTGGCCACATCCCAAGATACTTGGTGTAAGCATCTTTCCCAACCCAAAACCCAATCCATTAAGGAAAAACCTGTACTCCATTCTGATACAAACACCCAAGAACTGGCCATTAACTTAATAGAATCCCACAATTGCTCCACACTTCTACATTGATTGTTAAATACCCTATTATTTCTTTCTAGCCATAAAGACCATATAGTTGCATATGACGCAATAAGCCTAACTCATTTATAAATATTTTATGAGTTAACTATTTAAAGTTTCCATCTATATTAGTTTTTAGCATATATTACAATAAATCTAAATATTTTAGCATCTATGAGAAATTCAACTAAATTTCTCTACTTTGACAATTTTTTACAAAAAATTCCAATGTTGACTTAAACTTCTCTAAATTAAAACTAATTTTCTTTTAAAATAAACCGAAATATGATTAAGCTAATATAAAGAAAAAAAGTATATGACAAGAGTACTAGGAGTCCTCACCCAAGAACAAAAACTGAAAGCAAAAAACCTAGAGCCAACTGACTGAATTAATTCTAATTTTCAAGTGATCGAAATCCAGATGATGAAATGAAATCACAATTGTGTATTTTTACCCCTATTTTTGGTGTTTTATGTTCGAAAATAAAGGAAAATAAATAAGAAAAAAGTGAAAAAATAAAGAAATCACTTTAGGTCGTATTTTAGAGTTATCCGGTCTTTTTACACATCTTGGGCTATTTTAGAAGCGCATTTTAGGGACCAAGACAACTTCTTTCTTCCTTGAAACTCTTTCTCCCACTTCTCTCTTTTATTTTGGCTACTACTTTAGGTTAGGTTTTAACACACTTTTACTTCTAGATGTTGATTCACCCTTGGGTAAAGATTTGGAGTTAAAGTTTTTTTTTTTCTTTACATTAATAAAGTTATTTTAATTTCCAATAATCTCTCTCTCTCTATGTTCAATTTCTTGTTATCTTTTGCTGTCTTTTTGTTTATTTAATTGCTTTATTTTCATTAGAAGATGGTTTAAATTTAGAATGATAAGATTTTATGTTTAAAATGTCTTCAATTTTTTTATTAGTGTCTTTTTTAAATTAATTGCTTTCATAAATAATAAATCTAGGATTTTCAAAATATATTTTTTAGTTTTCATTGACTTATAGAGTATATAATCCTTTTAATTTATTTTCTTAAAATCTAATGTGGTTTCTCCAATCTCTCTAAGATCGATATTGTTAAGTGCTACAACTTACCTTACACTTGCAAGTATTTTTTGGGTCTATTCAAAAAACCACATCACTAGGGCAAAGTCATATCTTCGATCCTCGTAAGATTTTAATAATTTTACTTGAGTAGAATTAGGACTTTTGTTAAGGGTTCTATTAGGAGTTAAACTCTTCAATTCGAATTTATAAATAATTTGTAATAGAGTTTTAGTTGCAAATGGCCAATTGAATATTAATCAAATATGATTTTGTTTTATTTTTTCTTCTCTCTTCTCTTTTTTCTTCATTTCTCCTTACTAGAAAACAAATAAAGATTGAAAGGAAGAGTAGAAAAAAAAAAAGGGTACAAACCTCTTGAGCTCCAAATGTTTCTTCCACAGCATAGCATCTATATCTCTTGAGCTTAAAGGAAAATGTAAACCCAAGTCATGAGCATATTCGATCATACTAGGAAATATGATATGAAATCCAATTGGAGTATGTTGCTTGTCATCAGTGGCTGCAGTGATGTTAGAGCTAATAAATTGGAGGCCTGCAAAGAGACAAACATACAAGCTTTATATATATTTAAGGATCGAAAATTGAATTTCGTCCTAAACTTAGTTTCTTAAAATATAAAATTAATTCAAAGAACTCTAATTCAAATTTTTTTAAAACTCAACATCATAGAGAAGTATAAGATTTTAATTTAAAGGTTGGGATGATCTACGTATCTTTCTCGATATGTTAAAACAAACATAATTATATACTTAAAATTCATTGAAGTATAAACTAAAATGGTTTAGAGTAAGATTGATAATCTTTATAATACTTAAACAAAATCACAATTTTGTATATTTTTACCCTTATTTTTTATCCTTTTAGGTCAGGAAATAAAGGGAAATTAAAAGAAAAGGTGAGAAAACGAGATAAATCCCTTTGTTATATTAGGCATTTTAGGCTATTTTAGCAGTGTATTTTAAGGAAAAATATTTTTGGTTATTTTAATGTCACATTTTCTAAGGGTTTGTTAGGAGTCGAGTTGTTAATTTTTTTTTATTTAACTTTTTTTTCAAAGGATGAAAATTGAAAAGAATTACAGATTTTAGAGGTCCTAAGCATCAATTTCTCATAATTGGGCAATTGTTCAAATTAATTTTCATGTATTTTTTATAGTAAAATATTTGTCGGTGCCTCACATGGTCTTTCAAGAGTTTCTATAAGGTACTTTCATGTTTAGGAATAATTTGCAATATTAGATGAAGATTTTCGAAGCCCAAGTCCAACCCATGGAAACGTTCTCAGCCCATTTGCAGCCCAAGAAAGATGCTACATATGTCAAAAGGATCAAAAAGTCAAAATATCAAAGTTTGAAGAAAATGAAAAGACTCTCCCTTAAAATGGCACCATTGTTATTTTCTTTTTAATACTTTTAGTTTTTTTTTTTTTTGGAAGCTTTGTGGATTTAGCAAGTACTTGATTTGTCTTGATTAAATAGAATTACGGAGAATGGAATTTTTTAATTAAATTGTAAAAAGGTTGTTTTAGAAATAACCAATGTAGAAGCAAACATACCAAGGCAACTCTTTCTTTTTTCCAATTTTTCACTCTTTTTTGTTATTTCTTTAGGTTAGGTTTCATCGTGTTTGTTGCTAGTTGTTGATTCGAGCCTTAGGTTAAGTGACTCAAAAGTTTACATTTTTGTAAGTTCTCTTTTTGTTTTTATATTAATGAAGTTCTTTTACTTTACAGCAATCTCTCTCTCTCTCTTCCCTCCTTTTTGTTATTTACAGCTTTTTTTATGTATTTAATTGGTTGTGTATGTATCTACTTTGCAATTTGATGATTAAAAAAATGCAAAAAAAAAAAATCGATGAAAATTCAGAGAAGTTCAAAGAAACTTAATTCCATAGACGTGTGCACGTGTAAATCTACTTTGCAATTTGATGTTTAAAAAAATTCAAAAAAAAAAATCGATGAAAATTCAGAGAAGTTCAAAGAATCTAAATTCCACAGACATGGGCGTGTGTAAATCTACTTTGCAATTTGATGATTAAAAAAATGCCAAAAAAAAAATCGATGAAAATTCAGAGAAGTTCAAAGAATCTTAATTCCACATACATGTATATATGAACAATGAGCAAATGAAGCAACCAAAGTACCTTTTTTCACTTGACCTTTGCCAACATTCCATTTTTTAAGTGCAAGAATACAAGCCAAGGTAGCGGAAAGAGCATCTTTTATCATTAGAGGATGGGTATGAGGTAGACCCCATGAGCCATCTGGAAGTTGATTCTCCAATACCCATTTTACGCATTGGGGGAAACATGGGGATGATAAGGAATTTAAAGAAGGTACCATCGCTACCCAAGCAGTATCATAGGGAGAGATCGAAAGTTCAACCTCTATGAACTTCTCTTGAATTCGTTCCTTCGAACCTCTACAGCACTGCAATGACCTTAAACTTATTCTTGACTCACAAGTACTTGGTCTTTTTTTAAAAAAAAATGGAAGAAAAAAGAGAGAGAGAGAGAGAGAGAGAGAGAGAGAGAGAGAGAGAGAGAGAGAGAGAGAGAGAGAGATTAGACAGCATACCACAACACTGTTAGCTCTTCTTGGAACAATCAAAGCATGGTCCACATAAACGGCTAAAAAACCCAAAGCACTCCAGCAGTTAAAACATTTATAAGCATTAGAAACTAAATCTTATAGAATGGTGGAACAAACTAGACTAGCAAACAGAAAACATTGATAATGTATGTCCAAGAGGTAGACAACAACAATAAGAGTAAGCAGCTGAAGCAACTGCTGGGGGTAACCCAAAAAACTGTCCCTGCCACTGGTGGAAGTGGATCACTTGATGTTTTGTGTAACTTTAAAGGCATAACTAACATGCATATCCTATGCATATATGCAAACTAGCCAACAATTCACTAACATTAGGATTACATGACAATATCCATGAGAAGTAAAAGAAACAAAACATTCTTCTCTAAAAGACTATCAAATCAACTTGTTCCACAGGATATAAAAATGAAACATTCACTTTTTAAGCATATCCACTAACCATTCATGCTAGGTCATTGTCGTATCCCACCATATCCTAAGGGCTGCCTCCAAAGATGAAAGGCTTTTTATTGTCTTTGTGAAAGCTTAACTTCGTGGTAATATGCAATATTGTATGGGAAAAAAAATTGTAAATGGAATGGGAAGACACTTCCAGCCATAAGAGACTTCAAGTGATTATCCACCTGCAACCACCTCAGGCATGACCCATCAAAACTCGGAACAGCATAGCCCACATCCAAGTTTTGACTACAATTGCTTACCATGATCAAGTAAAGTTTTCTATAGTAACTCCAAACATTTGAAAAATGTTCAAGTATCTTTTCTTATCGATGAGATGAGCATGAAGCTCTTGGGGGAACCCGAACGCTAAATCTCACTCCTCATTTGCAATGTATAAAAACAATATTAATAATGCAAAATACAGCATATAGAGGATACTAACTCTCATTCAAACACTACAAAAAACAACTCAACGTGTCCAAGCATCATGGAGTTGAAGTGCAGCTTCACAAGTCAAATAAATATATCAAAGTGAAGCATATCATGCACGAGAATAAATCATTAATTTAGACAGAAAAACCAAAACTGTGCCGACAATTTAGAACTGTGAGAAACCTGAGTCATAGAAAATATTAAGATGAGCATTCACAATAACAAAATGGCAAGAAACACCAACAGGGTGCATTGCTCCACAAAGGCAAAATGCAGCATTGAAGAAAGAGGCACACCCACACACGGGCGCACGCACACACACACACACATAGAGAGAGAGAGAGAGAGCAAACCTGATCGAGATTGACCCCACCAATTTTTGGGTTTTTGAAGGACAGGACTCTTAGGATGAGAGTGAAACATCGTAGTAGTAAGAAGAGTAGGAGATTCCAGTTATAAACTGAAGTTTCTGTAAATAAATAACGAGGTGGTAAGATTTTTAATGTAACATAAGAATGAAAAATTGATAAAATAAAATTTAAATATTTAATTTTAACATACCAAACATTAGGTTTGGTAAAACTTGATTCTTATTTAGAGTCTCGTTGCTTTATTTCGGAAGGACTTTAATTTTGTCATGACTTATGAGTAGGATTTTGACTTCCAAATTGTAGTAGGAATAAGTTTAGTTAATTTTCTTTTTTTTTTGCATAAGAAAGTAAATTTTTGAATTTATCTTAGTAGACATCAATTACATAATTTGGACTTTATAATTAATGTGTTGTAAAAAGTTCGAAAGCATGATTGATTGAATGGAAAAAAACATATATTAAATATTCTTTCTATCTCATTCTCTTCCTATGATACTGATAGGCTTCCTTGGTTTCGTAATAAAAACCATCATGATATATAGGTAAAACAAGGCATGTTCTAATACTAGTAAGTGGTAACATATAACATCATGTATCTCTACCATAGGTTGGATTGCATCATCTTAGATTCTAAATAGACTCTGCAATTCGTGGGGAAAGAATCTAATAATTAAGGCCAGGTCCCATTAGATGGTTGCATGTGGTTAATGAAAGAAGGTGATTGAATGGGTGAAAAAGTTAAGAGGCTCTAGTTGGGTTGGGACCCATTACAAAATCTGTGTAAACCAGTAAAGAAAGTTTGTAAGTTACATGTGATTGAAATATCATCAAAGGGTGATCTTCCAATTACTAGGTTTATATAGGATAATATTTCAATATTTAAGCGTAACGGCCATGAACTATTGGGGCCCTTCTAAAAGGATTATAATGAACCCAAACTGACCTTGGCTTTCGACGCATCCTTAAAGCTCATTCTGGACAAAACCACTTGACCTCAGGTTCAATAGCAAGAAGAGCCTCAATTTGATTCCAATATTAAAGAACTATCCACACCTAAGCACGGACTCATATAAATGATGAATTTTGCAACAACATTTTAGGGATGGACACAAATCTCCAAAAAAACAAGAAGTTTAGTGGGATTCCAGTTGTCTTAGGCTTGGTGTGATCAATCTATTTAATTTCAACAAGATTTCAATAATTTAGATTTATTAGGATTCTATTTGGGTGCCTCAAGACATTAATTTGTAATAGGATTTACTAGGTTAGACGTGGAAAAGGTGCTTACTATCTCAAAGTAGGAGGTTTTCATTGATCAGAGTGGCACTTGAGTCATTGGTGGGGAGGTACAGATGAGGGTAGTCATGATCATTTGGTTGCTTGGGAGGTAGGCACTTGACCTTAAAATAGGAATAGGTTGGATATAGGAGACATCACTTTGAGGAATAAAGTTTTGGCAGTAAAAATGGCTTTAAAGATTCCCTAAGGCAGTGTTGTCAAGGCCATGCCTAGGCCATTTGCATGCTAAACTGTGTAGATGTACTGCAGCGGAAACTTCGAGAGTGGTTTTTATCCCCCAATTAGTGTTGTTTGTGTAACAAGCAAATGAATCCAGCGATCACGTTTTCATAATATGTGCATTCACATGGACACTTTGGGAGAGGTGGAGAGATACACTGCAGTGGAAGGTACTTCCAAACGACCCTGATATTTGGGAGTTCCCAACGGATGAATCATTGCACAAAAGGTGAAGGACTATTGGTGGGTTATTGTCTTCATGATCATATATATGGTCAGCTTGGAAGGAGAGAAATGCACTCATTTTTTATAACAAGGAAAATGATGTGGGCAGAGTATGGGAGTGTTCTTTTTTTTTTTGCCTTCATTGTGGGTTAGGACTAGCAACATTGCAAAGGGTTTTAGGTTTAGCGAGTGGCTAAGGGGTTTGGGGCCCATTTTGGATTGTATTTAGTTTAGCAAGGACTTCTCGTCCTTTGCGTACTTTTGGTTATACAATCTTTATTTACTTCATTAATATATCTTATTTCTCGTCAAAAAAAAAAAAAAAAAAAAAGGCAAGCAGTGGTGCTTTTTAAAAAATTTTAAAAGTTTAAGGGGGTCAATATAAATATATAAAGCGTAAGGTTTGACTTCTTCATATTGTTACTTATGTGATTATATAGACTCAACATCGACATAACTTTCAATTCTAGTGTTATACTTATATTTTCAACATGCAAATTATATCTTTTTCTGTTTTTTAATTTTCTAATTATGATTTTCCATTTTATTATTATATTGCTATAAATATATTGTTTTATCATAAGTGTTACATCAAATGTGACTCTTTAAATTATGAATCTTTCATTATATGCCAACTTGTCTTACTTTTTAATGCTTTTTTATTTTAATTTGTGGATTGAAGAGTGTAAAATATACTTAAATCAGTTTTTCACACATGATACTTCTATGTTATGGAGTAGTGTGTAATTATGTGTATACAAGGTTTGTAGTGAAAAATTAATTCATTATTTACTTAGGGAGCTATAAATAAATATTATTTGCAATGCTTAAGCCTCGCCTAGGCCATGCCCAAGCATCACCTGGCCTAGATGGAGTCAAATGCTTAGACATCACCTTGACGCCTTGACAACACTACCCTAAGGAACAATATTTTCTACGAGCTAGACAAGGGATTCTTAACAATAATAGGGATGCGCATCTAGCTAATAAATCAACCTATAGGCGTTCTTGAAAGTTTGGTGCATCCATTACCCAAAATTTTCATCTCACATTCATTTCAAGTTAATTATGGATCAATAATTCATTAAGAAAGAGAAATAGGAGAGGATGTGAACCGTAGAGTTAAAACAGGATGGGTTAAGTAGAGGGGTGCTTCTGAAGTATTATATGATCAATTGATCCATTAAAGATAAAAGAAAAATTTTATAACATCTGCTATTAAGTCGGTCATGCTCTATAGAACAAAATGTTGGGGGAAAAGGAAACAACGCATTAACAAAGAAAGCGTAACGAAAATGCAAATGTTAAGATCTTGGCTCATTTCATCTAACTAAAACAGGATAGGTTTTGGGAAGATAGTTGGATAGGTGATCTTCCCCTTGCTGAATGTTTCCCTAAGCTTTACCACCTTTCACCCTTTCCAAACTTTCCTATTGCCCATTTCATTCTTAACCATGACCTCTCGAAGACTATTCAATGGAACCTTCATTTCCCAAACACCCTAACTGTTGGCCAACAAGTCGAATTATCATCCTTCCCTCCTTAGCTCTGCTCACTTCTCTTTAGGCCCAGATAGTTTCTCTTGGGAGCTCCATTCCTCAGGTGAATTTTCCACTCAATCATTTTTCCAAGCTTTAATTAATGATGCCAACGTTCCTTTGTTTCCTTTTGCCCAATTTATTTGGAAAGCTCAAGTCTCTTCTAAAGTTAAGGTGTTTGGGTGGATCTTAACTCATAACAAGCTTAACATGGGTAACTCTCTTCAAAAAAGATTACCACATTTTTCTTTGCTTCCTGATGAGTTCATAATTTACACGTCATTTATTTTATTTTTTTCCTATTATTGAGCTTAATATTGCAATTTAATTGCAAATTTTTATATTAATACAAACTTTGCTAATTCTTGTCCATTTATATTTTTTTTTTGGGGGGGGAACTGAAAAAAATGTGAAGTTAAGATTGGAAAAATACACACATTTGGCTTACTTGGGCATATAAATGTGAGGTGGTATTTAAAAGAGAGAAAAATTGTATACTTTTGATATACCGTAATACACCATAAAACCTCTCTTAGGGTTTCTTCAAGTGCCTCATATAAAAAGAAAGAAAGGAAGAAAATGGGGGAGCTTAATTAGGTTTAGTTTAGTTTTTTTATTTTTGGGAGAACTTGGAAAGATGGGTAAATGGTGGTTGTGCTAAAATGTTGAAGAACAAAGGGGTTTTTGGATTGGAAACGGCGGCACACATGAGTTAAATTGAAAAACAAGCAGCTGGGTTGCATTTGGGCAGTTTTGAATTTGAGATTAAAGAAGAAAGAAGGGAAATTTGGGCTAAAATGGGGTGATTCCACTATGGCGTTAAATTGGTGAGGCATTAAGCATGTATTCTGGAAGTTGGTGGCTTAATTTGGAGTTGAAATTGAAGTGCAAATGGTGGGGCCATGGATTAAAGTGAAATTTCAGCCCACATCATACACGGTGGTGGTTATGTTATTGATGAACAAATGAGCTGCAGCTAATAGGAAGAAAGAAGAAGCAATAAGGTGTTGATGGCTGATTTTTGGAGTTGCTTCTAATACGTGTTTTGGGATGATGCAGTCATTTTTTTTAAAAAGAAACCAATAAGTATTATATATATATATGTATGTGTGAAAAAAAAAAAAAAAAGAATTGTACAAAGCACACACTAACAGCCAAATCCCAAATCTGATACAAAATTACCCCATCCCCTAATCCAATGACCCAACCCATAGCCTTTGGATAACTTACTGTTGGCTAACCAATAGGAGGCTAAAAGATGAGATGATTCCTACACTTTATCGGACGAAAGAAATTCGTCATTAAACACCCTTATGTTCCGTTCCTTCCATAAAGACCAAAGAACTGCCAAGCAGACCACCTTCCAATGATCTTTCCAAAATGACTGAATGCTATTCATATAGGGAAATATGATTATGTCGTCCTCGTCCTCACCACTGCTGCTCAAAACAAGGAAATGAGACCTCCACCTGCTCCATACCTCATTCGCAGAAAGACATCGCCCACAAATATGTCGCGCGGACTCTGACTCCTACCTGCAGAGGTAGCACAAATGTGGAGATAGACACATAAATGGAAATCTCTTTTGCAATCGATCCCTTGCATTCATCTTTCCATGAAAAGCTACCCAGCCCAAAAATTTAACTTTTGATGGCACTTGTGCATTCCAAATAGCATTGTGATTGGGAAAAGGAGGAACTTGGGGATCATCAAGGAGGAATGAAAGGAAAGATTTGGTAGAGTTTTGCCCAGAAGAGTCCCAAGGCCAAGAGATCCTATCGTGATCATCTAATAACTGACAACCCGCTATCAAGCCTAATAGGGATGCCACGTCCCCCTCCTCCCTAGGAGGGATAGAACTACCAAAATGGAGATCCCACGACACAATGGGATCTCCTGGATTACTCACAAAATCGATAACAGGTCTATTGTGGAAAGAAGAGCGACGATAGAGGTTAGGGAACAAAGATTGGAAAGAAATAGTGCCACACAATTGGTCCTCCTAAAAACGAATTGAATCCCCCTTTCCAAGTTTCAACCTAACCAAGGGAGAAAAAATGGGATACACAGAGGAGATGAATTTCCATGGACTTCTAAAGGTGGCTCTACTAGATATCCCAACATCCCTTTGGTTTGCCCTGAGCCCGTGCCTACTACGAATGACCTTCCTCCATAGCAGCTCCATCTCCCGTGGAAACCTCCATAACCACTTACCAACCAGTGCCCTATTTCTAAGAGCTATGTTTCCAATACCCAGACCGCCTTGTTCAACCTTCCTTTGAACGATGTTCCAAGCCACAAGGTGAGACCCCTTCTCCTTATCAACACCCTCCCATAAAAAATTTCTCATCAGTTTATCAAGTCGTCCCGCCACCTTCACTGGAATCGAAAAACTGACAAATAAAAAGTTGGAAGGGCATCCAGGATAGACTTAATCAAAGTAAGCCTACCCCCTTTAGATAAGAAACATCTCTTCCATCCATCCAATCTTCTAGATACCTTGGATAATACTAGGTATGAATTAAGCTGAAATTGAACGTGGTGGTGGTAGTTTGCTTGTTCACGTTCTTGGGTCGTTAGCGAGCCAGCATTACTACACATTTTGTTTGAGCAATTCTCACCATTTTCACTTTGATTCTACTTGTTTATTTTGAATAATGATGAATGCCTCAATTTTATTAGTGTCTTTTGTTTCCATCTCAAGCATGAATTAATTTGTCCAACTACGGCATGATGTAGCTTGATTAGTTTTAGCATGAATTCCTAATTAAATTGATTAATTGAATGTTTTTGTCTTGATTTGAGTTTGCATTTTAGTGTTTAATGCCTATGAATGCTTGATCAACATTCATTTGATCTTGAATTAATGTGTTAAGGTGAATACTGGTGATATGCTGCAAAGAAGATTCCCCAACATGGGTCTTTCTCCTTGCTGAAGTTTTCTTTGCAAGAGCAGTGTGGAGTCCATTGATCATCTTTTTTGGAGGTGCCCGTACTCCAGAGAGGCATGGCGTAGGTGGTGTATCCATTTTCCCGTCATGCGCTTGGACGAGGTTGAGGTTGATCATTTTTCTTTGTTCCCGTTCATTAACACCATCCACGTGGAGTGGAAAGATCATTGGCATGTGGTTTGTTTAGCGGTGTTGTGGTCATTGTGGAAGGAAAGGAATGCTAGGGTGTTCAAGGAAATTGAACTCCAGCCTGTAGATGTGTGGGAAAAATCGTTTTTGCTAGCTTCTTTTTGGGTTGGTAAGTGCAGGTAGTTTAAGGGCTTTGCTCTAAGCGATTGGCTCAGAGGATGGGGTAAATTTGTTCATTCGTAGGGGCTTTGTTTGTTTTGGACGCTTTGTATAGTTTTTGCTCCGTTCTTTCTAAAAGTTAATACAATACATTTTTGTTTCTTCTAAAAGAAAAATTAATGTGTTAAGGACCGAGAGGTGACACACACTATATATTCGATGAAATGCAAACCATAGAATTAGTATAGGACAGAGATATACCTATATAGTCTATGTGGTCTAAATGAATTGCCATTGAACTTAATGGCTTTCTAAGTGTTCTAATTTTCATCGAGAGATAGGAAATTGTCATTTAGAAAGACTTAATATTGCTCGAGAGAGATTATTAAATGAATTTGGGGCATTTCGACCTTCAATTAGGACAAGTACACCATTTAGTCTTGAAATTAAGAATTCATGCAAACTAACATGTGAAATCATTGCCCTAGTGTCTCAAGCTCCCATACTTTCAATCCAAATTTTCATTCTTGTTTTCAAAAAAATTTTTTTTTTTTTGTTGCATTTGCCACGTTAGATTTAATTTTAGCCTTTTTAGAATTAATTTTGCTAATTAAGTAACCGCAATTTTTGATTTTCCAAATATAATTAAACTTACCCAATTTCAATAATTAGCACTAATCCTCATGGGACAATACTTTTCTCATCACTTTCTTACTTGTGCAACCCGTTCACTTACAGGAATTTTTAATTGTGAAATTAAATTCACAACACTTCCTCACTGTTGTTCTCTTTGCTTAACGGATGCAAATAATGTTGATCATGTGTTCTTCAGGTGCTCTTTTTCAGCAAAATTATGGGGGGAGTGGCACACGAGGTTGGGAGATAAATTTTTGGCTAGTTCTTGGTTGGTAGCCTTCAAGATGAATGGGGATTTTACAATCAATGATTGGGTTAGGAATTGGGAACTTTGCATTTGATCTTGACTTTTGTGTGGCCTTGTGTTGTATGGTTCCTTTTTGTTATTTTTAGGTTGTTTTAGTCTTATTGTTTAGGATAGTTGAGCTTGTTTCTTTTGTTTTTGGGGAGTACCTCTGGTACTCTCTGGTGCATTTGTCATGCTTGTATTGTACTATTTTTTTGTTTCTCTATTATAATATATCTGTTTGTTTCTCTTCCAAAAAAAAAATGTAAATGTTAAGATGGATAATGATGGGCTCAGGGGGTAGGATAATCTTTCTTGTTTCGTTTAAGGGATTCTTGTGTGTTTATTGGGGTGGTTTCTCATCTTCTTGATGGTGTCCGTTGTATCTGCTTTTTCTTTTTTCTTATTTTAATATATTTTTCTATTTCTTGCAAGAGAGAGGGAGAACGAGCAAGAGAAAGGGAGAGAGAGAGAGAGAGAGAGAGAGAGAAAACTAAAAAAGACCACTGTTGAGGAATGGTAAAAGTAGCTCCGACTAGGATAAAATAAGAGAAAACCATTAAGGTGGTTTAGACATATACAATGAAGACCTTTGGATGCGCTAGGTTGGAACTTGGAAGTAAAACCAGTTAACAATGCACGATAACGATAAAGATAGGGGACGACCTTCAACAATATAGACAACGATACTTAAGAAAGAAATAAAGCACTTGTAATTTAATATCGACTTAGCCCTTGTTGAGCTTGGTGAAGGAAATGAGTTCATGTAGTTGGGAAAAAGCTTTGTGGTTGGGAAAAAGCTTTGTTGAGTTGAATATTCATTTCAAGTTATGAATGAGGAAAACATTTGGTTTCAGAAGATATGAGGAGTGAACTATGAAGACCCAAGCTTAGTATTGATGAAAAATAAAAGACAAAGATTCAACGTGGTTGGGCACGATGGCCTACGTCCATGGGAGAAGAGGAGGGATAAATCTTATTCATGGTGTCTCGATGGAAGAACATCATATAAATAGACATACAGGGCTACGCACACATGTAGTAAAGATTACAAATTTAGTAACTGCTAAATATGACAATCACTAAAATTATCATCTTTTCTGAAAAGGAAACAAATCCCATAGATTTTTCTTTTTCTCCGCAACACTCCCCCTCAAGCTGGTGAATAAAGATTTATCATTCCCAGCTTGGACACACTTGTTTGAAATGTAGCGTTGCTCAGACCTTTAGTGCGTACATCTGCTAGCTGATGATGAGTAGATACATATGGAGTACAGATCTGTACATTGTGAAGCTTCTCCTTAATAAAATGTCTGTCAATTTCAATATGCTTGGTTCAGTCATGTTGTATTGGATTATGTGCTACACTAATAGTAGATTTATTGTCGCAATAAAGTCGCATGGGACCATCCCACTTAATCTTGAGATCTTCCAAAATGATTTTCAACCATAACAGCTCGCAAATCCCTTAGGCCATTGCTCTAAATTCTGCTTCGGCACTTGATCTAGCCACTACATTCTGTTTTTTACTATGCCACGTTACCAGGTTCCTACCAAGAAATGTGCAATACCCAGTGGTTGATCTCCTGTCAGTTATCGAGCCAGCATAGTCTGCATTTGTATATGCTTCCAGTACTACCCCTGTATGTCACTTAAATAGAATGCCCGGTCTTGGAGTCCCTTTAAGATACTGTAACACACGATTAGCAACTTGCAGATGAATTTCTTTGGGATTGTGCATAAATTGGCTAATCACACTCACTGCATATGCAATGTCAAGTCTTGTATGAGATAGATAGATGAGTCTTCCAACCAACCTCTGATGCATTTCCTTATTTACCGCAGTAGCTTCTTCAGCTTCTCCAAGTTTGTGATTAGGATCAATGGGTGTACTTGTCAGTCGACATGCTAACTTCCTTGTTTCTTTAAGGAGATCAGTGATATATTTCTGTTGAGAAATAAAGATTCCCTGTTTAGAGTGTGCCACTTCAATCCCTAGAAAGTATTTTAACCTCCCTAATACCTTGATTTCAAACTCCTTGGTCAAACATTGTTTCAGCTTCTGTCTCTCGTCTTCATCGTTTCCTGTCATGATGATGTCATCAACATACACTAATAGAGTTGTAACTCCCCCTAAAGCTGAGTGTTTAATAAACAATGTGTGATCTCCTTGGCTTTGTCTATATCCCATATTTGTCATTACTTTGGCAAACCGACCAAACCATGCCCTCGGAGATTGTTTTAGTCCAAACAGGGCTTTCTTCAATTTACACACCTTATCAATGGCTAGGTTATCTCCAAATCCAGGAGGCACTTCCATATAGATCTCTTCTTCTAAATCTCCATGTAGGAATGCATTCTTTACATCAAATTGTTGCAAATATCAGTCATAGTTAGCTGCTAAAGATAATCCACCCCATATGTCTGAGTATATCCTTCGGCTACTAATCTTGCCTTGTAGCGCTCCAAGGACCCATCTGCTTTATATTTTACTGTATAAACCCATTTACATCCTACGGGTTTCTTTCCTACAGGCAAGTTTACCAACTCCCAAGTCTCATTTTTCCTCAAGGCCTCCATTTCCACATTCATGGCTTGTTTCCAATTTCCATTAGATAAAGCCTTGGTTAAAGAGGTAAGAATTTGAATACAGTTCAGGCTTGTAAGAAAATTCTGATGAGACATTGAAAATTTTTCAAATGACACAAAATGGGAGAGTGGATACAAGGGACGTTTAGTGCACTCCCTAGTTCCCTTCCTAATGGCAATAGGGAGGTTCTGATCAGTGTCTGTTTCGTGTTGAGGTTCTGAATAGGTTTTCAAGATAGAGTCAGAGACTGTTACCTCATTTCCAGGAGCTGGTTCCAATTCTTGGACTTGCATAGGTTCAGAGACTGTAGCTTTCTTCCTTGAGTACACTTGTCCAGCCATTTGATCCTCAAGAGCAGACGACTTGGGCTCCCCAGATGACTCGGGTTCCCCATTTTGGTTATCACTGGGTTCTGAAGGTGCAAATGCAGATGACTCAGGTGTGGAGGAAGATGGTATGGATGAGAGGTCAATGGAAAAAGGGTTATAGAGGAACCCGATCCTTGTCTTCCATGATGAAGTTCTCCCCCTGAAGAGAAGGAGCGGGAAAATAAGAATCGCATTCATGGAAAGTAACATCCGCTGAGACAAAGAATATTTTAGACGGTGAATGGTAGCATTTGTACCCCTTTTGAGTTGAGGAGTACCCCACAAAAACACACTTGAGAGCTCTTGGATCTAACTTCCCCCTATTTGGATGATGAATATAGACAAAGGATACACACCCGAAGATTTTATGAACAAAATTGTTCGATGCTCTAAGGGTAGGATAAAACTGGGATAGTAATTCCATGAGAGTCTTAAAGTCAAGAACCCGAGAAGGGAAACGGTTGATGAGATGTGTAGCAATTAAGAGTGCTTCTCCCCAATAGGACTTAGGTACGTTGTTTTGAAATAAGAAAGCTCGAGTTGTATCTAGTATTCATGAATGATACCTTCCTTCTGAAAGTATGGAGTCAATACTTGATTAAAATAGTCTTTGGGATTGTCCGATCGAAATTTCTTGATTTTGGTTCCAAATTGAGTTTGCACCATATGATGAAAATTCGGGAGAACAAAACTCACATCAGATTTTTGTTTGAGTAAGAAAATCCAAGAGATCCTAGTACAATCATCGATGAAAGACACAAACCAACATATGCCAGAAACATTAGGAATGGGAGATGGTCCCCAAATATCACCATGAATAAGATCAAAGGGATTAGAACTTCTTTCATTGCTAATTGGAAAAGGTACACGTTTATGTTTGGCCAATTCACACACATCACAATGAAGACTTTCAATATCTAATGTCCTAAATAAAGCAGGAAACATGACCTTAAGGGTTCCAAAGGAAGGATGCCCAAGTCGGCGGTGCTGAAGTCAGACTCTGTCTTTATTGGAAAGATGTTGTTCAGATAAAAATGAGGATGTGCTCTTAATAAGGTGCGCTAATGACTCAAGATAATAAAGCCCGTCTTGTTCCTTAGCAAGTCCAATCGTCTTTCCCAAATCCTGGTCCTGAAAAACACAATGAGTAGGATAGAAAATCACATTACAACTTAGATCATGGGTGAGCTTTTTTATGGAGACAAGATTAGTAGATAGCTTTGGGACATGCAATACATTTCTAAGTGTAAGGGTAGGGCTAATGTGAACATCTCCTATGCCTGCAACTGTGGTTAAGGATCCATCAGCTGTAGCTATTTTTCGACTACTTGGGCACGGGTTATAGGTATGAAATATATGTGAGGAATTGGTCATGTGATCAGTGGCTTCAAAATCTATAATCCAAGAGTTGGCAAAAGATTTATCTGAGACTTTGAATCCACTAGAAATAGAAAACTCACCTGAATGTGCCAATGAGCAGGTACCTGAGGGTTTTTCAAGGGTGTTGAGTAGAGTACGTAGCTTCTCAATCTCATCATGATTAAGACCCATTTGTTCCAGAGAGTTCTCAACCACTGGCTGTTTGGTAGTAAGTGGGCATGTCCACTATTTTTCTGTTGTCCTCCTTTGTATCCTCATTCTTTACTAGATGTCGACGGCTTACCATGAAGTTTCCAACACTCCTCGCTAGTATGCCTGGCCTTCTAGCAATAAGTACACCATAGGTTGCCTCTGTTATCCCGATGTTGTATCTTTGATGACTCAGCTTTTGGGATGCCTGTCTTCTGATCACTACTTTGATTGGCTACCAACGCGGAGCCTTCCATCTTCTAAGGTTGAAGCATAACACTTCTTCTACTTTCTTCTGCCCGGATAAGTGAGATGGTTTCATTCAGAGATAGTAACTCCTTGCTCAGTATTTGAACCCGCACTTGGTAGAACTCAATATTAAGGCCAGCCAAGAAATCGTGCACTCGATCTTTCTCGATATAATTCTTTAGAATGACTGCATCTTCAGGGCACTTAGTCTCAATGCATCAATAATAATCAAGTTCTTGCCACAAGTTTTTCTGCATATTAGCGTACTCCGTAACCATTTTATTCTCGTTTCGCGAATCCCATCTTGACCTTTATCTCATACACTTGGGCTGCATCATGTGCCTTGGAGTATGTTTAATGGCATCCCATATATCTTTAGCAGATGTCAAAAACATACAAGTATCACTGATCTCCGGTGTCATCAAATTCCACAGCCATGCCATAATCATTGAGTCTTCATTGTCCCACTCTACGAACTTAGGATCTCCTCTACGCGGCCTGGTACCCAGAAGATGACTTAGTTTTCTTTTACCCTTCAAAAAAGTACGGACCAGTTGAGACCACTTCAAGTAATTTTTTCCATTGAGTCTATAGGCCGGTTGAATGTTTTGTAGCTCTCCCTTCTCAGGATTGGATACTACTACCTCGGACTCCACAATTTCTGAAATAACAGACATTTTTTTTCACCACCTTTTTTTTCTCTTTTTTTTCACATCTTTTTTCTTCTTCTTTTTTACCTCTTTTTTCTTCTTCTTTTTCACCTCCTTTTTTTTTCTTTTTTTACCTCTCTTTTTTTTTTTGGTATCTAATAGGAGAAAGAAGGAAAAAAAAAATCACAGGAGAGAAAACGAAGGAAAAGAAGAAGTCGCAGCAACCAGCAACAACACGAGCAGCAACCAATAGTAGCGATAACGCGAGTAGCAGTGACGACGAAAAGTAAGGCAGCGACGATCAGCGGTAGCAACAACGACAATGAGCGGCAATAGTAGAGTGAACAGCAGCAGCAACAGTGTTGAAGACGAAGAAGACGAAGTGCAACGGTGACGACGATGACTTCTTTGGAAGAAATAGGAAAGATGATTTCGCAAAGATGGGTTTCGCACTGGCGATACAATGCTTAAGAAGTGTTTCTCTAATGGCAATGAAGGCCAAATAATTCCGGCAATGAATGACGACAAAAAGAACAAATTCCGGCTATAAAGGCCAAAAAAAACTCTCAACTGTTCGAGCCTAAAGTTCTGATACCATGTTGAAAAATAAAAGACAAAGATTTAACGTGGTTCGACACGATGGCTAACGTCCATAGGAGAAGAGGAGAGATAAATCTTATTCATGGTGTCTCAATCGGAGAACACCGTATAAATAGACATACAAGGCTACACACGCATATAGTAGAGATTACAATTTTTATTTTTTTTAAAGAAACAAAATAAATCATATATGTGTGTGTGTGTGTGTGTGTGTGTGTGTGTGTGTGTGTGTGTGTGTGTGTGTGTGTGTGTGTGTGTGTGTGTGTGTGTGTGCCTATAGTGAAAGTTCAATGGGATAGTACAACGCAATTCCATTCCCCTGTTAAGGGTAAACAAAATTATCCCACCCTCTTAACCAAATCCCCAAGGGTGTAACCCTTGGACAGCTTACTATTAACCACCCAAAATGTTGCCAAAAGGTGGGAGTTATCCCACACTTTGGCCACTACAAACTCAATCCCATCAAAAACCCGTTTATTCCTTTCCTTCCATAAAGACCATATGACCGCCAAACAAACCACCCTCCAATGATCCCTCCAGCCAGGCTGAACGTCCCCCATACATGGGAATATGCTAAACTGTTGTTCCTCCAAACACGCTCCACTCAATACTAGAAAGTGTTGATACCATCTGCCCCAAACCTCTTTAGCAAAATCGCAAATCCAGAAGATATGATCAACAGACTCAAGGGCACGATTACAAAGGTAACACCAGTAAGGAGATAAAGACATGTTAGGGAATCTTTTTTGTATCAAGTCCCCCGTGTTTATCTTCCCATGGGAAGCTACCCACCGCAAGAATTTAACCTTTGATAGTACTTGAGTTTTCCATATAGAGTTGTGAAGAGGGAAGGAAGGAAAAGTAGGAACGGCAAGAATGGATTCGTGAAAAGATTTAGTAGTGAATGTCCCCGACAGATCCCAAGGCCACACAGTCCTACCCAAATCAACCCCGGAAAGCGAAACACCCTCAAGTAAAAAAATGAGGGACCCCACTTGACTTTCCTCCCGAGGAAAGAAGTTAATTCCTAGGTGTAAATCTCAATGCCCTGAAGAACTTCCCCCTGAATTAGAACGCCTCACAAAATCAGCTACAGGTTTATTATGGAAAGTAGATCGTCGGTATAGGTTAGGGAACGAGTCCTGATTCAACTATCAAATCCAATGATTCACAATTCAACTCAAGAGAAAATTATTTAAATCCTTAACAAACACCAATGCGTGTGAATCCCATAGTTAATTAGTATATTATTATATATCTTAGATTTCAAGGATCGTGAATTTCACGTTTATTATGCCAATCTAAAAAAGGAGTAAGTATTACACAGAACCTTTTGAAGCAACATGTAACCAATTTATCCTAGTTAACAGATTCAAAATGAACTAGTTTTTATGAGGATGAGTTCTTCAACAAAAAAAAAAAAGAAAAAATTCTTAAAAACAGTTTATCAGCCTAGTGAAACGTGGTATATAACAAAAAAAATTACAAAGTATCTATTTAGATTATTAATTTTAATATAAATATTGTTAGGTAACAAATTTTAGAATTTTGTAATAACAATCCCCTTCACAAACAAAATCATCAATATGGTATTACCTCATTTTGTAACTTCAATTCATGCAAAATGACCACTTTGCATTATTTATAAACTAAATTCAAGAAATTTATATTCTTGTCCTATATATTTGTATATACATACACAATTAATAACGTGAATGTGAATTTTACAATTCATTAACTTGAATCCCAATTCGATACACCAAGCTCCAAAACAATTTAATTCCAGTTCATGATTCTGACCACTATAGTTTGCATTAGATTTCTTTTCTTTTTTCTTTCTTTCTTTCTTTTTTTTTTTTTTTTGGTGGCAAGAAACTAGACATTATGTTAATATATATAAACTTTTTATAGTGAATTCAAAATACTCAAAGAGGACACGGTGTCCTCCTGATTTAGCTTACAAGCAATCCAAAATTGCACCAAAGGCCCGCAACCATGTTTTGTTGAGTTGAAACATATTAATAAACTTAGTTGTCCAAACTAGGTTAAACACCATGTGCCCAATGCACTTTTAGGGGTACTCTTTCAAGGATCACCAAATCCAACCTTCAGCTTCACGAGCTCACACTGCTAGATTATGATTGCCCCATCATTGTTGCACCATGGTGTTTAGGGACTTTCAACCCAAGGGCCCCAAGCTTTGTACATATGCATATCTCGTACTAATTCATATCTAAAACAATTTGAACTCAGAACTAAAAGTTCATTTCATTTCCAAAAACCATCTAAATAAAACAGTTCAAAACAATGTAATAAACAGACTTCATGAATTTATAAAAGCTTGTGCATTTGTTAGAGTTATGCAAGCTATTGCAAAGCTTAACCCGTATTTTATATTGTTTCAACATATGAAACTGTTGAGATTTGTTTCCTATTGTTGAGATTTGTTTCCTATACAAATTTATTTCCTGTATAGATTTGTTTCCTGTACAGAATTATTTCCTTAAGGATTTATTTCCTTTAAGGAATATAGCAGTTACTAAAATTGTAAATGTAGCTATAAGTACATAGCCCTGTATGTCTATATATATGGAGTCCCTCCATTAAGACATCACACAAGAATAAAAATCTTTTCCCTTCTCCCGTGGATATAGGCCATAAAGCCGAACCACGTTAGACACTGTTCATCGTCTTCCTTTTCGTCGATCTACAACTGTTTTCATCTGCAACGCAAATTGCGCCTGCACTGTTCATCGTCTTCCTTTTTCGATCTGCAACTGTTTTCGTCTGCAACTGTTGCTGCTAATCATGTCTGCAACTGTTTTCGTCTCACTGTTCATCATCTTCCTTCGTCCCAACTGTTTTCAATCCCTGCAACTCAACGTTCACCTTCGTCAGTCTCTTCTTCTTTCTTCTTCGTGCGACTGTTCCTGGTTCCTGGTTCGTGCGAGCCATCAACATTTTGCATCTCTTCTTCTTTCTTCTTCATCGCGCATCGCGAACTGGTTCGCCTGCAACTGCAAACGCATCGCATCGCGATCACTGTTCACTGTTCCTTCTTCTTTCAATCGCGATCATTGTTCACTGTTCCTTCTTCTTTCAATCGCGATCACTGTTCACTGTTCCTTCTTCTATCAATCGCGATTACTGTTCACTATTCCTTCTTCTTTCAATCGCGATTACTGATTACTGTTCACTATTCGATCTATCTTCGTCTTCAACTGTTTCTTCTTCTTCTTCACATCTCTGAAGAACGACAAAAAAAAAAAATGTCGGTTACTTCCGAAACAGTGCAGATAGAAGAAACAGTTGATAAAATAGAGAAAGGAGAACTACCGAACATTCAAGCCGCCTACAAACTTGATGGAAAAAATTATTTGAAGTGGTCTCAGCTGGCACGTACTTTTCTGAAGGGCAGAGGAAAACTAAGTCATCTTCTGGGCACTGGACCTACACCTGGAGATCCTAAGTTTAGAGCGTGGGATAACGAAGATGCATCTATAATGGCATGGCTATGGAATTCAATGGCGCCAAATATTAGCGATACATGCATGTTTTTAACTACTGCCAAAGACATTTGGGATGTCGTTCATCAGACATACTCTAAGGCCCATGATGCAGCCCAAGTGTATGAAATCAAAGTGAAAGTTGGAACAACAAAGCAAGGCAACATGACGATCACTGAATATGCCAATGTCTTGAAAAATCTCTGGCAAGAACTTGACCATTATAGATGTATTGAGACTAAATGCCCTGCAGATGCTGTAATTTTAAAAAACTATATTGAGAAGGATCGAGTCTATGACTTCTTGGCTGGACTCAATGCAGAGTTTGATCAAGTAAGAGTTCAAACTCTCAGCAAAGAGTTACTAACTCTGAATGAGACTATCTCTGCTATCCGGACTGAAAAAAGCAGAAGAAATGTCATGCTCATACCTCAGAAGTTGGAAGGCTCAGCTATGATCGCCAATCGGGGAAATGATCAGAGGACACACACTCCGCGCGCTGAATCATCAAAGGTCCCAAATCGAGACAATAGGGACAATCTAAGGTGTACTTATTGTCAGAAGACTAGACATACAAGGGAGAAGTGTTGGAAACTTCATGGCAAGCCTTCAACTTCCAGTAAAGAGTGGGGTTACAACGGAGGACAGCAGAAAACCAGTGGCCAAGCACATCTGTCTACTGAACCAACAATTGCAGCCTCCCCGGTGACAGACGGATTCAGCCAAGATGATATTGAAAGATTAAAATCTTTGCTTGGCACTCTTGACAAACCCTCAGGTACCTGTTCATTGGCCCATTCAGGTAATTTTCCTATTTCTATTGGATTTAACGTCTCGGATAAATCTTTTGCTAAATCTTGGTTTAGAGATTTTGGTGCTACTGACCACATGACCAATTCTCCCAATATATCTCATACCTACAACCCATGCCCTAGTAGTCGAAAAATAGCCACAGCTGATGGATCATTAACCACAGTTGCTGGTATAGGTGATGTTCACATCAGCCCCACCCTTACACTCAGAAATGTTCTTCATGTTCCTAAACTATCTACCAATCTTATCTCTATTAAAAAATTGACCCATGATCTGAGTTGTAATGTGACCTTCTTCCATGCTTATTGTGCATTTCAGGACCAGGACTTGGGGACGATGATTGGACATGCTAAGGAACAGGACGGGTTGTATTACCTTGAGACACCAGTACATCCTATCAAGAGTACCACTTCATTTCTCTCTGCGCACAAACTTTCCAATAAATAAAAGCTATGGCTCTATCATCGCCGCCTTGGCCATCCTTCTTTTCGATCTCTTAAAATCATGTTTCCTTTTTTGTTTAAATCTCTGAATGTTGAAGATTTTCATTGTGAAGTGTGTGAACTTGCGAAACACAAACGTATATCTTTTCCACTTAGCAATGACAGAAGTTCAGATCTTTTTGATCTCATTCATAGTGATATTTGGGGTCCCTCTCCAATCGCTAATGTTTCTGGAGCGCGATGGTTTGTGTCATTCATTGATGATTGTACTAGAGTCTCGTGGATATTCTTATTAAAACAAAAATCCGATGTGAGCTTTATTCTCCCTACCTTCCATAACCTGATACACACCCAGTTTGGTGCTAAAATCAAGAGATTTCGATCTGGCAATGCTCGAGACTATTTTAATCAAACATTGACCAATTACTTCCAAACCGTGGGGATCATTCATGAATCATCCTGCGTTCACACTCCACAACAAAGTGGAGTTGCTGAAAGAAAAAACGGTCACCTACTTGATACAACCCGAGCCTTTTTATTTCAGCATAATATGCCTAAGTCCTATTGGGGAGAAGTTGTCCTTACTGCAACACATCTTATTAACCGTCTACCATCCCGGACCCTTGATTTCAAAAGTCCTATGGAAAAGCTATGTCAATTTTATCCTAAGCTTAAAATCTCCAATAATCTTATACCTAAAATATTTGGGTGTGTTTCATTTGTCCATGTTCACCAACCCAACAGGGGAAAGTTGGACCCTAGAGCTCTTAAGTGTGTTTTTGTCGGATACTCTTCCACTCAAAAGGGATATAAATGCTATCATCCGCCATCAAAGAAATTCTTTGTCTCAGCCGATGTCACTTTCTATGAACCTGAGCCCTATTCCTTCTCTTCCGGGGGAGAATGTCATCATGGAAGATAAGGATCGGAACTCCCTTGATAACCCTTTTGACCTTTTTGACCCCTTTACTCTCCAACAAACCACACCCCCTGTACCCAATGACGAACCTAAGGATCGGATGACTGAACAAGTGTACTCAAGGAATAAAGCCGCAGCTCCTGAACCGATGCAAGCTCAAGAATCTGAACGAATCCCTGAGAATGAGGTAACAAACCCTGAACCCTCCTTACATATTTCATTAGTTCCTGAAACTAACAATGATTTTTTAGCCTCTGAACCTGACAATGACCTTCCCATTGCCATTAGAAAGGGAACAAGGGAATGCACTAAACATCCCTTGTATCCATTATCTCATGTTGTATCCTTTGAGAAGTTCTCACAAACCCATAAGAGTTTTCTTACCAGCCTAAATAATATCCAGACTCCTACGTCATTATCCGAGGCTTTATCTAATACAAATTGGAAACAAACTATGAATGTGGAAATGGAAGCCCTGGAGAAAAATACAACATGGGAGTTGGTAGACTTGCCTCCAGGAAAGAAACTTGTTGGATGCAAATGGGTTTATACAGTAAAATACAAAGCAGATGGGTCCCTAGAGCGCTACAAGGCAAGATTGGTAGCCAAAGGATATACTCAGACATATGGTGTGGACTATCAAGAGACATTTGCTCCAGTTGCAAAAATGAATACTGTGAGACTTCTTCTGTCATTGGCAGCTAATTATGACTGGGATCTGCAACAATTTGATGTAAAAAACGCATTTTTACATGGGGATTTAGAGGAAGAAATCTATATGGAAGTGCCTCCAGGATTTGGCACCACAGATAAAGTGTGCAAATTAAAAAAGGCCCTGTATGGACTTAAGCAATCTCCGAGGGCATGATTTGGTCGGTTTGCCAAAGTAATGACAAGTATGGAATATAAACAAAGCCAAGGAGATCACACTCTGTTTATTAAGCACTCGACTTCAGGGGGAGTTACAGCTCTACTAGTGTATGTTGATGACATCATCATGACAGGAAACAATGAGAACGAGAGACAAAATTTGAAGCGGTGTTTGACCGAGGAATTTGAGATCAAGGAATTAGGGAGATTGAAATACTTCCCAGGGATTGAAGTGGCACACTCTAAACATGGAATCTTTATCTCTCAACAGAAGTACATTACAGACCTTCTTAAAGAAATAGGGAAGCTAGCATGCAAACCAATGAATACTCCTATTGATCTTAATCACAAGCTTGGAGAAGCTGAAGAAGCGCTGACTGTTAATAAAGAGATGTATCAAAGACTAGTAGGAAGACTCATCTATCTCTCTCACACAAGACCTGATATTGCATATGCAGTGAGTGTAATAAGTCAGTTTATGCACAATCCTAAAGATATTCATTTGCAAGCGGCTAATCGCGTTCTACAGTATCTTAAAGGGACTCCAGGACAGGGTATCTTATTTAAAAGACACACAGGAATGGTTCTTGAAGCATATACTGATTCAGACTATGCTGGTTCAGTAGTTGACAGAAGATCAACTACTGGATATTGTACGTTTCTTGGTGGGAATTTGGTGACATGGCGAAGTAAAAAACAGAATGTAGTGGCCAGATCTAGTGCTATTGTGACAATAAATCTGCAATTAGCATTGCCCATAACCCAGTTCAACATGATCGAACCAAGCATATAGAGATTTATAGACACTTTATTAAAGAGAAGCTTGATAGTGGGTTGATCTGTACTCCATATGTGTCTACCAATAATCAACTCGCCGATATGCTCACTAAAGGGTTAAATCATATTGCATTTCAAGCAAATGTGTCCAAGCTGGGAATGGTAAACCTTTATTCACCAGCTTGAGGGGGAGTATTGAGATTTGTTTCCTATTGTTGAGATTTGTTTCCTATACAAATTTATTTCCTGTATATATTTGTTTCCTGTACAGAATTATTTCCTTATGGATTTATTTCCTTTAAGGAATATAGCAGTTACTAAAATTGTAAATGTAGCTATAAGTACATAGCCTTGTATGTCTATATATATGGAGTCCCTCCATTAAGACATCACACAAGAATAAATATCGTTTCCCTTCTCCCGTGGATGTAGGCCATAAAGCTGAACCACGTTATATCTTTGTGTCTTTTATTATTCTAACAAAAACCACCAATTCAAGTGATAAAGAATTACAGAAAATTATGAATTTAAAACAAATTAGTAATTATGCATACGCATTCAAATAAATTTCTTGCATCAGTAATAGCTTTATAAATGAAGTGCATGCAAATAGAAGGCCTTGCTTTCCAAGTTTTCAGAAACAATATTATGAGCCATTAAGTTACCTATCTCAATGTTCCAATTGCTTCTTTACACTTTCAAGTTTTTGTCCACTCCACAATGGCTTAGTCCTATAAATCATGAAATACAAATTAATTGGAGTTTTTACTATGACTAAAATAGCATGTCAAGTAGAAAATACACTTCTAAAATTAAATTTTCACCCAAGCTTATGCATTACGTACTAGCTCATCCTTTCACTCAGCTGTTACGATCACATTTTAATTAAGTTTTATATATAACTTTGTATTTTTGGAAGAGCAAAAAATTATTCACAAGGTCATGTTTTGATCTATTGGAGTTTTTGGTTCCCTCGAATGAACCATTTGGAGGTCTTGGTTCCCTCAATTGAGCCAATTGTGATTTAATCCTTAGTAAAACTATGTGCCTTTTAATCAAGTGGGTAGTCTGCTTTAATCAAAAAGACGTTTGTTGCATGCTTATTACACTTATAATAACAAACAAGCATGCCTAGGTTTAATTAATAATAGATGGAAAAATACATTATGGCATGCAATTATCATTGTTCTTTCTATCACAACACCAATCATTTAATTAAACCCAGTACAAAAACTAATTTATCATTGTTGCAGATTTTTTAAGTTGAAATCTTACATTTGTAAACTTCTAATTTTTCATCTTTAACTAATGCCTTGCGGCTTCTGTTGAAACAGGATGTATGCATCATTCTTAAGGCATGATTTACTCTTATACTCAGCTCTTTGGAATGTTTTGAGCTCTCTATTAGGTATTTTATCAAACGGTCTATTTGAAGTTGCTCCACAACTCATTATCTTCTATCTACCCTTCAAATTAAGCCCAACTCGAGAAGTAGGAACTCGTCTATGGAAAATTAACTTCTAGCTACAACCAATAGCTTGATGCCTTTCAATTGAGCCAAACTCAAGAAGCAACAACTCTTCTACCTCACAAACAATAGTTTCCACCAAAAAATTGCAAGACTATCGAAAATTTACAATACCCCTAAAGCTTGGAATCACATTATAACCCCAGGGTTTATACTGTTTTCAGGTTGATCATAATTCAGTCTCTTGAATTGAATTGCTAGTTCCCACCCAAAAATAAATAAATTCCAAGCTAGAAAAAGAAAATCAATATACAGGTATACCTCGATTTCAAATCTGAGAAGAAGCTTCTTCTTATTTATCTTCCTCCTATTTTCTTCTCTTCCCTCTCACTATACAGAACTCTCTCCCTCTCGGTCCCCTTTTCTCTAACTCTCCCTCTTCTCGATCTCTCTTTCTCTCTGTCGTACTCTCTTTCACTGATCTATTTTCTCTCATATTAACGGAGACTGAATCTAAAAAGATTACTTTCCAATTTTAGTGTACAGCTCTGGATAATGATTCAATCCTTTTATTAATGAAATGCATCAAAAATTTTTAGAATAGAGTTACCAAAGGGTACCTAACACTCTCTACTCTTCTCGTGATTCAAGAGGGACGACTTCGATCTGGGTAGCCTAGTCTAACAAACTTCAGTGGCTTTCGTCACTCGGTGCCCAGCACTGTTAGACGTGATATATTATATAATGTGGGAGTTGAACAGAAAGTCTCTGTACTGGACGAGCAACGGTAACGACTCGGGGAGCTATAACAAAATTTCAGCGCCTGGGGAATCCGCATAATTGAATTGCCGTGGCATGCCAATGTGGCATCAGCTCCCGAGCCATGACCCTGCCCCTAGTGTGTAGAATCGTTTGCGTTCGATTCTTCTCCAATGTGTAGAATCGGCAGCGTGTGTGAGGGTGTTGGGTGTGCGTTTAAAAAAAAAAAAAAATTGCCGTGGCGTCTTTTTGTGCTCTTTTTGCGTTGTAAGTGCAGTGTTTGCCTGTTTGGTGCTTCTACTTTATTGTTACTTCAGCCTTTTATTTAAATTTTATTTCTGTTATATCAAATCTCAACTTTATTAAGAAAATAATCGATTTATTTTATTAAAATATATTTATATTATGGGAACAATTAAACATACCACAATATTTAATCTTCTTATTATACCTAAAAAAATATTATTTTTTCTAAAACACCCTTGTATGAATTGTCTAAACTACCATAAATTAATTATTTTCACCTAAATCATCTTTACTAAATTTACTTCACCACCAGCCCCAACATTATTTATCTTTTTCATCCCTTAAATCTTAAACTCTTCATTTTCATCCTATAAACCTTAAACCACTGTTTCATTACCATTCTTCTCTATTGCTCATATCAATCTTCATACTCTTCTTCCTCTAAACACTCTTTATAAGCTTTTACAACCATTTTTTATGTGTTTTATTGTGACGCCCCGAAAATTATTTCATCTAGCCCATAACCCAATTGCACTTTGTCCAAACTCTATGCGTTGCCTTGATATGTTTGGTGTTTGTTTGATGATTGTTTAATGTTTGTATAGTTGATGCTTGATAATGTATATAAATATGTGTATCATAAATTGTATATGGATCATGTTAAATTAAAGTATAATGCATATGTTATTATTTATGCATGGGCCCATTAAACCATGAATTGATATGGGTTAGGATTGATTGAATAAAAGGATAAATGAGAATAAAAATTTGGTGTATTAAATGGATTGGACATTTAAAATACATGGAAGCATGAGATTGGTTAAAGTACATGTGGTTGGTATGGGTAGTATGAGACCAACACATGTGAAGGTTGGTGCATGAAAGTGGACAAGTGTCCCATGCCCACTTCTCTTCTTTAAGGAAGTGCTAGAATGAGTGGAGGGAATCAAAGAGAGAATCAAGGAGGGAATCGAGGAAGTGCCAGAAAGAGGTGAGTGGAGAGAAAGGAAAAAAAAATAAAAGAAAAGAAGAGAAAGGAAAGAAGAAGAGAAAGAAAGAGGGAGTTGTAGAAGGAAGATCTCTGCGACGTTTTCATCAAAGAGCTGGATCTTTGGGATATATGGTCAGCTTGAGCTCAAAATTTGTCAACAAGTTCGTAGCTTATGGTTATTCATTCAGGTCGGTGGAGATCTTGATCAGAGGTTTCCTTTAAGAGATATAACCTCTCAAACAAAGCTGGTCGGAAAGTCTAGATTTCTCGCGCCGTTTCGCTCAAACTTCTAGATCTCCTTAATCTACAGTTGGATGGATATAAAATTTGGGTATGTAGTGTACAACTGATATTTCTGCATTCTTCACGGTGGAGATCTTGATTAGAGGTTTCGTCTGAGAGATCTAACCTCTCAAACAAAGCTGGTTGGAAAGTCTCGATTTCTCGTGCAATTTCGCTCAAATTTGAAGATCTCCTCAATCTACCGTTGGATGGATATCAAATTTGGGTATGTAGTTTATAACTGATATTTCTGTATTCTGAACGGTGGAGATGTTTATGTGTTTAGTATTTTGTGTGATATAGTCATCTGAGTTTGAGTATTTGCAGCAGGAAAGGAAAAATTGTCTGATTAGAGACTTGTTCATCAAAGATACTTATCGTTTCAGTCCACCGTTGGATTGGGTTGATATTTGGACAGAAGGTTTGTTTCTTCACATAATTCAATCTGTATGGTTGATTTTGTGATTACATATTTCTGTTGGTAGATTGATACATCTGAACATAATATTAAATGAAGAATTGGTAGGGTTGCTTGTATTAGACCTAAATTTAGAATATGAACTTAAACTTTTCCAAATAGCTTGCATGTCAACTATGTTGACCTAGTTGCCATTGTTGATGAACCCATGATGCAAAATCAATGATATACATGGCTGAACATGGTGACCTAGTGTAAATCGGCAATATGGCCTAAGTATGAAAATTTTCATATTTTGAGGCTTTTGATGTTTTTGGCCTAGAATCATTGAATTGATGCAACTTATGTTTAATTAAGCATGATTAGGGTTGATTATGCTACTGATTTGGTGGTTGTGACCATATCATGGGTTAGGCCTACTTGTGATCAAGTGACCCAATTTGGGCATGTTTATGCCTAAGGAATTGAAAATCAGTATTTTTGATTAATAGAATGGTTTATGAATGAGAACTATGCATTAGAGGCCTAAGTCATGTGATTTGAGTTGAATGATGGGATTAGATGGGATTTAGGCCTATTGTTTATATGTGGGCTGATTTAGGGTTGATGTGTAATGTCTATGTGATTGAGCATAGAAATTGATGTATGGTAGGATATTGATGTATGTTTCAGGATCTTGATTGGGTTGATTCGATTTGGGGGTCGTGTGTTGTTAAATACTCTCGCGAGGCTTGGTTGTGAGTAGACTTCATTTATGATTATATCTTTTATGTTATCATATCACTTATATATATTGTATGTTGAAAGCATGAATGTGTTCTAATGTTTTGAATGATGCATTGATTTGAGAAAACCTTATGACTTTGGTTGGGCCCATCTATCTGGCTAATAGGGGGACTTAACATTGTCATAGGAGGGTTTTAGGAAAGGAAATGATTGGGGTCAACGGTACGGTGAAATAGACGTGCACTAGTAACCCCAAATAAAACATGATTGGGATCAACAGTACGGTGAAATAGACGTGCACTAGTAACCCAATGCATGTGGAATGTGGATCCAAATTGATAAGCTTTTACTTGTATCGAACTTATTATAAATGCTTGATATCTATATGTTATGAGTTTTTAATCATGCTACACATTGACATGCATACATGATATTTATTGATGAGTATTGATAGCATATTTGAATTCTATTCACTGGGCACCGTTGGCTCACCCTCATTTTTCTCTTTTAGGTCCTTTTGTCCCGAATAAGAGCAAAGAAGTAGTTATATCTTGAGGGTCTTGCCTGCGAGAGAATCCAAGGCCTCGATGTGAGTTGAGAGGCATTTTGATTGAACTGTGTTTTAAATTATGAAGTATTATATTTTGGATTATGTAATTATAACACTTACTACATTATAGTATGGGTGAGTTGGGACTTGTTAGATAGACCATGTGGGCATATGACGGTTTTTATTTGTACCCACTATTTTGGACTTTATGTGTATGTCAATTTTAATGGACTGTAGGGATTATAATTTTATTTGTGGTTCATTTTTATGGATTATCTCTTGTCTTTGATGATTAATACGGTGGGTAGTTTTGTTTAGTACCTTTTGATATTATGTCGTTGTTTGAGATAAGGCTCGTAGGGTCTCAACCACCTCACGGGGAGTTGAGGAGTGGTCGGAGATGCCTACGCCGGGCGCCTCGCCCCAGCATTCCGCACGCCATTCCCTGCGGGGTTGGTGGTCCGGGGTGGGGGGTTGCCACATTTATAGTAGTTTTCTCAAGTATGTAGAAAACTCTAAGGAATTACAAAATTTCGATCTTCACACCATTTGAAAGTACAATGGCGGATGATTCAAGTTGGGACGAAGTTCAACAATCTTTTGTGAGTTTTTTTGTGTGTATTTTGGATTTTAAATGAAAAACTTTGTCATCAGTTCAGGCCTGCGTGCCTGAACCTATTAAACAGGTTCGGTCTTAGGTTCGGTCTGTGTGTGACCGAACCTATGTGTTAAGTTCGGTTACATATGATCGAACCACTTGTTTTTCCATTTTTTTAGTCTTATTAAATGAAATTGTTTTTTTTATGTCCTTCTGATTGTTTTAATAGTTTTTTTTTTCTAATTGTTATTTTTTTATTATTATTGTAGAACGAAGGGTCAAGCCAAGGCAATATGATTGGTTCTGAGATCGTTATAGACTACTCGGAGCAATTCACGCCAAACATTTCATTTAGTACTAAAGAAGAATTTGTTGGATGGGTCTGTGAAGTTGAAAAAAAGAATGGATTAATTCTCATTACTCGCAATTTTTATGCTGGGGGTAATGGTAGACGACCAAAAAACAACTTTGCTTCCGAGAGATTTGGTCAATATAAATTTGTTATTGTGTATTGTAGTTAGTACACAACAATCAATTCACTTAGATAGTGATTAGTCAATGTTGATTAATCTTTTGTAATAGAATGATAATTTCATGTATCTATTTGGTTTGATGTAAATTATTGATATCAATGGCCTAGAAGGTAGTTCATATAGTTTGAATGATACCCTTATGTTGATATATTTTTGTTCAAGGTGTTATTTTTGTACATATGTATTCTAGGTACTCACTGTAACTTACTAGAGGGGTAATCCCTTCGTAAAAAATAGAAAAAAAAGGTTCGTTCGGGTCCAATCGAACATAAACTCTCGACTCGGTTGGCTACAACCGAACCTAATACACAGGTTCAGTTGAACTTAACCAAACCTGTGTATTAGGTTTGATTGGATCCAACTGAACCTTGTATTTTATATTTTTTTAGACAAAATGGCCCCTCTAGTAAGTTACGGTGGTCGTCTAACCCATTTGTTGGTGTTTTCGGTGGACTTCGATTCAATTTGTGTTACAGTGCACCGTTACCACCCTTATTGCTTCTGATAGGTAAGAAACAGTACAACGATGCTCAAATGAGGTGGAATGTAGGTCAAAATGGATTCACGATACTTCAAGAGCCATGAAAGTATAACTACAACACAAGGATCATCGTAAAAAACACACAATACAAGGTTCAATTGGATCCGACCGAACCTAATACACAGGTTTAGTTGCACATGATTGAACCTGTGTATTAGGTTTGGTTGTATCCAACCGAACCGAGAGTTTATCTTCGGTTTGACCCGACCGAACCTTGTATTTTTGTATTTTTACGATGATCTTTTTGTTGTAGTTATACTTTCATGGCTCTTGAAGTATCTTAAGTCCATTTCAACCTACATTCCACTTCATTTGAACGTCGGTGTACCATTTCCCACCGATCGGAAGCAATAAGGGTGGTAACGGTGCACTAGAACACAAATTAAAACGACGTCCACCGAAAACACCAACAAATGGGCTATACGACCACCGTAACTTACTATAGGGGTCATCTTGTCTAAAAGAACACAAAATACAAGGTTCGGTTGGATCCAACCAAACCTAATACACAGGTTCGGTTAAGTTTAACTGAACCTGTGTATTAGGTTCGGATGTAGCAAACCGAATCGAGAGTTTATATTCGGTTAGACCCGACAGAACCTTGTATTTTTTATTTTTTACAAGGGGTTGGCCCCTCGAATAAGTTACGATGGGTACCTAGAATACATATGTACAAAAATAACACGTTCAACAAAAGAATTTTAATATAATGGTATCATTCAAACTATAGGAACTACCATATAATGGTATCCTTCAAAATACAACTCCATTTCAACGTAAAGCAAAGAAACGAACTTCAATTTGAAATTATAGTTTAGTCCAAAAATAATATATCATTACAACTCAAAAGAAAAACTACGAGACAACATTTTGTTAGTATTACTACTCTCTTGCGCAACATTTTGCGTGTTTGTTTCATCGATCTCTTCTTCTTCCTCCACATTGCTTTGGACATCTGATAAATTGGAACGGAGAAGTTGTTGTCTCCAGGCTGACGCAATTGGCCGAGCACATGCAGCACTTTGATCGGTTGGGTTGTATTGCGTCTCATCGTCATATCTGCATACCACATCAAAAAACAAGCTCACTAGAACATTTTCTATAATGAAAAAACCTCAAATACAAAAACAAAAGGCTAAACAAATGGGAAAACCATGGTTCTGTAAGAACTTGGTTCCCCCAGCTGTCCTAAGCGGTCGCAACCCACCCCAGACTTCCAGTGAATTTTTTACCCCCCATCGCGTACCGGCTCGTCCCACACAATAAATGATCTGACGATGAACCCAGATCCATACTACCTGCAAAGACAAGTGAAAATATTACGAGACGTGTACAATTTACTTTCCTCATAACAAATATTACAAGTTAAAATCTATATTACATACGAGACAATGGGACAAAATGATCAGATGGACCGGGATCCACACCACTTGAAAAAAATCACAACGATCATAAAAAAAACCCTAATTGTGATATTTAACTTTACTCATCAAAAAATCACAATGCATACTCGTATAACGGTACGTCGAGTCGAAACTCCAGTGATCAGATGAATGACGATTAGAATGACCGGGATCCATATTTGCTGCAAATGCAATGAGTTAACAATTGATTATAGCAGGAGTTGCTCTATAAAATTAAAAATTCATAATGCATATACATAAAAGAAACGCATGACAACATTATAGCACATACTCATGCCTAAAATTTCATTAGAAATTCACAATGCATATACATAAAAGATAAAGTTTATAACATTACAATGCACACCTACAAGAGTCACATGGTTACAACATTACAATACATCTCACGTTACAATTAGCACATGTTATGGGTTCGTGGAAGATTGCTCTCCCTGCAAGCTTGGACATTTTCTCCTGTTATGTCCACGTTGATGACAATGTCCACATAAGATCTTCTCACTTGGTTCGCGCCAGTCTATCTCATTTCTAATCCTCTTCGAAACTGGCCGTCCTTTTTTACGTTTCGTGAGTGTAGGTGGTCGAAGTATTGAAAAATATGTCACTGATGGCCAATAGTCTTCATGTGGGATGCCTCTGAAGGAAGCAGAGTAGCTTCTTATAAAAGTATTCCATCGGTAACACTCTTCCACGTAACTCCATTGATTAATTCTAGCAAAGAAGCACACAGCAAGGACATGCGAGCAAGGAATGCCAAAGCACCGCCATTTTTGATAACTGAAAGTCCTATTAGAGAGATTCACAACTTGCATATGGTTGCGGCTATCCATATAAAACCAACTATGACCAGTCATCACCTCAAACTCTCCTTGCACCCTATCAATAAGTGTTACCTGATGTGCCTATGATTTTTCATGTCATCGGTTGAGCAATGTCATTGCATAGGTAGTATATGTCTAGCCGTGTTGCAAAGCTTCCTCGTATTCCTTTCTCCTTGATTCAAAGTATGCATGCATTGATAGAAATTCATTTGAACTAGAGCACATATTGGCAACATTCTGGCACCTTTGAGCACACTATTGAAACACTATGCATTGAAGTAAACAAAAAAGGTTTTGAATTTTTCATATTGCAGTAAGTAACAATTAGATGAAAATAATGTATAAACATCATACCTACAAGGTTCGTAGTCATTCAACCATATCGATAACCCTCATCGTATGCTTGTGTCCATTTTTTCTTATCAGTCTTGGAAAGCCATCCATGAGCTTCGGGATTCAATGTTTTGATACGATCTACATATGCATTGAACTTTCGGACTTGGTGTTGTTTGCCAGCTTGCATTACTAATTCTTTTAATTCCTTGTTCTTAAACTTTGTATTCAAATTGCTAGTCACATGACACAAACAATACCTATGGTGCCCAAGAGGCTCACACCAACCATTAGAAGGTCGTTTCATTGCACTTTTTATTTCATGATGTCGGTTAGATATCACACAAATTCCAGTTCTATCAGTTACACATTAGCGCAATTTTTTTTCATAAACCAACCCCATGAATCTGTTGATTTGTTTGCTACAACGGCAAATGCAAACGGGAAGACATGTCCGTTACTATCGACTGATGTTGCTATCAAGAGCTTAGCCTCATACTTTTCATATAAATGGGTGCCATCAATTTGAATAATGGGTCTACAATATTTGAAACCTTCAATGCAAGGTCCAAATGCCCAAAAAAAACGCTTGAACTCCACTAGTCCCTCTTTCAATGGACTTTTCTCTAATTCTGTTTGTGTCCCTGGATTCGTTTGTACAAGCACATCTTTCCACTTACGAAGCATTTGATATGATGTTTCTCAGTCACCAAAAATCTTCACAAAAGCTTTTATCTTAGCCTGTCATACCCTTTTATAGTGAACGTCATATCCAAATTTATCTCTCATAGTCAGGTGCAAAGTAGCTACAAAAACGCTTGGCTCTCGATGAACCAAATTGAAGACTTATGCACATATCAAGTTAGAATCGAGCTGGGAATGATCTTGTGATAATCCTTCATAAACACATGTGTGAGTTGCATGGTACTTAGTAATGTCCCAAAGACCATGCGACTTGCGTTTGCTCACACGCAACATCCATTTGCAACCATCGCTTGCTTGTTTGCTTGCAACGCACAACCCTAAATTTTCTATCAGAGTCAATAACTGCAAATTCTTGGTGATTCTTAATACAATATCGTTTCACTGTATTTTGTAAGTCATCTTTACTGTTAAACCTCAGTCTTTTATTCAATTCACCAATGTAGTTTTGACAGGCTCCACCCCGCAACAAATGCTCGTCAGTTGTCACATTAACTGCATCGAAATCTATATTGTAGTACATCAGAGTTGGTACCTCGTACCCTAGCATGGTTTCTACTTATGTTCTTGGTTTCATAACAAGTGCATCTTCATCAATCACGTCATCAAGTAAATCAAGTGGATCATAAGAAGGATCATGTATGTCCTGCACTAGGTCATCTACATGGGCATTATCCTCTTCGTTCCCATTATCTGCGTCGAGTTCATCTCAATCACTCTCGTTTGTAGCCTCAAATGGTTGAGATTGAGTGAAAACATTTGGTATAGTGTCGCCACCAACCATTTCATCTCTTGCATCACCGTCCTGTACCCTATTATGTACCATCTCATCTTCGTTGTGATATGTCGGTTGACTATGATCACCCTGTAAGGCTGGTTGCACACTAGGACCTTCATCCGCAGTAATATGTTGAATAGCCAAGTACATCTCTATGGTATTAGGATGTGAAAATTGAGACACAACTTGCTACATGAATTGTATAATTTGATCATTGAAAATTGGCAAGGGTTTAAAAAAACATGTTCTACTTCCTAAAAAAATTGGGTAGCGATGCATCATACTTAACTGTGTCGATCGACGGTCTATTGACAATGCATCCGGTATAACGCATTCCAATTCATGAATATTTGCTCTCATTTTAACTATAATACCAGTAGAAGGCCCACAACTATAGTCAACTTCGTTAGATCCATGTACCATATCTCCAGTCATGTAACATATAATCGAGACGATTTTGTCGTCCATAATATACCCTAAACATCAATAATGTAGGAGTTAATATATATATATACATATATATATATAATGAACTATATAAATACAATACTTTAAATAATTATATGATAAAGTTATATCATATATCCTTCAATGTCATCTTTTAAGTTAAAAAAAAAGTCATGTCAGACGAAAATTTAATAAATTTAAAACCGAATTGAAATAAATTGATTCAATTTGATTATCTCGGATCTCATGTCATGTGCGTGATAACAGGATCATCATATATATTAAAAATTATTTTAAACAAAGGGGACGTTTCATAATAAGACCATCAAATATATTTAAAAAAAAAACAGTCCATAATTTATTAATACTCAACTTTCTTTTTTTCGCTAGCTAATAATTAAATTATTAGAATATTGCTACTATTCTACATTCAAGTAAAAAAATTATAGCTCCATTACCGAAACCAAACAAAGGGAACGTTTAATAATAAGATTATCAAATATATTAAAAATTAATAAAAACCTATAAAAAATAAAAATAGTTTCCTCGAATATTAATACTCAACGTTCTTTTTTTTTTTTGCTAGCTAATATTAAATTCTTCTATTCTACTTTCAAGTAAAAAAACTATAACTCCATTATCAAAATCAAACACAACAACAATAAAGATTGAATCAAGATCTTTAAAAAAAAAAAAAAACCTAAAAAAATAGTCAAAACTAACAACAACAACAATGATTAAATAAACATCTCTAAAATCATTAAAACCTTAAAAAAATTAGTTACTTTCAACTAAAAAAATGTTAGAATACAATCAATCCAAATATGTTGAATGTCGAAGAGAAAATAGTCAAAAAGAACAAGAACAAGAACAATAACAACAACAACAACAACAATGATTAAATAAACATATCCAAAATCAATTAAACCCTTGAAAAAATAGTTACTTTCAACTAAAAAAAGATTGGAATAGAATCAAACCAAATATGGTGAATGTCAGAGAGATAAAGAAAGACGCTGGAGAGGAGATCGGGGAGAGCTGTCGCCGGAGAGAAGACGCTGAAAACCACGACATCGATGTCTTTTCGTTTTTTTTTTATTTTTTTTTCACAGCCCCTCCTCTTCTTCTTTTTTACAGTTTACAGCGAACAATGTTAAGGGTAAAAACCCTTAACGCGATTCGCAAAAGGGTTTAAAACCCCATTTTGCAATTTGCATTTTTTATTTATTTTATATTTTTTTACAGTGGCCCCCTCTTAAAGAGGCGACGACACCTATTTTAACCCCCCCTCTTAGGTAAAGCCCTTAATGTGGTTTGCGAATATGTTTTTTTAAACCAAGTGTCCCCTCTTTAAGAGGCGGCATCTATTCTTCACACACACCCCCGCCAACTTGTTTGGGCCTTTTTTATTTTTTACCGGGTGCCGCCCATTTAATGGGGGCACCCTTTTTTTTTTTACATTGTGTAAAACTAAAAAAAAATAAAATCGCGTAGACAATTTAGGTAATATTTGGACAGCTTAACACCTAGTTCTCTAAATATTGCCTGGGATATAAAATATTTTTGTATATATTTTAAGATATAAAATAAAAAAAATCACGCCTATTATTATAAAAAATCCCAAATACAAATACTTTGCTTAAAAATTATGCGAAACCAGAAAGTTCTGCGACCGGACTAGTCCGTTCTTCCAGATCATACGTCGTTCTTCGTTTCTCTGCTGTCATTTCTGACGTTCCACCATTTCCGATCGACAAAACGATGGCGCTTAATCCTCAGCTCTTTCCGAACGGGATGCCGGTGCCGTTTGTCAACGAGACGTTTGTCTTGGCGCGAGATGGAGTCGAATTTGAGATTGATAAGATTCCAGGGTCAGTTCTCTATTTCTTTGAAATTTCTTTTCTTCCCCCATCCGCTAACCTATTCGACCCTCACACAATCGAACTGTATATCTCCCTCATCTCATAGTGATTCAAGGCATTGAAAGATCCGGGGGGATTTATACACGCTCGAAATTAGATATTAGGATGGGCATTGATGCGATTTCCGAAAGCGTGCAAACAAACAAATACACACGATCACACGACCAATTTCAATTCAGAAACCTGGAATTAGACATCTTGTATCACTAAAGCTCATAAGTCAGACACCCAAAAGATTCTTCTCGAATTCACAAAATTGATTTTGATACGAACTCATGGGTGGAACTCATCATTAATACGAGCTTGCAAGTGTCCAAGGGCTCATATACCTTTTTTTTAAATGATTTTTGCAAGTATTTAATGTGGGACTTGGGCATACAATAGAATTAGAGTCATTCCAACAAGCACCGGTTAATTTAAATTTATACCTTTGCAGATCACCTCATGGAAATTGTGTCCTTGCTGAAACTAATAAGACATTCAACTTGATGGTTGCATCAATAGTTAAACAATATATTCAATAAATGTACGACTTCTATATCTGGATGGAATTTAGTTAGACTATTGCTTTTGCTTTACCATCGATCTGGATGGAATATTTCCACGAGAAGATAAAATGCCTTCTCAAAAATTAGCAAAAGGCATGTTATTAACTTATTAGGCTTCGATCTTTAAGGGGAAATACTTGCGAACCAAGGGTCCCCAAAACCATTTCTAGTGCTTGTTTATTTTGTTTCCTTTCAAAAATTATGTGAAGGATCCTTGGCTTCTGCCATAGATTTTTTGTTGTAAATGAATAGAATAAAACCAATGCTATAGATTTTTTGTTGTAAATGAATAGAATAAAACCAATGAAACTCAACTCAATTCAATTCAACTAGCCTTTTGTCAACTACATGGGTCAGCAGAACAAAGTAATAAACCTCAACTCAACTAATCCTTTTTCTAACTACATGGGGTCGGCTACATGAATCCGCTTCCTCCACTCCGCTCTATTGAGGGCTAGGTCGACATTCAAAGTACAAAAAGTTAGATTTTTTTTAATTATCTCTATCCATGTTGTTTTAGGTCTACCTCTATTGTTACCATCTAGCATTACGATGAACCTTCTTGTTCCAGGCATACGACCCGGAGAATTAACGGTTTAATTCTTCTGGGGGAGTTGGACGGTTGTTCAACTCTTTCGAACTTTCTTTTTTGTGAAGAGTTGTCCTATAGGTCACTCTTCCGAATTGTTGCATCTAAAGGCCTACGTTATATGTGTCCAAACCATTTTAGTCAGTTCTCTCTCATTTTTATCTCGAATTGGTGCTATCCTACCATTTTTTGAATATGTTCATTTCTAATTTTATCTTTGAATGTTTTACCACATATCCATTTTAGCGTTCGCATTTCTTTACACCTAGTTTATTAACACTTTTTTTAATAAACTAATAGCAACTCTATAAAATTTTTCCTTTAACTTCAATGGGACGCATCTATCATATAGAACTCCAGATGCACTCCTCCACTTGACCCATCCTGCTTTAACTCTATGAGTCACATCCTCACCTATTTCTCTTTCTTCATGTACAATGGATCCCAAATACCTAAAATTGTCGCTCTTTGGCATCTTTTGACCTCCAATCTTCACTATTTCTTTATTTATATTTTTACTTCCACTAAAATTATGTTTAACGCATTCTTGTCAAAAAAAATTATGTTTAACGTATTCAGTCTTAGTCTTACTAATCAGTCTAATCTTGAACCCTTTAGATTGGAGAGCCTCTCTCCAAACCTCTAGCTTAATATTCACTCAAGATGCAGTTTCATCAATCAATATTATATCATTAGCAAATAACATACACCATAGAATATCTTCTTGGATATGTTTAGTCAATTCATCCATAACTGGTGCTAAAAGGTAGGGGACTGAGGTAAATTCTTGGTGTAAACCTACTGTAATTGAAAATTCGTTAGTTTCACCTACTGTTGATTTTATAATAGTCTTTGTCCCATCATACATGTCTTTTCTCACTTCAATGTCCCTAGTTGTAACCTTCTTTTTTTTCCCAATACCCACCAAATTATTCGTTAGTTTCACCTACTGGACGATTTACTTAATTGTTTAGTTGGTGAACATGCTTCAAGCCGAGATCAAATTCTTCCTACTGCTGAATTTGCATATAACAATTCAGTCAATAGGAGTACAAGTCAAAACCATTTGAGATCATGACTGGACATCTTCCTAGGAAGCCTATTGATTTGGTTCCTTTATCAATAAAGGCAAGACCTAGTGCAGAAGCTGAAGCTTTTGGTACACATATATGTGATATTCATGAGGATGTTCGTCGAAAGATTGCTTTAAGCAATGCTTATCTTGTTTGTGGAAGGAAAGAGTAATATTCCACTATTGCAAAAGAAGGTTACAGGCCCCTCTTTATATAGATGATAATGCTCATCTATTTTAGGGATATTTACAGCTAATCTAGAAAGGAAATCAGAACTACCTAAAATTGAAAGCAATAAAACAAGAAACTTATATCTACAGATTTGATAACAGACTACCAAATCTCCTAAAATCATGGGATAAGAAAAAATCGATCTGTTAGTTGTAGATCTCCTCAATATTGGCCCCTAATATTGCTAACAGATCCTCAAACATAAATCTCTCTATAATTCTACACTCCCCCTCAAGCTGGGCGGTAAATATTAATTAACCCCAGCTTGGAACTCAAATCATCAAACACCTTTCTCGGTAGAGCCTTGGTAAGGATGTCTGCTGTCTGAAGACATGTAGGCACGTACAACATCTTGATTATTCCTTCCTCTATCTTCTCCTTTATAAAATGTCGGTCAATTTCCACATGTTTTAATCTATCATGATGAACTGGATTTTTGGCAATGCTGATTGCTGATTGATTATCACAGAACATTTTCATAGGTTCTTCATCTGAAAATTTGAATTCCTTTAGCACCCTTTTTAACCAAATTCCCTCACAAATACCGTGTGCCATTGCCCGGAATTCAGCTTCTGCACTGCTTCTTGACACCACTAACTGCTTCTTACTTCTCCAAGTGACCAGATTTCCCCACACAAAAGTGCAATATCCTGAAGTTGATCTTCGGTCTTGTACTGATCCTGCCTAATCTGCATCGCTGAACACTTCAATATCTATTCTTTGGTTCTTCTCAAAAAATAATCCTCTACCTGGTGTTAGTTTCAGGTATCTCAGGACTCTATACACAGCTTCCATGTGTTTTTCATTTGGATTGTTCATGAACTCACTTACCATGCTAACAACAAATCCAATGTCTGGTCGTGTGTGAGATAGGTATATTAGTTTACCTACTAATCTTTGGTATCTTCCTTTGTCCACGGGTGCACAATTTTCCTTAGCTCCTAGTTTGATAGTTGGATCCATAGGAGTATCTACCGGCTTACACCCGAGCATTCCGGTCTCTTTTAAGAGATCTAGGACATATTTTCTCTGTGAGACAGAGATTCCCTTTCTTGACCTTGCAATCTCCATACCTAGGAAATATTTAAGATTCCCAAGGTCCTTGATTTCAAATTCTACAGCTAGTAAACTTTTGATGGTGCAGATTTCCTCTTCATAGTCTCCTGTTAGGATTATGTCATCCACATACACTATGAGGACAACAAGTTTTCCTGCAGAAGAATGTTTAACAAATAGTGTATGGTCCGTCTGACATTGAGAGTAGCCATGCTTCTTCACTACCTTTGTGAATCTTTCAAACCAAGCTCTTGGAGATTGCTTGAGCCCATATAGAGATCTCCTAAGTTTACAAACCTTGTTGCATGTAGTTTGTGTCTCAAATCCGGGGGGAATTTCCATGTACACTACTTCAGTTAGGTCCCCATTTAGAAAGGCATTCTTGACATCTAGTTGGTGGAGAGGCCAATCAAGGTTTGCAGCCAAAGATAATAAAACCCAAACTGTGTTTAACTTGGCTACAGGAGCAAATGTCTCCTCTTTCCATATGATTGGGTGAATCCCTTTGCAACCAGCCGTGCCTTGAACCGATTAACACTCCCATCTTCATTATATTTTACTGTGAAGATCCATTTGCAGCCTACTGGGCGTTTCTCGGTTGGTAAGTCAGAGATTTCCCAAGTTCCGTTTTTCTCTAGTGCATGAATTTCTTCATACACTGCTGATTTCCATTCTGGTGAGCCGAGAGCTTCTTGTATATTATTAGGAACTTGGATGTTGCCGAGGTTGGCAACAAAAGCTTTGAACTTTGGTGACAATCCTTCATATGACACAAATGTGTATATCGGATGTTTTGTGCATGATCTTACCCCTTTTCTCACAGCAATAGGAAGGCCACTGTCATCATTAGTTTCAGGATTAGTGTTACCTGGTGGATCTTCACTTGGTCTAGGACTTGAGTCAGACTCTTGGGTTTGCTCAAGAGATGCTTGTTGTTCCATCTCCTTTTGGTTCTTTCTCCTCCTTGAGTAGGTAATCAATTCATCACTCTTTGTTGATTGCATAGAGTCCAGATTTTGAGGTGGATTGTTGGCTTGATCTTGAGTAGGAGGTTCTAGGAAGTAAGAAGACTCGAGGGAGAGATTTTGAGGAGGAAGTGATTCATGATTTAGGGGAAATAAGGTTGTTGCTCAAAGAAGGTGACATCCATGGAGTGATAGAATTGTTTAGTGACCGGTGAGTAGCATTTATATCCTTTTTGAGTTGGAGAGTACCCAAGGAAAATACATTTATGAGCTCTAGGATCAAGTTTGTCCTGGTGTTGTTGATGGACACAGACAAAAGCTGAACACCCGAAAACTTTGAATGGGATGGTGGAGATGAGACGAGTAGTGGGAAAGGACTGAAGGAGAATTTGACAGGGAGTCTGGAAGTTAAGAATCCGAGATGGCATCCTATTTATGAGGTATGCAACAATAAGGATGGCTTCACCCCAGAAATATTTTGGTACATGGGTAGAGAACATAAGAGACCGAGCCACATCAAGAAGATGCCGGTTTTTTCTTTCGGCAATACCATTTTGTTGAGGAGTGTTAACACAGGAACTTTGGTGAACAATACCATGACACATGAGATAATCATTAAGGCTGGAATTGAAATACTCTTTGGCATTGTCAGTTTTCAGAATTTGAATTTTTGCTTGGAATTGTGTTTGGATCATGGTATTGAAGGTTTTGAAGATCTGGTTTGCCTCGGATTTTTCTTTCATGAGGAATACCCATGTGAGTCTAGTGTGATCATCAATAAATGAAATGAACCAGCGAGAACCAGTAACATTTTTTATCCTAGAAGGACCCCATATGTCACTATGAATCATGGAAAAAGGTTGAGATGCTTTGTAGGATCTGTTAGGATAAGAATTGCAAATATGTTTAGAGAATTGACAGATCTCACATTGAAATTTATTTGGATTTTTATTATGGAATAATGAAGGAAACAACTTCTCAAGATACAAGAAATTTGGATGACCTAACCTATAGTGCCATAACATAATTGCACTATCATTATTAGACTGACTCACAGACAAAGAAACAAGACTTCTAGACACTGAACAATCTGATTGATGAATTGCTCCTTGAGGAGGATCATTAACCTCTAGAAGATAGAGCCCCGAACACATCTTAGCACTGCCAATCGTCTTCCTCGAGTCCAAGACCTGAAATTCACACAGATTTGAGCCAAATTTAGTAACACAGTTGAGATCCCGAGTGAGTTTACTAATGGACAGTAAATTGCAATTTAATTTTGGTACAAGTAGAACAGAATCAAGAGTGATGTTCTCTGAAATTTGAACCGAGCCTGTACCAGCCACCTTTGAGAGTGACCCATCAGCTATTCGCACAGTTAAATTTTTATAGCATGGGGTGTAAGTTGAAAACAACTTCTCATCTCCAGTCATATGATCAGAAGCTCCTGAGTTTATAATCCATGGACTGAGCCTCTCCTTGTTAGCATTTAGAGCACTTAAAAAATTACCTTTTTGTGCCAGGGATACGGTACCAACCACAGTGGGAGCTGGTGCAGGCAAGGATTGGCTGAACATTTTCTGCAAGATCTCTATCTGTTCCTTGCTGAAGGGAGTTGGTTCGGGTGGAGGTTGTTCATCCATGGAAGCAAGGTTGCCTCGTCCTTCTTTGTCATTGGCAAACCGGGAAGGTCTCCAGTCTGCTGGTTTGCCGTGAATCTTCCAGCAGTTGTCCTTGGTGTGACCAGGACGTCGACAATGATCACACCATGGTCGCCCTTTCTTTGGTCTGTGATCGTTGTTGTTGGATGGATTCCCTCTCACCACAAGTGCTGAACTCTCAGGATTTGTCACAGAATCTTGAGATCCCATCATGATCTTCTTTCGACTTTCCTCTCTCCGAACTTCTGAAAAAACTTCTCGGATATTTGGTAGTGGTTTGAATCCTAAAATTCTTCCTCGTACTTCATCAAGGTTCTTATTTAATCCAATCAGAAATTTGCATATTCTTTTCTGTTCTATTATTTGTCTATACCTGATTCCATCATTCGGACAACTCCAATTGTGCTCCTCGAATAAGTTTAGCTGCTGCCAATACCGATTGAGAGTGTTGAAGTATTGAGTCACCGTTAATTCTCCTTGGCGGAAGTCATGAAGAACACTTTCCACCTCGAATAATTCCGATGTATTCTCATTGTTAGAATATATTTCCTTGGCAACATCCCAAATCTCCTTTGCTGTTCCATAGAGAAGAAAGTTTTCTCCAATGTCATTTGTCATGGAATTAATGAGCCATGACATGACCATATTATTCTCAGCATTGTAGACTTTGAACTTTTCATCTGTCTTGTTTGGTTTGGCAGCATCTCCGGGGAGATAATCATCTTTGCCCTTTCCGCATATGAACATCATTACAGAATGGGACCATTGGAGATAGTTGTTCCCATTCAGTTTGTGTCTTGTAATGGGCATGAGGTTACTATCATTGTTGGAAGCCATGGTTTCCTGATTGGAGGTGATTTGGGAAACGGTAGCTCTTGAATCACGTTTCCCGTATTTGGTCATATGAGGGAATTAGGGTTCAGAGATTGCTCTGATACCATCTTGTTTGTGGAAGGAAAGAGTAATATTCCACTATTGCAAAAGAAGGTTACAGGCCCCTCTTTATATAGATGATAATGCTCATCTATTTTAGGGATATTTACAGCTAATCTAGAAAGGAAATCAGAACTACTTAAAACTGAAAGCAATAAAACAGGAAACTTATATCTACAGATTTGGTAACAGACTACCAAATCTCCTAAAATCATGGGATAAGAAAAAACTGATCTGTTAGCTGTAGATCTCCTCGATATTAGCCCCTAATATTGCTAACAGATCCTCAAACATAAATCTCTCTATAATTCTACAGCTTACAAAGCTTATGCGGATTTAGAAGAAAGTTTGCTAAGTTTAATGAAGGAGATATGGTTATGGTGCGGATAAGGCCTGAATGTTATCCTAGGGGCAAGAATGCTGGTCCATTCAAAATTCTCAAAAGGATTAACTCTAATGCTTATGTCCTTGATTTGCTTGACAATGGGAATTAGCAACATTTTTAACATAGAGAATATCACTCTTTATCCCGGCCATGAAGAAAATACATCAAATGGAGGTCCCAATGCTAGTCTTCCATATGCACCAAGTTCAAAGGATGAAATTGAAGACATTGTTGACTACCAGATTGTTTCCACAAGAGGTGGTGATTATCAAAAGTATCTTGTTAAATGGAAAGCACGACCATTTTCAGATTGTACTTGGATCACAGATGATGAGTTCCAACGACTAGATCGTGACCTTTATGATAGATTCCACGCTTTTAACTCGTTGGGGACGAGTTTTTCGAAGCCCGGGGGAATTGAAGTAGACAAGTGGCAGAAATAAAAAAAAGTTTATCAAAGGAGAGGAAGAAAAGATTCTAAGACACTAATTCTGATTTGGAATTCTCTAGAAGATGGTGGAGCTAGTTGTGACCTTTTATGGGTCACCTTATTAATGAAGTTGTACAACAAAAAAGTTGGTCAAGAAGAAAGTCAAAGAGTTGGTTCTTTCACCAAGAAGTATTAAGTATCCTTAGTTTTCCTAGATAAAATAAATAGTAGTCATAATTATTTTAGTGTTCCTATGGAGTTCTTAGATTTTCCATGGAATACTTGGAGTTCCTAGAGGTTGTTAGATTTCCTAGAGTTTTAATGCTTGTATTTTTCAAGAATCATTCGATGATTCTTGATCTTTTGCGTTGTAAGTGTTTATAAATAGGATTGTAATCTTCTTTTGGAGCATTGAACAAGTTACAGATTTGAGTCTTTCTCTATTGGGTTTGTGTGATACAATCCAACCTTAGGTGTGATGCCAAGGGCTTCTAGGAGTGATTTCTAGACCTTCTATTTCTCTACTCTAACCCTTTACCTCTACTTTCCATAACCATTCCCTACACAAAACTACCAATCTTGCAATTTTCTTTCAACCTAATCCCCCCCTTTGTCCTTGTCCTACATAAAATTTTGGAAACTTTCTGCATCTTTAACCTATTGCCAAATTTTGTAGTTTGTCTTTTTACGTTTTATGGCAGAATTGAACTTCTTCATTTCACCACCAAGTTTCTTTCCCTAATGGACCGACACCCTTTGATTCTCCTAAAACCTCTTTGGCTACGTTTTTTATGCATTTAGTCGTTTAATACCACACTGCATTAGGTTCATGGTCTATACTCAAAGTCATTTCTCCTACGAGTTTGCTTTTAAGTATTTCTAATTTTTCTCCTTTCAAATCCCCCTATTTAATTCTTGGGTTAATATTTTCACGTTTTGACCTAGATGTCCTTTTTATACTTATATTTACTGCCATTATCCTATGTTGCGAGGTTAAGGTTTCTCTTGAAATAACCTTACAATCTTTACATATTACTTTATCAACCTTTCTAGTTAAGAGGAAGTTTATTTGACTTTTATTAAATTCATTTTTAAATGTTATTAAGTGTACTTCTCTCTTTCTAAAGTAAGTGTTTGCTAATATAAAGTCATATGTTACTGCAAATTCTATACTCACCCCATCATCATTTTTATCCCCAAATTCCATATCTTTCGTGCACCATTTTATATCAATCCCTCTCTTTTCCTACATATCCATTAAAGTCTCCTCCAATATATAACTTTTCTCCTTGAGGTATCTCTTGAAGTAATTCATACATGTCTTCTAAAAATTGTGTCTTAGTTTGTTGGTATAATCCTATTTGGGATGCATATGTGTACGTGATCAACCGCAAGGGTACGGTGTCAAGTTATATTATACTGGATGAATATCGGGTTATCGTCCTCAATGATCAATTAATTCTTACTCAATACCGTACTTAATAACCCTAACTTTATCTAGATGATCAAATTCGAGAATAAACTAAATTAAAAAATAATGCAATTAAAAACTAAGAAATAGCAAAGAATCAAAATCAAGGAAAATCAATGGAGAGAAATTCTAGAGGTTTAACTTCATCTAACTTTCAACTATGTCTTTTATATATATTTATTATTAATTGATGCTCCTAGTTTATAAGTAGAAAATCCTCAAATCTCTAACTTCCTATCTCAAGTGCCAAGTTAGAACATATTTATATGATTTGATTTTGACCTCTCGATAAAAACCTAATTCATGCAAACTATTTACGCTTTGTGATTTTTTCCAAAACTTCAAAGAATATTATAAACCTCTCGATTCTATAATATTTCTAGGTTATATTTTCCCCAATCCAATCCCAAGTTCCCTCTTTCGAGTGTTGAACCCAAGATCTAAAATCAATCATTCTATGACTAGTAGATTAAAAACATTAAGAACTGGAAAATATAAATAAACTATGAAGAATCTATTAATAATAATCAAAACAAATCTAAGACATGGTATCTAGTTTAGGAGACAAACAACTTAGTTCATCATTGAAATAAAAGAAACCTCAAAAATATTGATGAACATTGTATATAGAAACAAGAAGAAACTAGAAAAACCAATTGCAAGATGTGTAGATTCACTCATTTGTCTCCAACTTCGTGCTTTTCCCCTCTTTTGATCCGATTTTTCTTCAACTTGTTCTTCTCTCTATTGTGCTTCAAAACCCTCTCTTAATGATGTATTTATAAGTAGGAGAAAGTAGAAAAAAACCCCATGCAATTTGGATTTAAGATGACAAAGTTATGGGCAAAATCCTAAAAGAACTCGGACTAGGAAACTACCCAGCGCCGCGGCGCCCACTGTGGACACTGTGGCGCCCAACCTCTATTTTGTGCCATTTTCGTCACCATCACCGGGCTTCACGGCGCCCAACCTGGACACCGCGGCCCCAGTTGCAGGTTGGTGATGATTTTTGCACTTATTTTTTCATTGTTTCTTGCACATCTTTGCATTGTTTTGAATTGTTTCTTCTCCACTCCTCTTAGGCACTTGTTCATCACTTCCAAAGCACTTCAAAACCATCTTCAAACCAACAAAATCAATCATGACCAAGTGTTAGACTCATCAAAACATGCACCTAAACTAACATATAAAAATGCAAAACCAAAATAAACTATACCGAAACTCTAGCATAAAATAACCTAAAAATTTAACATAAAATATACCTAAACTAGAACATAAAATGACATAAAATATATCATAAAAGACACCTAAAAATTTACTTATCAATATGCACTAACTATGTTGATTATGTTGTCTTCTATAGTTCTATTATAAGTTTTATTAACATAATTTTATCACCTTTCCTAGTTACCTGGACTACATATTCTTTAAAGTTTTTGTTTACAATTATTCCAACTCCATTTCTATTTTTATGTTTCCCAATATAATATAATTTATACCCTATTCTCTTTATTTCTTTAGATTTTTCACCTACCCATTTGGTCTCTTGTAAGCAAATTATATTTACTTTTCTCCTTATTATAACATTTTGTTGAATTTAGAGAAGAAAATAATTCTTATATATTTTCATGATCACTGTACAGTCTGAATATATAATGGAAGGAAGAAACATTCCTTTCACTATATTTGGTAACAAGATACTAATTACTAAAAATCAGGAAACTAGTAAAATAAGAAACTATAAAATAGGAAACAAATTAATAGAGATATCAGGAATTTCCAGAATCTCTTTATTCCTACATTAATGTAGACAACTAGTAAACGAAACTGATTGCTGCAGCTATATCCCTGAAAATCAGCAGCTGTATCCCTGAAAATCAGGGATCGGGTATTTCAACACATTTACTCATGGTTCGAAAATTCTCCGAAATTCGGCGAACTTCTACGAATTATTTCTCTTTTTTTACCATCGAAGTGCGAAGTTGATGTAAAATAAAAAACACAAAAATTCGCCGAAATAGTTCGATAAAATTCGACAAAATTCGATAAACTTCAATAAAATTTCTATTTTTCAATTCAAAAATGCAAAAAATTGACAAGAAATTCGATAAAACTCGACAAAATTCGATAAAATTCAACAAAGTTCGATGAAATTCGACAAAGAAGTAAAAAAATGTTATTTCATTAATAAAAAAAAAAATCAATAATTATGTATTATTTTCAACTTCATCAACCAACATAGCAATATAAATTTTAAAAAATAATTTAATAAGCTAACAAATTATGTAGTTTATGGAATATGCTTTACCAAAAAGAGAAGAAAAGAAGCAAAAAAATAAATAAATAAAGTTGAAATAAGATAAAAACTTAAAAATAAATTAAAAAAGTTTCCAAAGCCATCTTCTTTTAGTTAACTCTTATAAAACAAGATTAAAAAATAATACATTTAAATAATAAACTAATAAATTAAGCATGGTGGGATTCAAACTAGCAAAGTATATGGTTGAGAAACAAGCCACCAAAAAACTAAATATAAAAACAAAGAAAATAAATTAAGACCAAAAGCCACCATTTCAAATTCATCAACCCACTTAATAAGATTGATTTTGTTAGGTCACTTATTGGTATTTTTTATGAATTAAAAGTGTTTATTTATATTAGTTTTTTTAGCTTATACTACAATAAATTTATATATTTAAGAATATATAAAAAAATTCTCTGAACTTCTCTAATTAGGAAATTTTTACAAAAATTCCCCATGTTAAATTAAACTTCTCCAAATTAATTCCAATTTTCAAGTGACCAAAGTCAAGTTGAAATCGAATTTTCGATCCTTGGATGTGCGTTAAACAATGTTAATGTAAAAACACATATTTCAACCGATTATATTTATACTTTTATATGTGAAAAGTATCTATTTATGTTTGTTTTCATCATTTCTAATAGTAATTATGCATATTTTAACATCTATATAGAAATTCTATAAACTTCTCTAAGTTGGCGAATTTTTACAATAATTCTCCAAGACTTCTCAAACTTTCCCGAATTAATTCTGATTTTTAAAGGTCGAAGTGTCGGGCGAAATCGAAGTTTCGAACCTTGCATTTACTATTTTCATTCCTTTACCTGTTAGAGTTTCTATGTTCCAAGTTGCTACCTTAAGTCTATTATTTTCTTTATGGACTAGCTTTTTTACCTGCACTCGTCTATAGTGCAGGGACCCTTCCTCGTTTATTGCTGCATTTGGACGTCGATGCAGTGTTCCTTGCCCATTTTTTGAAACACTCGAAGGTAGGTGCAACACTCCTTGCTATTTTTCGAAATACCCGGAGGTAGGTGCAACACCCTCCATGCCTATTTTTTAAAACACCTGAAGGCATATGTAACATGCTAAGTAACGAGGACGTCCTATAGGAGTGTCAATGGGTTGGTTCAAACCGCGGAACGGAACGGAACGGAACCGAACCAATGCTTTCGGTGGTTCAGTTCGATTTTTTTTTTGCACGGTTCGGTTTGGTTTCGGTTTGGGAGTTTTAAAAATCGATCGGTTCAGTTTGGGTTGCGAGTTGAGTTCTTGAAAACAGATGGTAAACCAAATCGAACTTAACCAACCATAGGGTTAAAATTGTAAATTTACATTAATCCTAATCGTAACCACACCGCCCCCACATCTTCTATTCTTCTTTCTTGAGATTAGATATAATTTAATCATTTTTTATTTTTATGGTAAAGAATAATACCATTGTTGCAGGTATGTTAGACAATAAATACTTTGATGTGGATGTTTGAACTTTGAAATTATCATTTGCTGATGTTGTTATTATAGTTATACTATGTATGTTAAATATTTCTATGTGGGTATTGATGCAACAAGATATGTTGATGAAATAACTTTTTTTTGTAACATTACATGATTATGTTGTATTATTGACAATATGTGTTTCTTTTAATTTTAAAAAAAATATTTTACAGGTTAAAAAATGTAAACCGATTAACCCAAACCGAATTGGTTTACAAAAAGCCAATCTGATGCCCATCGGTTTGGTTTGCGGTTTGCGGTTTGGGGTCTAAACCGATCCAAACCGAACCGATGACACCTCTAGTCCTAGCCTTTTGCGTAGTTAGATTCAGATTCATGTTAATAGTTGATCTGACGAAGTTTTGGTGCTGGCTATCAGCTACCTAACGCAACCCTTATCCTTTACCTGGGCTTGAGACTGGCTATGACAGAGTTAAACCAATGAAGTTGACACAAAAAGGGATTAATGTGATTGACCTACATCCAATAAGGGGTTGCAATAGTATTCACTAGCTTCAAGATAGGGTATGAGGATTTACAACTCTTAAACAAGCCAATACCATTTTTTTTTTATATCCATTTATGTTTGCTTCAAAGAATTGACTCGCTTCTTTGTGAGGATTCGCTCTAGCTATCTCAGAAAAACCAAACATGTCTCCCTCTTTTTCTCCTTTGAGAAGATGGAGATTATCACCTTTTGTCCTTCTCATCAGTCATCATTATCTTGAAAAGGAGCCAAAAAGGAATGGCCCAACTCAAATGTAACAAACTTCCAATTTATTGGGCAGTCTTTAACTTCCTTGCCACATCACCACAGTGTTGACTACTCTCTGAGTCACAGATCTTAACTTTCAGTAATTGTCGGGATCTCTTATCACTCAACCCCTTTTCAGTTTGGGTTTGATGATAGTATGATCTTCGAAATCGGCTTTCTTATTCTATTTTATGGTGGCACAACCATTTTCTCTTTGTGGCTTTGTTAAAACCCTAGTGCCTTTGGACTACGAGAATTTTTTCAAAGATATTGTTCGAAAGGTGTTTTTTTCCCTCCCTCTTGATGATTGTATGCAGTCATTGGAAGTGGGAAAATTGGAGATAAATTGATAAATTCAAGAGGTTGCTTAGAATTACTACCCTCTAGTTTATCCAATATTTACTAATGTGCCCTTGATTGTGCCTTCTTTTATTTTCGTGTGCGCGTGTGTATTTTCTTTTTTTTCCTGAAATCTTTTTTATCACTAGATCCTAGGTGGATGATGAATTTACATTGGCTACTAAGCGAAAGGTGAAATATTTGGTTAGGGAAACTCCAATTTATAGATTATGCAACACAATTACTTTATTGTTGATTCTTGTTGAGATCTAATTGGGTATAATTAATTATTTATAACAATTGGAATCTTCTATTGGCACAAGTTCTTCAATCATTGATTCATACATTTGTTTATTGGAAATTGGCTCACTTACTTTTCCTCATCACGACCTTAAATGACTTGTTTGAATCTCAAACTATCTTGGAGCAAGATATTTAAATTAGTAAACAAATTTTGAGACCTTTAAAATGTCCATGGACTAGTTTTTTGAGAAGTTTGGGAGATTCTTTAAATTAAACTGAAGGAACAATTTTCCCTATTAACATGTTTTTTTGATAAATATTGAGTAACATGTTTGGAAAACAACTTATCGAGGACTTCAAATTGAATAAGTTGTTTTCCCTAATTGAGGGCAACTCTCTAGCAACAGTAACACACAAGTCCCTGTCAATGTTCTAAGATATGTTCCTATAAGCTTTTCGCCATTCAGCCTTGGTCTCTTGCCTAGCTTGAAACTCTTCTCTTCATGTTCATCCTATCTTATATTCAATCCAAGCTCTCGACTTTGACTACTCAATGTGGGTGTGAAGAGGTCATATACTTTTAGCTATATAATGTCTACCTAGGCATGGTTAAAAGAAACCCACTCAACAGAACAAGAATCACAGTGAGATAAAACGTGCAACTTGTGAAATCCCTATCCACCATTGATTGAGCATAATTTCTTTAGGCTCAAAGCCTCGAACTGATTTTGAACCATCCAATGGAATGATGGAAAGATTGTAAAAGTCAAATTAGAATATTGGATGAACCCCCTTGCCACTTTTATCATACAATGTACACAACATATCCAGATCAGATAAAACTTTAGATGGTTGCTATTATAACTATAAAATTAGAATTGTAGTGCGTCATTTTTCATGCAAGGGGAGGCAACAGGTGACTCACTTATGTGCTAGCTAGCGCAAACAAGAAATAGCTTGAATTAATGGTCTAAGCAGCTACTTTTATTTATTGACGATTAAGCTTCTTGGCCTAAATGATTATGCCAAAGTGGAAAATGTGCTTTGCTATGATGAATGATAAAAAAGGAATGAAGACTTCTTGTAATGATTAACAGTATAGAGGCATGCCTTTCTTTTGCTGCTACCAAGTGTTGCCCTTGTTCCATTTGTTTGTATGACAAAGAAAATGGATTTCATGTGCTTAACAGAGTTTTACATTTTTCTGAGGACTTGTTATTTTGGTGAAATATTTAAATCTTAGTCATGTTCATTGGTTAATGGGACTGGTTGTTGATTAAAATCATAGAAGTTAAATGGGTAGCAGTAGGATAAATGAAGCAGCTTCTTGTAGCTTCTGTTGCTTGAATGCCAAAGGCTGCTATCATATTTGCGGGATTAGTAATAAGGCTGTTGCATTCATGCTCTGGTGGATTAGCATGTGCCTCTTGCGTAGTGATGCATATACATGTTTCATAACTGATGGATCTCTCACTTGTGTATTTGTACCAGGAGTCATAGTGGCAATGTGAAAGGAAAGGGGACAATTTATTTGTCAAATATACGCATGGTCTTTGTGGCAGATAAACCTGTTGGAAACTTCACATCCTTCGACATGCCTCTTGTAAGTATCCTTTTATCTAAATTTTATCTGTCGAACTTTTTCCCATTATCTTGCCTCTTTGTTTAGAATGGGGATTGTGGTTACTCTGCGAAATTGCAAGAATTTCTATGGGTTACTTTTCCCTGCGTCCTAGTTATTGTAAAGGATCCAATGCTTGCTTTTAATGACTCTTGCCCATAGAGAAGGCTCTTCCAATGGGAATCATAGAGAAGGCTCTTCGAGTGGGGATCTCCACAACCACTTTGCCACCAACACCTTTGAAAGTTTTGGAAGAAAACCATAAGTGATTTCTGTTTTCAATTATTGAATCACATCAGTATTACAACTATATATAGCTGAATACTAGGACCTAATATCAAGCTAAAATCTGAATCTTAAACTAAGGATCAGATTATTATTAACAAACAAAAAGATAAGATAAAATAAATCCTAATAACTAACAAACAGAAAGATAAGATAAAACAAATCCTAACAAACTTTCCTATTTTTCCGACACTCCCCCTCAAGTTGGTGAGTAGATGTCGATCAATCCCAACTTGCTGATAAGAAGCTCAAAGTTAGGTTTGAACAACGCTTTTGTAAGAATGCTAGTTGTCTGTTGTGATGTTGTAATAAATAGCATGCAAATGATTCCTGCCTTGAGCTATGAAGTGTCGATCAATTTCAACATGTTTGGTTTTGTCGTGTTGGACAAGATTATGAGCTATGCTGATGGCTGCTTTCTTATCACAATACAACTTCCTTGGGAAGTTTATAGGCTTTTGTAACTCTGCTAGAACTCGTTGCAGCCACAATAATTCACAAATCCCATTGGCCATGGCTTTAAACTCTGCCTCTGCACTACTCCGAGCAACCACATTTTGCTTCTTGCTCCTCCAAGTAACTAGATTACCCCACACACAGGTGCAATATCTTGTTGTTGACCTTTTATTCGTAATAGAACCTGCCCAATCAGCATCGGTATAGGCTTCAATACCTTGCTCTTTACTTTTCTGTAAGAACAAGCCTTTCCATAGACAACTCTTCAAGTACTTCAAAATTCGGTATGTAGCTTCTAGATGTTCCTTTGGAGGTGACTGCATGAATTGACTTACCAGGCTAACAACAAAGGCTATGTCGGGACGTGTATGGGATAAGTATATCAGTTTTCCCACTAGTTTTTGATATTGTGTAGTATCTACCGGTGTTCCCTTCTTATCTACTTGGAATTTTACATTTGGATCTATTGGCGTGTCTACAGGTCTACACCGGCTCATTCCAGTCTCATTAAGAAGATCCAAAATGTATTTTCTTTGAGTAACCATAATCCCCTTCTTTGACTTTGCAACGTCCATTCCTAGAAAGTACTTGAGAGCTCCCAAATCTTTGATCTCAAAATCATTGTCCAAAAATTTCCTGAAATTTGGCGAACTTCCATGAATTTTTTCCCTTTTTTTTACCACCAAAGTGCAAAGTGGATGTAAAATAAAAAATACAAAAATTCGTCAAAATAATTCGATAAAATTTAAAAAATTCGACAAAATTCGATAAACTTTAAATAAAATTTCTATTTTTCAATTCAAAAATGCAAAAAATTGATAAGATTTGACAAAATTTGGTAAAATGTAACAAAATTCGACAGAGAAGTAAAAATATGTTATTTCATCAATAGAAAACAAAGAAATACCAATAATTATGTATTTATTTTCAACTTCATCAACCAACATAGCAATATAAATTTTAAAAAATAATTTGACAAGCTAACAAATTATGTAGTTTATGGGATATGCTTTACCAAAAAAAGATGAAAAGAAGCAAAAATATAAATAAATAAAGTTGAAATAAGATAAAAACTTAAAAATAAATTAAAAGAGTTCCCAAAGCCATATTCTTTAGTTAACTCTTATAAAACAATACATTTAAATAATAAACTAATAAATTAAGTGTGGTGGAATTCAAACTAGCAAAGTATATGGTCGAGAAGCAAGCCACCACAAAATTAAATATCAAAACAAAGAAAATGAATTAAGACCAAAAGCCACCATTTCAAATTCATCAACCCACTTAACAAGATTGATTTTGTTAGGTCACTTATTGGTATTTTTATGTATTAAAAGTGTCTATTTATTGTTGTGGAGAAGAGCAAAATCTGTGGGATTTATTTCTTTTAAGAAAAGATGATAATTTTAGTAGTCATTTTATTTAGCAGTTACTGTTGTGGAGAAGAGCAAAATCTGTGGGATTTATTTCCTTTAAGGAAAGATGATAATTTTAGTAGTCGTTTTATTTAGCAGTTACTAAAATTGTAATTAGAGCTATATGTGTGCATAGCCGTGTATGTCTATATATATGGTGTCCCTCCATTAAGACATCATCAAGAATAAGAAAATATTCTCTCTTCTCCCGTGGACGTAGGCCTTAGAGCCGAACTACGTTACATCTCTGTGTTTTTCATTATTTTATTTTTACAACATGGTATCAGAGCTTTAAGCTCGCACAACTGGGAAACTTTTCTTTTCTTCCGACCTTCATTGTCGAAATTGTTTTATTTTGGCCTTCATTGTCGGAACCTTCCTCGTTGGCCTTCATCGCCATTAATCGTGTTGCTGATTGGTGCGTACGTCTTCGTCACTGCTACTATATCACCATCGGCTACTGCGTCTTCCTCATCGGCACTGCCGATATCCTCATTGTCGTCGACGCCTTCGTCTCCATTGCTACTGTGTTTCAGTCGCTACTGCTTGAAGAAACCCGATCGTCATCGTCGTTGACGATCTGCTGCTGCTGCGTTTTTTTGTTGTGGCGATTTGTGGCTCCGGGTACGTCTTCTTCGTCTTACAGCCAACATCGCCTGTTCATCGCATCTGGTTCTTCTTCTTCTTGCAACATCGTCTTCTTCGTCTTCATCTGATATTCTTCTTTTATTTTTATTTTTTCCTTTTTGAGTTTGTAACCTAAAAAAAAAAAAAAAGGAAAAAAGAAAAATGTCGGTTACTTCTGAAACGGTGCAGACTGAAGAAGCAGTTGACAAAACGGAGAAAGGAGAACTACCAAACATGCAGGCAGCATACAGACTTGATGGAAAGAATTATTTGAAGTGGTCTCAGTTGGTGCGTACTTTTCTGAAGGGCAAAAGGAAATTAAGTCATCTTTTGGGCACTGGACCTACACCTGGAGATCCTAAGTTTATAGCGTGGGATAACGAAGATGCTTCTATAATGGCGTGGCTATGAAATTCAATGACCCCAAACATTAGTGATACATGCATGTTTCTAACTACCGCCAAAGACATTTGGGATGCCGTTCATCAAACATACTCTAAGGCCCATGATGCAGCCCAAGTGTATGAGATCAAAGTGAAAGTTGGAACAACAAAACAAGGCAACACGATAGTCACCGAATATGCCAATGTATTGAAGAATCTCTGGCAGGAACTTGACCATTATAGGTGTATTGAGACTAAATGCCCTGCAGATGCTGTAGTTTTAAAGAACTATATTGAGAAGGATCGGGTCTATGACTTCTTGGTTGGACTCAATGCAGAGTTTGATCAAGTGAGAGTTCAGACTCTCAGCAAAGAGTTGCCAACTCTAAATGAGACTATCTCAGTTATCCGGACTGAAGAAAGCAGAAGAAGTGTTATGCTCACACCTCAGAAGATGGAAGGCTCAGCTATGGCTACCAATCGGGGAAATGATCAGAAGACACACACTCCGCGCGCTGAATCATCAAAGGTCCCAAATCGAGACAATAGGGGTAATCTATGGTGTACTTATTGTCAGAAAACTAGACATACCAGGGAGAAGTGTTGGAAACTTCATGGCAAGCCTTCAACTTCCAGTAAAGAATGGGGCTACAAAGGAGGACAACAGAAGACCAGTGGACAAGCACATCTGTCTTCTGAACAAATAGTTACAGAATACCCGGTGCCAGAAGTATTCAGCCAAGACGACATTGAAAGATTGAAATCTTTGCTTGGCACACTGGACAAACCCTCAGGTACCTGTTCATTGGCTCATTCAAGTAACTTTCCTATTTCTATTGGATTTAACGTCTCGGATAAGTCTTTTGCTAACTCTTGGGTTATAGATTCTGGTGCTACTGATCACGTGACCAATTCCCCCAATATATTTCATACATACAACCCATGTCCTAGTAGTCGGAAAATAGCCACAGTTGATGGATCGTTAACCACAGTTGCTGGTATAGGTGATGTTCACATCAGCCCCACCCTTACACTCATAAATGTTCTTCATGTTCCTAAACTATCTACTAATCTTATCTCTATTAAAAAACTGACCCATGATCTGAGTTGTAATGTAACCTTTCCCTACTTACTGTGCATTTCAGGACCAGGACTTGTGGACGATGATTGGACATGCTAAGGAACAGGACGGGTTGTATTACCTTGAGACACCAGTACATCCTGTCAAGAGTAACACTTCATTTCTCTCCGACCACAAATTTTTCAATAAAGAAAAGCTATGGCTCCAGCATCGCGACCTTGGCCATCCTTCTTTTCGAACCCTTAAAATCATGTTTCCTTTTTTGTTTAAGCCTCTCAATGTTGAAGATTTTCATTGTGAAGTGTGTGAATTTGCGAAACACAAGCGTATGTCTTTTCTACTTAGTAATGAAAGAAGTTCAGATCCTTTTGATCTCATTCATAGTGATATTTGGGGTCCCTCTTCAATACCTAATGTTTCTGGAGTGTGATGGTTTGTGTCCTTCAATGATGATTGTACTAGAGTCTCATGGATATTCTTACTGAAACAAAAATCCTATGTGAGCTTTGTTCTTCCTACCTTCCATAACATGATACACACCCAATTTGGTGCTAAAATGAAGAGATTTCGATCTGACAATGCTAGAGACTATTTTAATCAAACATTGACCAATTACTTCTAAAACGTGGGGATCCTTCATGAATCATCTTGTGTTCACACCCCACAACAAAATGGAGTTGCTGATAGAAAAAACGGTCACCTACTTGATACAACCCGAGCCTTTTTATTTCGTAATACTATGCCTAAGTCCTATTGGGGGAAGCTGTCATTACTGCAACACACCTTATTAACCGCCTACCATCCCGGACCCTTGGTTTCAGAAGTCCTATGGAAAAGCTATGTCAATTTTACCCTAAGCTCAAAATATCCAATAATCTTATACCTAAGATATTTGGGTGTGTATCATTTGTCCATGTTCACCAACCCAACAGGGGGAAGTTGGACCCCAGAGCTCTCAAGTGTGTTTTTGTCGGATACTCTTCCACTCAAAAGGGATATAAATGCTATCATCCGCCATCAAAGAAATTCTTTGTCTCTGTCGATGTCACTTTCGGTGAACCTGAGTCCTATTTTTCCGCTCCTCCTCTTCCGGGGGAGAGTGTCATCATGGAAGACAATGATCGGAACTCCCTTGATAACCCTTTTGATCTTTTTGGCCCTTTTAACCTCCAACAAATCAAACTTGGGGGAGAGTGTAATAAGTCAGTTCATGCACAACCCTAAAGATATTCATTTGCAAGCAGCTAATCGCGTTTTGCAGTATCTTAAAGGGACTCCAGGACAGAGCATCTTATTTAAACGACACACAGGAGTTGTTCTTGAAGCATATACTGATTCAGACTATGTTGGTTCAGTAGTTGACAAAAGATCAACTACTGGATATTGTACGTTTCTTGGTGGGAATTTGATGACATGGCGAAGTAAAAAGCAGAATGTAGTGGCCAGATCTAGTGCTGAAGCAGAATTCCAAGCAATGGCACAAGGGGTTTGTGAGCTATTGTGGTTGCAGATAATTTTGACAGATTTGAAGATACATTGGGATGGCCATATGAGACTCTATTGTGACAATAAATCTGCAATTAGCATTGCCCATAACCCAGTTCAACATGATCGAACCAAGCGTATAGAGATTGATAGACACTTTATTAAAGAGAAGCTTGATAGTGGGTTGATCTGTACTCCATATGTGTCTACCAATAATCAGCTCGCCTATGTGCTCACTAAAGGGTTAAACCATACTGCATTTCAAGCAAATGTGTCCAAGCTGGGAATGGTAAACCTAAAGGGTTAAACAATACTGCATTTCAAGCAAATGTGTTCTAGCTGGGAATGGTAAACCTTTATTCACCAGCTTGAGGGGGAGTAGTCGTTTTATTTAGCAGTTACTAAAATTGTAATTATAGCTATATGTGTGCATAGCCCTGTATGTCTATATATATGGTGTCCCTCCATTAAGACATAATCAAGAATAAGAAAATATTCCTTCTCTTCTCCCATGGACGTAGGCCTTAGAGCCGAACCACGTTACATCTTTGTGTCTTTCATTATTTTATTTTTACAACATTTATATTAGTTTTTAGCTTATACTACAATAAATCTAGATATTTAAGCATATATGTAAAAATTCCCTAAACGTCTTTAATTTAGCGAATTTTTACAAAAATTCTCCATGTCGAATTAAACTTCTCGGAATTAATTCCAATTTTCAAGTGACCGAAGTCAAGTCGAAATCAAATTTTCGATCCTTGCTCAAATTCAGTGGCCAAACTCTCCTTTAGTCGGTTCATTTCACCCAAATCATCTTCTGTTAAGATGATATCATCTACATAAACTATCAAAACAGTTGTCTTACCCCTTTTTGAGTGCTTCATGAACATTGTATGATTAGTTTGAGCCTGACTGTAGCCTTGGTTCTTAACGAATTGGGTGAATTTCTCAAACCATGCTCTTGGTGACTATTTGAGACCATACAAAGCCTTTTTTAACCGACATACTCTTGAGCCAAATCCATCTTCAAAGCCCGGAGGTGGGTCCATGTAGACTTCTTCCTTTAAGTCTCCGTTAAGGAAGGCATTCTTGACATCGAGTTGATGCAGAGGCCAATCAAGATTTGTTGTAATAGATAGCAAGACCCTTACATTATTTAGTTTTGCCACCGGTGCAAACGTATCTGTGTAATCAATGTTGTAGGTTTTGAGTGAATCCCTTCGCCACCAAGCGAGCCTTATATCTCTAAAGGGTTCCATCTGAATTGTACTTCACGGTAAACACCCATTTACATCCATCCTCTGTCTTTCTCCAAGGCAAATCAACCAGCTCCCTAGTCCTGTTCTTCTCAAGAGCTTTCATTTCCTCTAAAACTGCTTCCTTCCACTTTGGAACCTTTAAAGCATCCTGTACATTCTTTGAAATCTCCACAAGTGAAAGTTGAGAGGTAAAAGCTGAAAAACATGGTGACATTTTTGTAGGACACATAGTTTGACAATGGATAATTTGTACATGACGCAACACCCTTACAAAGAGCAATTGGAATATTCAGATCATTGGATGATGTTTCAGAGGTTGGACACGGTTGAGAAATACCTGGTGAGTTTTGATTTTGCTGTGGATCTGACTCATGGCCTTGAAGAGAACCTTCGGACTCAATCTCCTGAACTGGTTGCCTTTTTGAGTAAACTAGTCCAATGATTTTTTCCATATTTGCGCCTTCTCTTTTTCCAGTAGGATCATGATCTTGTGTTGAGATTACAGGTGGCCTTGAAGATTTTTCAGTGTTTAAAACATTAGTTTTTTCAGTTGGGACAGTTTCGGTTTCAACCTGAATAAACTCATTTTGAAATAATTTCTAACTCAAACTATCTTGAACCAAGTGTGATTCTTGTGGCCGAGGCCAATTCAGATTTTCTTGTTGCCATAAATCCGGAAACGTCAAATTTTGAACCAAATCAGAATTTTGAACATCCAAATTTTGAAAAATCGAATCTTCATGTTTTTTCTCCCCTTGAAGATGAGATCCAAAAAAAGACTTGTTTTCAGAACAAGATACATCCATGGTAACAAACATTTTTTTTGAAACAGGATCATAGCACTTGTAGCCTTTTTGAATTGGTGCATATCCTAAAAAGATGCATTTTCGTGCCCTAGGATCTAACTTGCCACGATGTTGATCATGATTATGGACAAAACAGTGCAACCAAAATTTTTTATTGGTAGGTCAGTCGAAAGCCTAGAGAGTTTGGGAAAGAATGATGAAAAATGTGCAAAGGAGTTTTAAAATTTAGAATTTTGGAAGGCATTCTATTAATAAGATAGGTAGCCGTAAGAATTGCTTCACCCCAAAAGTATTATGGAACATGATTTGTAAAAAGCAGGGCTCTCGCCACCTCTAAGAGGTGTTTGTTTTTTCTTTCGGTGATCCCATTTTGCTGAGGGGTATTAATACAAGAACTTTGTTGAATAATACCCTTTTCCAAGAAAAAAGGGATCAAAACTTTGTTAAAAAATTCCTTGCTGTTGTCACTTCTAAAAATTTGAATCTGCTCATGAAATTGTGTTGGTACCATGGTGTAAAAAGGTTTGAAAACCCCTTCAACCTTTGATTTGTCGTTTAGTAAATACACCCAACTAACCCTAGTATGATCATCAATAAATGTGAAACCATTTTTTTCTCGAATGAGTAGGAGTCCTCGAGGGTCCCCAAACATCACTATTTTTTTTAAAAGAAACTAAAAGTATTATATATATATATGTGAATGAAAATTGAGATCTGTACAACACCTTTTTCACTAAAACATGACCCTATACAGATACAATATTTCCCCAACCCCTTAACCAATCCCGTAAGAGATAACCCTTAGACAAATTACTATTAACAACCCAAAATAAGCTAATAGGTGAGACTTCTCCCACACTGCATCCGTCGCGGAAAACTCATCATGGAACACCCTTTTGTTCCGCTTCTTCCATAGAGACCATAGAACTGCCAGACACACCATCTTCCAATGGTCTCTCCATAAATAATGAACCTTGTCCAATAAGGGGAATATGTTTACATACTCTTCTAGCACAACCTCATCATACATGACAGAGAATTGAACACACCACCTACACCAAACCTCCTTGGCAAATGGACATCCCCACCACAAATGACACAGACTCCATATCAGGTCTACACAAGTAGCACCAAAATGGGGATAAGCACATGTATGGATACCTTTTTTGCATCATATCCCCCGTATTCATCTTCCCATGGGAAGCAACCCACCCCAAGAATTTGACCTTCGATGGTATTGGAACTTTTCATAAAAAGTGATAAGGGAAAGGAGGAACATGAGGCTGCGTAAGGATTTTTGAGTAAAAAGATTTTGTAGAGAACAAACCATATGAATCCTAAGGCTAAACAATTCTATCATCATCCCCAGATAGATGACAACCCTCTAACATCCCGAGTATAGACAGTACGCTTTCCTCCTCCCATGGATGCACATTCCTCCCTAAATGTAAATCCCAGGACAATTGTGCATCATTCGAGTTCTGCACAAAATCAATAATAGGTTTATTATGTGATGAGGAACGTCGATAAAGCTTTGGAAACATGGATTGAAAAGTTTCATTACCACACCATAAATCCTCCCAAAAACGTATCGAGTCACCCCTCCCTAATTTAAGTCTAATCATTGGTAAAAAATGGGATACACAGATGAGATAAACTTCCAAGGACACCTAAAGGTGGCCCTAGCAACTGACCCAACAACCCTTTAGTTGTCATGTAGCCCATGCCTACTACAAATAACCTTTCTCCAGAATTGCTCCTTTTCGCATGAAAATCTCCATAGCCATTTACCGATTAGCGCCTTGTTTCGACCTAAAATATTTCCTACTCCCAGATCACCTTGCTCGATACTTTGCTGAACAACTCTCCAAGCAACAAGTTGAGACCCATGCAACCTGTCTTCATTCCTCCAAAGAAAATCCCTCATTAATTTCTCAATCTTATCTACCACCATCACTGGAATCCTAAACACTGTTAGGTAGTATGTGGGAAGAGCATCCAGTACTGACTTATTCAACGTTGATCTGCCCCCCTTTGAGAGAAAACTTTTTTTCCATCCATCCAACCTTCTCGTTACCTTATCCACTACCGGATCCCAAAAATCCATTTTGGAGGGATTACCTCCTAATGGCATTCCCAAATATTTCATAGGCCACAAGCTAGAGGAACATCCAACTTGATTTGCCACCCCCTCTAACCAATCCTGACATACCTTAATGCCGGCCAACTGACTTTTAGACATATTGATGGCCATTCCTGAAATCCAACAAAAACATTTAACCACCATGGATGCATTGCGGATACAACTCTCATTTCCCTCCAGGAAGAAAAGAGTATCATCAACAAATTGTAAATGAGTAACCTCCACATTCTCCCTTCCAAGCGAGAACCCCTTAATCAAGCTAGCCTCCCTTGCTTTGTCCATAAATCTTCCCAACACGTCAACCACCAAAGTAAACAGGAAAGGAGAGAGTGGATCTCCCTGCCGAAGTCCTCTTTCCCCCAACAAACTTACCCTGAGGACGTCCATTCACGAATACAGAGAAATACACAGATCTTAGGCACCCTTGAATCCACCTCCTCCATCTTATACCAAACCCCTTCATTTTCAAAACATAATCAAGAAAATCCCAATTGATCATGTCATATGCTTTAGCAAAATCAATTTTGAAAACCACCCCCGCCTTCTTATTGGATCTATAATCCTCCACCAACTCATTGGCAACTAGTATCGCATCAACAATTTGGCGCCCTTGTACAAAAGCCATTTGATTTTCTGAAACCGTCCCCTGTAAAACCCCCTTCAACCTGTTCGCCAAAATCTTTGTGATTATCTTGTAAAGACTTGTGGTTAAACTAATAGGCCTAAAATCAGCCACCCTTCTTGAAACAGTCTTCTTAGGAATTAGACGTATATATGTCTCATTAGTACACCCATTAATTACCCCGTTATGAAAAAATTCCATCAACACCTTCATAAGGTCTTCCTTCACAATGTCCCAACTAGCTTGGAAAAAAGACATAGTCATACCATCCGGCCCAGGTGCTTTAGATCCCTCACAATCAAACACAACTTGTTTGATCTCCTCCAAATCAAAAGGTTGTTCGATCCCATCTCTATCCACCCCTTCAATTGGACACCAATCAATTCCATCCATCCCCCACACATCGCCAGAACCTCTAGAAAAAACACTATGAAAATGACCAATTACCTCGATCGCAATCTCATCTTCCCCTTCAACCACTGACCCATCCTCCCTTTCCAACTTCAATATGGAATTAATTGCCCTACGACTGGACATTAACCTATGGAAAAATTTAGAATTAGCATCTCCCTCTTTGTACCATCGAACCTTAGATTTGAGTATGGGAGCCCTATCTTCGTTCACACATAGCTTCCATAACTCAGCTTTAGCAATCGATCTCTCTTGGGCCAATGTCTCATTCCAATCAGGACCACCTTCTTTTTTATCAAGATCCGCTACAATCCCCTCTAACTCCTTCCTCCTCACCACATCCCATCCCATAATCTCTTTACCCCACCCATGAAGCCTAGACATCACATGTCTCACCGCTTGCATAAACTTGTACCCTTCCCACCCTAATGAAGGCCCTTCACTTCACCACCCCACAACCCTGTTTTTAAACTCGAGATGTTCGATTATTCGACAATCAAACCTTGGAGGTGTTGGCCCCTATAAGGATTTGGTGGTATCAATCACCATCGGCCAATAATCAGAAACTAATCTACCGCCCACCTCCTGTCTATGGAAAGAAAATAGCCCCTCCCAACCTGCCCCCAACAAAAATCTGTCCAATCGACAACACACTGTCTGCAGTCGAAAGTTGGACCAAGTAAAATTACCATTGAGAAGAGGGGGATCGATAAGCTCCAACTCTCTAATCAATTCATCAAACTCCCTCATACTCCTTGTGAACCTCCCACTACCCACCTTCTCATAGAGAGATCGTACTACATTAAAATCACCGTCGACGCACCACTTGTCCCCTCAAATGCTATTAAGTCCTGCAATTTCATCCCAAAATGAACTTCTAAGTCTCCTATCATTGGGGCCATATATCCCTGACAGCCACCACCCATCTTCATCCCCCCCCCCCTCCTCAATCTTCACTGACATGGAAAACTCCCCAATAAGTCTATCAGAGACCGTGACCGCTCTTCAATCCCATGCCGCTAATAGTCCTCCTGCTGTCCCCACCGCTGGAAGAAAAACCCAGTCTTTGAATCTTGACTACCACAGTGCACCGACCAATACTCTATCCACCCTTGTACGTTTGACCTCCCGAAGTATGATAATATCAGGACTAAACTTCCCAATGGACTGCTTGATCATACGTCTCTTATCTTTTGACCCACACCCCCGAATGTTCCACGTGAGAATCTTCATTATGACAGAATTATACCCCAACCACCAGCACACACACCACCGCAAAACCTACACCTCCTTGGGGACATCTGCTTGCTACTGTCCAGCTCCACTAGAAAGCACATCATTCTTTGCAAAAAGGCAATCGCTTCTTCCTTCGATAAGCTTCCTGTACCTTCCTGATGAAAACCCCCAAATGGATGACCCACTCCACCGCTCCCATTTTTTAACGCAACTACCCCCGCAATACCACCCTGGTTGGGCATGCCAGGACAAACCGCCGGGCTACTGGGATCATCCTGGACACCTGGAGATCTCTAAACAGAATATAGGGGAGGGGATTGGGCAAACTGTAAAGGGCTATGGGGACGACAAGGCTGACTCACAGGCTCGGGCAAGGGGAAGGGGGGAACTGGATTAGGAACGAGAGAAGGGGAGGGAGATGAGTGACAAAAAGCACCAATATCATCTAAATTAAAATCATGGGTGCGTTCCTTCGCCATGGGCATATGATCACCATGGATATCCCCTGGCATGTGCACCCCATTCATCGAATTAGCTTTATCAGACTCAGCCTCGCTCTTACCCCCCTCATCCGAAGAGTTACTCTCATATTGGGAGGAAACGACCGCTAAATGGTTTAGTGGGTTTGTATGGTTGTGGAGGATAAAAAACAAGATGATGTTTAGCCAAAGAACAAATCTCACATTAAAATGAAGATGGATTTTTATTTTGAAACAAATTTGGAAACAAATGTCTTAAAAACTGAAAACTAGGGTGACCAAGCCTATAATGCCACAACATTATTTCATGATTTCGAGAAATCGAAACAGACTCAAAACATGTGCTTTGAACTTGTTGACCTAAAGTTGTTCCATCTTCAAAGAAATAGTCCCTCACTTTCTCTAGCATTGCCAATCGTCCTCCCTAAGGCTAGTTCCTGAAACTCACAATGGGATGGATAGAAATTAACACGACAATTGAGAACAAGGGTTATCTTACTAATGGACAAGAGATTACAAGACAACTTTGGAACATGGAGCACATTATGAAGAGTTAAAGAAGGAGAGATTTTGATTGAACCCATTTCGACTATGGCCGAAAAAGATCCATTTGCAACCTTGATTTTATTATTTCCCGCACACAGACTATAAGATGCGAACAATTGTGAACAACTAGTCATGTGGTCAGTCGCTCCAGAGTCGATAATCCAAGAGATTTGTGAATTAGGTGTGACACTAGAAAAGGTTGTAATTAAAGTTTTACCTTGGTGGGCTAGAGAGCATGAAGGAGTAACAGAGAATTGTGGAGATTTGAAATTTTGTAGAGATGCTCTAACTGTTCCTTTGTGAAGGGAGACACTTCCGAGTTAATGGATTGCATTTGAGAATCTTCAGCTGTCGTATGGAAGACTTTACCATCAGATTTCTTCTTCAGATGTGGATGTAGCTTCCAACACGTTTCCCTCGTATGCCACGGTCTCCTACAATGATCACACCACGGCTTCTTCTTTTTTTCACCATCATCAGTCCCTTTGGAAGCTAGAGTCGAGCTCTCTAGTTTTGGATTTCTACTTGGTGTTGAGCCATGTATCATAATCTTCTTCCTGCTTTCCTCCTATCTGACTTCCGAAAACACCTCACGGATGGATGGCCGAAGAATCCTTCCTTTCACCTCATCCAAGCTTTGGTTAACACCCACAAGAAACATATAGACTCGATCGTTTTCTTCCCGCTTCATGAATCTTGCACAGTCACTTGGATTGTCCCACACATCATCATAACATTGATCTAGTTCCTGCCATAAGTTCACCATCTCATTGTAGTAAATAGTAACCTCACGGTCCCCTTGTTTAGATTGCCAAAGTTTTGACTTCAGCTCAAAGATTTGGGATGAATTCTCCAAGTCCGAGTATGTCTCTCGAATTGAATCCCATACATCCTTTGCCGTGGGCAGAAACATATTTGGTTTCGCGATGGTTGTTTCCATAGAGTTGCGTAGCCAAGCCATGACTAACGAGTTCTCTGATCTCCATGTCTTAAACTGAGAATCGTCTTCAGCAGGTTTCTTGATTTCTCCAGTCAAGTATCCTAGTTTACCTCTACCATCAATGGCTAGTTTGACGGATTGCGACCACTCCCTAGTAATTTTTACCATTCAATTTGTGAGCAGTAATTTGCAGAGAGGAGTGTATAGGTAATTGATCAACACTGCCTATTATGGAGGAAGAATGCCCTGACGTGATGTCAGATGAATTTGTGTTGGATCCAGTCATCACCATTCTCATGATTGCTGTCTTCACCATTAAAAACTAGGGATTTCGAGCCCTAGCCCTGATACCATGTAAGTTTTGGAAGAAAACCATATATGATTTCTGTTTTCAATTATTGAATCACATCAGTATTACAACTATATATAGCTGAATACTAGAACCTAATCTCAAGCTAAAATCTGAATCTTAAACTAAGGATCAGATTATTATTAACAAACAAAAAGATAAGATAAAATAAATCCTAATAACTAACAAGCAGAAAGATAAGATAAAACAAATCCTAACAACTTTCCTATTTTTTTTTTTTTAAAGAAACTATAAATTGTATATATGTATTAATGGTAAGATTGTAAGAGTTGTACAAAGATAGTGCAACAAAACAACTAACTCGACAGCTTACATGGATACAAAATGGTCCCATCCTCTAAGCCAATTTCCTAGGGTGTATCCCATGGACAATGAGCTATTTGCAACCCAGAAAGAGGCTAGCATTTTGCGACTTTTCCCATAAACAACTTTCCTATTTTTCCAACAACCTTTTTCTTGAGAGCTTTGGTCCCAATACCCCCTTCTACTTAATGACTTCCCAATGGTCCGTTCTACTTCATGACTTCCAAAAGTTTATCGCCATTCTTTTATGTGAACTTGCTACTTTAGTTGGGATTTTGTAAAAGGATTGGCAATTTGTAGGAATCTACCCTAGGATCCACTAAATTAAAGATACTAAGATAGTCTCCTTGCTCGAGATAAGTAGCACCTCTTCCATCCTAAGAATCTTTTGGATATATTTGTTCTCATTGGGTCCCAAAAGTATGCCTAAAGAGGGTTTCCTTCCATAAGGTGGGCCTAAATATCTCATTGGCCATGATTTAGTGGAGCATCCCACCTTTGGGCCAACTCCCCTAGTCACCCTGATCCTTGTAAATTCACATGATGTGGCTTCTGGAAATGTTAACAAATAATTAGACACCTCTCAAAAGCATTTGCCTATGTCCAATACGTTGGATAAGCTTTGTTCTAGGCGTCATCAACAAATTGGAGGTGTGAAACTGCAACCTTTTCTCCACCTATAGCCATACCCATAATCTAAGAGCAAACTTTAACCATGTCCATCATCATACCTAACACGTGAACCATGAGGGTGAATAAGAAAGAGGAAAGAGGATCTCCTCGTGTCATGCTTCTTGAACTCTAGAATTTCTCCTAGGCCTTTCATTTACATAACTAAGAAAGAGATTGAATTTGCATAACCCTTGATCCAACTCCCACCTGCCTCCATTCCCTTTCTATCCATGACGGACTAGTCTACAAACTGCATGATCATATGATTTTGTCAAGTCAATCTTAAGAATCAGCCCTTTGTTACATTTGCTTCCATACTTCCCTATTGCTTCATTTTGCATTGAGAAACACCTCCATAATTTTTTTTATCATGGACAAAGCAGCTTGAGACTCAACTATGACTCATGTGACTAAAATTCCTTAAAACTTAACAGAAAAGGAGGCATTGGTAGTGTAGTGTTTTCAGGGTGCCCATGTGATGCCTAGGTGATAGGGGTGGCAAAAATCTGGATTCGAACAAATTCGGGTCCAGACAACACCTTTTATTAATGAACTTATGGTGTATCTAGACTCGGTTCAATTTTAAATTCAGACATATAATTCGTGTTTAGACTCGATTTGCTATTAAAATTGGGCCGCCAGTTTGGTCTGAATCATAAGCCTTTTATTTTTATTATAGTAGGACCATAGGAATTTAAGATTTGTTTTTAAGTTTTGTTTGGTTTATAGTTGGGTTTTGGGGATATTTGAATATTGATTTGAAATTTGCACATTATTGGTTTCCTCTTTCTTCCTCTATTCTTCTCTTTCTTTGTTATGCATGATGCATCACATGTTATTTACCACCATCGTCTGAATTAATGAATTATTGTTTGCTTCCTTTGCAGCTCTATGTGCATGGAGAAAAATTTAATCAGCCAATCTTCTTTTGCAACAATATCTCAGGTCTTGTGGAGCCTGTAAGTTCATAAGTTATTGTGTTGCAATAGATTCTTGATATTTTTCTGCCTGAGAAATCCTGGAGCTATTAATCATGTATATCAATATTTGCAGGTAGTTCCAGAAGACCAACACAGAGCCCTTTACTCAACTCACTTCTTCAAGATATTGTTTAAGGAAGGAGGCTGTGGAACCTTTGTCCCACTATTTTTCAATTTGATTTCTTCTGTGAGACAATATTCTCAACAATCAGCTCATAATGAGTCTGAAGCACCATCTCGTATCGATCTTTTGCGAGCAAGCCAAACTCCAGTCAATGAAATGATGCGAAATGCGTAAGTTTTGTATTAACTAGATGGTTAGATGTCAAAATGTATGTTAAGAAAGATGTAACTTTCCTATATGTGTTCCAGGTATGTTGATCCAAATGATCCTACAAGAATCTTCCTACAGCAACCAATACCTGAGTCCCAGCTGAGGAGACGTACTTATCAACCACTTCCGGCAGAGCACTCTTTCTGATTTGGTGAGACACTGTACAAGACTTCGCATATCTTCTTGCAGCATTCTCTCTGAGTCTCGGCTGTTATTGGTGTATAGTTTGAAGTCTTTTGACTTGTTGCTGTTCAGCTGTGGAGGTTACTTAGTACTGTCATATATGATACGTAGTTAACCTTTCGAACAAAGAAGAGCAGAAGTAGGCATGGTTTGGTGAGTAGGAATTGCTGAGCTATGTCAATCATATTTATTTTCAAAGTGAGGTTAGCTATTAGGGTTTGCTATTCAGTACCTATCTTCGTTATCTAAATACTATAATATTTAGAATTTGGCATGGAAACAATCTGTTACGTTCCGAAAATACGACAATATTACTTTGTCAACTATTATTTTCAACCTGAAAATTTTAATAGGTTCAGTAATAATAATATATAGGAATTTGTTACTAATTTAACTAATTCTTTTCGTTGATTTTAGGAGTGAGATTTACCTTAAAAAAAAAAAATTATATTTAGAAAGCCCTTTCTTCTTGTGCTGTTAAACCTGCGACTTAGCACTTGGTCGTACCAAAATTTCGTCAATAGTATTATATCGTTGACAAATCATCTGCAGCATAACCGGCGTTTCAGTCTTGCGTACAGCTTCCTGCGTTAAACACTCTTCTTCTTTTATTTATTTATTTTTAAATTAATTGATGTTAAGGTTAATTTTCTGCCATGTAATGCAAAATGTATAGAATTTTGATTCGCCAAATTAATTTGCCGTGGTGGGTAGTAGATCCTGCATTTGTCGGGACATTCTTGAAAGGAAAATGATTTAATGATTATGCATTTGTCGGGACATTCTTGAAAGGAAAATGATTTAATGATTATGCATTTGTCGGGACATTCTTGAAAAGAAAATGATTTAATGATTATATATGTGCAGTTGTACTTGAATATATATTTTTTAGTTAGATTAATAATTTTCTTTTTAAAAATATATATCTTTAACTAAAATGAGCAATGCTTTCTTCACTTTTTCTATTGAGGGTTAAATTATAATTCAAATTATAAATAGTAGCCAATGTGGTGTTGACTGATGGTTCGAGGTGTGCACACTAGGTGCGCTTAGGCTGGGAGGTCGTTCTTGGGTAGGCCAGTCAATAATTCACACTTCACGGGGGAGGGCTTTATATATTAGGGGTTGTTTCTACTCAAATATATATAAAATATATATTTTTTTTTAATTATCTTTGCATATGTTATCGGAGGTTCCATTTTTATTTTTATCGTTACCATGTAGTTTTATAAATTGAGCAATGCCATAATAAAAAAGCTTTGACAAGAGAAGTTACTGGAAGAGTGGAGGGCCCAAACATATCTCTCATGTCCCATTGACAATCTAGTCGAACCCAAAAATGATAGTTCAGCTTGCTGACCCACTGTTAGAGGGAAAGGGAGAAAAATATTCCAAAGGATAGGTCTGGGTGATTGAAGCTAGCAATAAAAATGGGATGGTGAGGGAATGCCGTAGCGGGGTATAGTCTCGAGATAACTAGCAAGGAAAATATTTCTCAAACCAACAGTCTTCCCAAAATTGAAAAGAGCGACCCAAAATCTAAAAGAGCGACCGTTGGAATGAGGTGCGGGTACATAATGAGTAAAGAAAACACAAATTTTCAAGAATTCTTAAAATGGGGCGAGGTAAATAAAATGTGTTCTTTTCATATATTAATAACTAAATCTTTTTTATAAATATCACGAATACATTAAAAATTATAAAATTAATACAATAAAATTATAAAATAAATACAATAAAACTACAAAACTAACATAAATAGAAAATTATTTTAAATATCCTATAGTAACATGTTTAAGAAAATACTGATCTAATATTTTAACAACTTCAATTTTATACTTATTGATAAAATTGTTGTATATGATCTAAATACAAAATTATACAAAATTAGCATACCAAAAAAACATGATTGAATTATCCGAGTAGTTTAAAAAAAAAAAACATGGGTTGGCGCCAACGGACAAAGATAATGGTTGGCTAATTGGGCAAAAAAAAAATTGATTGAATTGTAGTGTAAAAGTGGTTAAAAAATAAAAATAATATAAAAACAAGTAACCGATGGACGAGGCGGAACAAGATCCGAAAGAAGAAGAAGAAGAAATTGTAGGTTGGACAGGGCAGAAGAAGAAGAAGAGGGATCGCTAATTACGAGATCGCTGTCGTCAATTTTTTTTATTTAAAATCACAGTTGTCTTTACACTTTAAGGTTTTAAATTGCGATAAGATTTTGGACGAACAATAAGTAAACAAATAATTTAATTAAAAAAGTTAAAAAATGAGTTAAAAATGATATTAAAAAATAATATTTTAAATTAATAAATTTAAAATAAAATTAACCTATATATATATAGCTTCGCAGGCATGTGCGTTGCACATGAATAAAATAAAGCTAAAAGTTACCAAAAAGAAATAATGATAAAAGGAAAAGTTAAAATTAGCAAAAATATAATAAAAAGGAGCTATAAGTTACCAAAAAAAAGAAGCTGAAAATGACAGTTACACGTGAATAAAATGAGACTAAAAGTTACTAAAAAAATAATAATAAAAGAAGAAGTTAAAATTACCAAAAAAGAATAATAAAAAGGGGGCTAAAAGTTATTTATTACCAAATTACCCATATATATGTGTGTGTATATGCTAATTTATATATTAATTTTGGAGCAAAATTTGAGGCCCCAATAATTTAATTAAATAAAATTCACAAATGAGTTAAAATATATATGCGTGTGTGTATGTATGTATGTATATATATTAATTTTGGAGTAAAATTTGAGGCCTTAATAATTTAATTAAATAAAGTTTACAAATGAGTTAATATATATTTCGACGATCTTACAATGGGAACAATGTTCTTACAGTACTTAATTGGTCAATATCTTAGGTCCATTTTTCTTAATTATCTTTGTTTACCTTATCTTAGGTCCATTTTTATCCCTATTATTACCAATAGGGTTATAAATAAGCAATGACAAAATAAAAAAACAATTATTATGAGAGTATACAACTACTTGGTCACAACCGGCCACTAAATCATCGTATGACGATAAAATTTGAAATTTTTTTCATACAAAGGCATGATATTTTTTTATATCCACAAAAAAGTATCAAAAACTATTATATCCACAAGTAGGCGCCCCTTGCTGTCCAAAATTGCCAGCCTGATTTTTTTTTTTTATTCTCACAGGCATGCCGCCCAGGGCAACATAGTTTTGAACTCTCGCAGCTATGCAGCATGGGTTAAAATTTCTTTTTAACCCATGGGAAACATAGTTTCCTTATTTTTTTAAATTCTCACGACTCTCTCTTGTTGCAGAAACTTGGGAAAAAAAATAAATATCACACAAAGGTTTTTACCAAAATCCTTGTGCGATTTTTACCAAGCAGTAAAAACTAGAGACGCCGCAGTGAAAAAACAAACCGACGAAGAACCTCTTCCGTGCATTCTCCGGGGAACGGCAAAGGCGACGGCGACTCTCTCCAGAATCTTCACTCTCTGGTGGCATCTTTCTTTCTCTCTCTCTAACCTTATATAATTGAAAATAATTTAGTTTTTTAGGATTTTTATTGATTTTGGATATACTTATTGTTGTTGTTGTTATTGTTTTGGACTAATTTCTTAAGTTTTTTATTGATTATAAAGATGTTGATTTAATCTTGTTGTTGTGTGTTTGGTTTAATAAGAAAGTTATATTTTTTTTCTTGAAAGTAGAATATTATTAAAGTAGTATTGCCAGCAAAAATAATCATTTTGATAGAATGGAGTTCATGCAAGTCTAGTATATAAATATACATTCATCAGGATGTATTATTTTCCATGAAGGTGGTGATACCTGACAAATATTATAATATTTGATAAAAACAATTGTATTAATATAAGGTCTTCAGATTATTGGGTTGTCAATTATCTATTCCCCTGGCCAAAATTTAGTTAGATAGGAAAAGAAAAAGATGGTATGGTACTGTAGAGACTCTTCCCTTTTATTTAGAGACCATCAAAATGTATTTACTAGTTTGCTAAGAGCTTGGCTAGATCAAGTCCATCCTTTAAGGCCCCTTCACTTTTTTGGCTTGTCAATCCTTTCCAATATGAGAATTAATTAGCTACTTATGAGATATGTAAGATTAATTCCTATAATTACCTCAGTATATCACTGTCTCGAGCAGACAACTCATAGGATATTTTAAAAAATTATACACATCTTATGGGTATTTTAAAAAATTAGATGAGAGGAGAAAGAATCTATAGTGCGTCAACTTGTTCCATAATATTTAAACAAATTAGTCATGCAATTCAACTTGCATTTATTTATTTAAGTTTCTAATTTTCAACTAAGTTTTGAGCAATTTTATATGGAGTAGTGTTACATTAATACCCAAAACATACATCACCTTTATACATCGTTGGATCGCCTCAAATCATGTGTTGGATTTGAGGTAATCCAATAGCGTTTAAAGGTCATGTACAATCACTTTAGTATTTTTCTTTTATATGTAGTTTTCAGAAGTCAGATCAAACCATACAAGAGTATAATATTCTTTGCCAAGCCTTGTTTAATGAGAATAGAGAGGGATTGCAATTGAAGAAATGAGTTTCAGCTTTAACAAAAATGTGGGCAGGAATTTGAGAAAGAGATCCAAACTAGAAAGTAAGAAAACTTCTTATGTTAGGTAGGAACTTAAGTTTAGGAGTCATATTCTTATATATGTAGGGTTTGTTCAATTGGATTAATGGTAAGAAATTTCAAAAGACACTTTTTTTATCATCCCTTTTCTTGAATCTTAAATCTCTGTTTATTTAAAATATTTTAATCCTTTATCACAATTTAATTTCATATTTCTGATTCCAATGCCATGGTTTCAATTGGGCTATTCTCATTCTTTTGAATCTGTTTGCTAAGATTCCTCAACTCTTTTATAAGTTTTCCTATTACTCATTTCTCGACCTGATAACCTCAATAACATAATCCTTTTTAGAAAAGTTTAGTAAAGTGAGAAACTTCATATTAGGCTAATTTCTAAGTGATATTTCTTTATACTTTTTTTGCTTTTTGTTAGAACCTATTGCTAATTTCTTCCAAGTCTTTGGCTTACGTGTGTATGTAAATATTTTTGTGATTGTTGTTATTGCTAAATTACATATTTTATGGTTGTTTATGGCACATTATGGATGACAAAATCGTTTCCGTTATATGTTACCTGAATGGAGAAATGACCTATGGACCTAACGACGTTGATTATAGTTGTGGCCCTTCGACTGGTATTATAGTGAAAATGGGCATAAATCTTAACGAATTGGAAGATGTCATACGAGAGACGTTGTCAATAAGTCATTGATCGATGCAGTTAAGTATGATGTACTGCTATCCAATTTTCTTAGGGAGTGGAATATGTTTCTTTAAGCCCTTACCCATTTTGGATGATTGGTGTCACACCCAGTACACAGCACACCGTAGTGTCTAGTACCCCCAGGATGTGATGAGTACCTCATACCGAGCGTACCCAGCCGTTATATACCACATAATATTGTCACAGTCTAGTACCCCCGAGATCATTTGTCCACACTATTCACTATTCATGAATAGTATAGAGCCTCCCCCAGATTCGAACTCACAACCTCATAAGGTTTGATTTCGAAATCTGAGTAACCACTGAGCCAATACACCGCAGTGTCTAGTACCTCCGGGATGTGATGGGTACCTCATACTGAGCGTACCCCAGCCGTTATATACCACATAATATTGTCATATCCCAGTACACAACACATCGTAGCGTCTAGTACCCCCGGAATCATTTGTCCACACTATTCACTCATGAATAGTATAGGGCCTCCCCCAAATTCGAACTCACAACCTCATAAGGTTTGATTTCACAATCTGAGTGGTTCAGTGGCTACTCAGATTGCGAAATCAAACCTTATGAGGTTGTAAGTTCGAATCTGGGGAGGCCCTACACTATTCATAAGTGAATAGTATGGACAAATGATCCTGGGGTTACTTGACGCTGTAGTGTGCTGTGTACTGAGATGTGACAATATTATGTGGTATATAACGGCTGGGGTACGCTCAGTATGAGATACCCATCACATTCCGGGGGTACTAGACACTGCGGTGTGCTGTGTACTGGGGTGTGACAATTGGAGTATATAATTCATGTGGCAAGTTGTGTCTCAATTTCCACCTCCAAATACCATAAAAATCTACGTGGTTGTTGAGCATGAGCCACAAGTGTTCGAAGAGCCTTCACAGCTTGTTCACGAAGGTCCTTCCCAGCCAATTGAAGCTCAACCAGAATTACAAGTGCTCCGACGCCAACCACGTCGAAGAAGTGTCTGTACTTGGTGTCGATCATAGAATATGAGCTTATGTAAAAAAACAAATTGGTTATGTATCAAACATTATTGTAGTTACTCTTCATTCAAAAAGATAGAAATGAATGAGTTATATTTTGTTCATATAGTTCTTTGAATAATTCGATTGTATTTGATTCAAGAATACAATCCTTAAAGTGATTTATATTGAATTTCGGATGGGGGTCGAAAAATTCAACCGGGCACGGGAACGGGGTTTCGTAGCCTCAGGGGGTTCGTGGGAGGGTAGTGGAGCGCGTTCAAAGTGGTCCGGTAAAAAAAATCCCGTAGTTTGGCCTCGGTGAGGTCGAACAATTTACTAAAATTTTCGGTTTTTCTTAATAACTTGAATTCCGAATGGAGGTCCAAAAATTCAACCGTGCATGGAAACGAAGTTCTATCGCCTCTGGGTGTTCGTGTGAGGGTATTTGGACGCGCTCAAAGTGGTCCGGTAAAAAAAAACCCCGTAGTTTGACCTCGGTGAGGTCGAACAACTTACTAAAATCTTTAATTTTTTTTAATAACTTAAATTTCGGATGGGGGTCTAAAAATTCAACCGGGCATGAGAATGAGGTTCTGTCACCTCTGAAGGTTCGTGGGAGGGTATTTGGACGAGCTCAAAGTGGTCCGATAAAAAAAAAACCCCGTGGTTTGGCCTCGGTGAGACCGAATAACTTATTAAAATCTTCGATTTTTCGTAATAACTTGAATTCCGGATGGGGATCCAAAAATTCAACCGAATATGGGAATAGAGTTTCGTCGCCTTTAGAGATTCGTGGGAGGGTATTTGGAAACGCTCAAAGTGGTTCGATAAAAAAACCCCATGATTTGGCCTTTGTGAGGCTGACGAGTTCACTTTTAATTTTTTTTTTTAGTTAGCCTTTTTTTTTTATAAGAATCCATGAAAGGGGCGGCATGGGTTTTAAAAATTTTTAACCCATCATGAGCTTGAGATAAAAAAAAAAAAAATGTTGATGGGCAACTATTAGATAACGTGGCGCCTTACTATCTAAAGGTTGCCTATTTTTGTATATAGTAGTTTTTGTACCTTTTTAGGGATATAAAAAAGATATCATGCCTTTTTATGAAAAAAATCCTGAAATTTGTGTTTCGTGCATTTCTTAGGTTTTTCTTACGTTTCCAAAGGTTCCGGGTCTCGGGTCTCGGGTCTCGGGTTCCGGGTAATGAACTAGCTACCGGTCATGGCTTCAAGTGGTATTTGGTTATTTGTTCTCTGTTAGGGGCCATTCGTTTGGCGCAAGGATGAGGATTGAGGTGGCCCACCATTTCTAGTGTTTTGCTCGGTTCGATGATTGATAGGGTTTGGAAGCTCCATTGAGGTATCTGGAGCTTCTTCGTTACATTCAGTGTCGAAGGAAGATCCAGCCAGAGCGCATCTCCGTAAGATCGCAAGGACTGAAGTCTTCCGCAATCCTCTTTTAGGTCTTCGAGTTTAGGCTGGCACAGTGTTTATTTTTTTCCGTGTGAGTTTTGTTGCTACCTTGTTTAACTTGCGATTTGTTTTCGGTGACGCAGCAGCTTCCCATGGCATCGAATTCGCAGAAGGATCAACCTACCTCTTCAACTGCTGGTACAAATAATCTCTTTCTCTATAATCTCTATTTACCTACCGTGTCGTTCATGGTCTTGTATCCGCAAGACGTTCAATTTTCATTTATACTCTATCTCGCTGGGATGGGTTTTGATGCACTTGACTGACTCATCGCCATCTTATCTTCTTCTATTGAAGAGACAATATATACAGCGTTACGTGTAAATAATTGATCGGCAACTTGCTCCCAGTGTCTTAAAAAACTAAAGAAGAAAGACTTGTTCTGGAAAACTGTATTATTCTAGCAATCTTCGGAATGTGAAAGTGACTTTTATACGGTAATACAGATTATTGCTTAACAGGTTTCTAACAAATTATTTAAAGAGCCACTTAGATACTGCCATTTGGAACCTATATTCTAACAGCTTCTAACTGATTACTGCATGTGAGTTAACTCTTAAAACAATTAACGAGTGGTTAACTAAACAACTAACTAATCATCCTCCTAACACCCCCTCAAATGCTGACTAGACAGATTGCCACTCTGAGTTTGTTTCTCGTCAATTGGAACTGTGAACTTGAGGAGGTAGATTTTAGTGAAGACATTCTGCAATTTGATCACCAGATGGACTTTTTCTCTAACAAAGTATAAATCAAGCTTGATATGTTTTGTTCCAGCATGAAGGACTGAATTGGCTGCAATCATCACTGTGCTTAAGTTATCACACCAGATGACAGGAACCTTTGAGAAATTCACTTTGATCAATGATCACTGTAACCAAGCGATTTCTGCAACAAAGTCAGCCAAACATCTATATTCAACTTGCGTAAATTATCTAGAAATTGTGTTTTTTTCTCTGAGTGCCAAGAGATCAAAATTAGGCAAGTAATTCATCATAACCTCTAATTTTTAAAAGATAATCATTCATTGATGACACTTCATTCTTTGTGTTTTGCAATTGTGTTATAAACTAACTTTGGCATGAATTTGAGCAGAAAATTATAACTCTAATATACTCCAGACTCGAGCAGATGAATCACAATTCACCATTTTAGTGAGATCCTATTGTTTCCAATCCCAAAATTCTGAATTCAATTTACCCTGAGCTTCATCACTTGGCGTTAGCAAATTTAGTGGTGGGTATCTTGATCCAAAAGGTAAATGGTGCAATCACTAGCCACGAATTGTTGACAGAACTTGTTTTCACCAAACAAGAAAATTGTTGTTGTCTCAATTTGGAAGAGATTGGATGAGAAAAGGAGATGCGAGTCAAACCTAAAGAACTTGAAGAATTTTCTACAATAGCCATGACTATCACTTATGAGCTTTTTGTCACTGGAATTCTTTTCTAAAGAAGAAGCTTTGATACCGCCATAAGAACTAAAATTCTAGAAAACTAAATTATTCGCACAATCTTCAAATTGTACAAGAGTCTTATAAACAATAATAACAATATAGTTAAAAAGGGTGTACGAACTACAAACTACAAACTACAAAGCGCATGAGGCTCCCCGTTGTAGGGTTTGGCAAGAGACGATGTATGCAACCTCACTTTCTTCCACATTAGAGAGGAGGTTTTCGGAATCGAACGTGTGACCTCTAGGTGAAAGTGGAACAACCTCAGTCGTTGCGCTAAGGCTTAGCTTTCTTATTTCATAATAGAGTTTTAATTAATTATTAACAGACCAACAATGATATTGTCATGTGCATGCTATATTATAATAACTTCAAACCAATTGCGACAAGTGGATAAACTATTTTAACTAGTGACAAGTGGGATAACTAAACAACTAACTAATAACACAATGAATAATATTAGGTCACAAATATAATTGTGTTTGATGTGATGGTACCTGAGAGGTGTAATTGAGGCAGTTTGCCTTTGTGACGTAAGGTGTGAGGCTCTAGGTTGTACGACGTTTCACCAATTGACAACCAAATAACCCACTTGTTAGGGATGAACAAAAATGACCTCATGATATTAGATAATTACAAAATACAATATTCTTGTATAGTAAATAAAACCACATCCCACATCTCCCACTTGGTCTTATCTAATTTATAAGATTTTCTAATATCTGCTTTTTGTAATAGATAATCTTATAAAGACTAGTATCTAATATCTATATTTTTTTAACAAATAAGATGATATATTAAGATAACCCATGAAAATTCCAAAAGAATACAAATAGCAATAACAAATTAAAAAAAAAACCTTGAATAAGCAAAAATGTTTATTATAGTTTGTTTATGTGTTGGGAGCCTGAGTGCTTTGTCATAATAGATCAATTGTCCTAACTGTCATAAACATTATTAAAAACTAAACGAGAATATTTAATGTGTCAAGCTTTCTAAATGTCATGACTTTTTTAATCATTAAGAAAACATGAAAATTAGTAGGTGTTTGTTGCATCTCACCATAAGTTAGCAGAATTGTTTTACTAGCGGTTAATGCAAGCTGTACCAGTGTTGTCAAGGAATTGCTTGATTATAAAATAGGTTTAAATCGCCTAGGTGGGTTCTTTAGGTAGGCAATGGGACTTCTTTGTACTTTTTAAAATTTTATGCACTTTGCAATAATTTATAAAATTATTTTGTAGAGGTATATTAAAGGATGTCACAATCTTTTCATACATGTTTATCTCTTCGTTTCTTGCAAATACATAAGTTAAAATCAGAAATAGTCTAAAAAATAACATCTTTTCTTTCTTTCTTTCTTTTTATTTTTTTCCCCTATTCTATTCAACTAGCAAATAATGGTACATTTTTTATAATTATATTGCTATTCTTTGATATTTTAATTTAGAAACAGGATGCGCTTTAGTCATTCAGACACTGTCTGTTTTTTTTTTTCTAGCTACATGACACTGTAAGTTGTTTAAGTTTCAAAACACTAAAATACTCAATACAACACGTCAAAGTATTGTATGTTCACATTATGTAGTTTATTTAGTTTTTATTACCGAGGTATTACCTTGGCATCACCTTGCTTAAGCAAGGTAAATTGTCTAGGCAATGCCTGATGACCTTGACAACACTGGTGGTAATTAGAATAATTTTCAAAAGATTTTAAATTGTTAGGTTATTAATATATTTTTGCTAATCGTCAGTGAAAGGCATTTGCCTTCTTACTTTTTGGTTTGATGATTGATTTTGAGGGATTGAATCTTGTTATTTTAATGCCAAGCATAAGAGATTCAGCCTTATGAGTTCAGCTTCTTTGAATTTTTTTTTTATTAATTCTAACAGCTGCATTGTGTTTTGCAGAAGGGAAATCTGCTACAGCAAATAGCAAAGGTTCCAAATCTGAAACATCTTTCGTTGAGCCACATTCTGAACAACAAAGTGCTGGAACTGAGCCAGTATCTGAATTTCCTGGCAATCCTTTTGATTTTTCAGCCATGTCTGGCCTCCTTAATGTATTTTCTCTTCTTTCCGCTGTCTTTATCATTTTTGATCTTTAATTTGAAGTGTTAATATTCTATCTCAAAGTAGGATATTGAAGTGTTGGTTCTTGTTTGGTCAATATTTTTGTCTCTGTCCCTTGTTTTGAACTAATCATTATATTTCCATTTGGATGACTTGTGTTCATTTTGCATTTCATATTTGGTGTTTTTCTCATTACTGCTTCATGCATTGCATTATAGGATAATGATTTTGTTTTCATCGTCATCAGTTTCTCATGTATGACATCTATTTTGTTCAAGAAACCAAAAACTCACGCCATATTCTTTGCCTTTCACTACATACTCTCTTGTTTATAATCTGTGTTCTTGGGATTATACATCTTTATTTATTCTGGTGATTTGGAGAAGCTGCGCTGGCAATATTTACTTGTAGAACTGATCATTGTTGCAAGGTTCTTTCTTCATTATGATCTAGGATGGACAGACATGTATTTCTCATTAGTTGACCCATAACTCAAACTCAGATCAACAGAGTCTTTTCTCAACTATACAAGGTTGGCTACATTTGTCTACTTCATCCACTCCAATCTATAAAGATCTGAATTGACAGTTACCATTTGTAGAAACACCTGAAGGTAGTTGTAATCAGTTACTTAATAGGATTGTCCTAGCCTTTTGTGGTTGATTAAGTAGATTAACGTCTTAATTGATTTGATTACGTAGATTTATTATTTGACCTATAAACAAGAAAATAAATTCAACTTTCTGATGCTGAGGGGTATAGATGTAGCTCACAACACCTATTTGGAGGTGCTGTTACTGCCTCATATGTTGCTTTCAATAGGAGTGGATGCTGGCATTGGGGGCAATGCTTTGTTGATGTTTGTTTCCTTTATAGGCTGAAAGTCTGAAATCAAAATGTTCGAGTAAAGGCTTTCATTCCTCATAACATTACCCTGGCCTGTAAAGATTGTGATAAAGTCAGATTTGTTGTAATATGAACTCTTAGCTTCATTTCACTGTTGCGTGCTGACTATATTTCATTTTTTTTAAATAATAAACCACAGATGTACAGATTATATTACATTAAATCTGCTACATATTTATGTAGTATTAAAAATTGGTCTCTCTATTTTATCTTGTATTGGGGTTACTCTTGCCATCTCATGATTGTGTTCTTCTTTAATTCTATCTTTTAATCTTTTACTATACATCTATCTTAATATCATATTCATATTTGTGGCGCAATGGTTGGGGTTGCTCCATTATGACCTGAAGGTTACCGGTTGAAATTTGGAAACAACCTATCTAATATGGAGGTTAGGTTGTATAGATCGTCCCTCCCTAAATCCCACAATGGTAGGAGTCTTGTGCATTGGGTGCGCCCTTTAAATTTATTAACATAAAAAGGATTTGGCAAGGGTATATCCAATCAGGGTGGCAAAAGTATGGATCCAAAGAAAATCGAAATTGGGTTCGGGAAATGCATGATATTAATTGATTTATGGTTTGTTTGAATCCAACCCGGTTTGAAATTTGGACACCACATTCATATTCAAATCCAAGTCACTTGTAATACTGGGTAATAAGTTTTATTTGAATTATATAACCTATTTTTCATCATTTTTATGATTTAAAACTAATTAAAGTAATGCATTTTCGTTAAGAGAACAAGATGGAAAGCTTAGGATGATGGAAGAAGGTGAGACATAGGTGAGATCATGATAGAGAAAGAGGGCAAATGACACTCAAAGGCTAAGGTTTGCTAATGTTACTAGTTTGTTTGTTTCATTTTCCTAGGAAGGCATGAGATGAGAACATTTTTGTTGGAAAGAAAGAAGTTGGCGAGTTCGAGTGATGATTGGTAAAAAAAAATGGTAGGGCATTGGTAAATGGTAAGAGTCGTAAGAATGAAGAGTGAAGAGAGATTATAGCTATATATATATGTACATATACATATCTTTATTTATTTATTGTTTTGGGAACCAAGTATTTGTTTAAGAAGGCACGGGGATATAAGTAAAAAAAAGTTATTTTAAAAAAAATGAAGGTGAACTTTAGATGATAAGATTCTTTTGCAGTGAAATGATGTGCATTTAAGAGGCTAAGGAGGTAGCTTGGCAGGTGGTAGACCACTATAAATATATATATATATATATATCAAGGACTCGATATTCCAAATTCTATTGTTTGGACTTGGCCCAGATAAATACCAAACATAATCTTTTTGTCTGGACCCGTCTTGTTTTATACATGCCTATGTTCGTACCATTTAAAATTGGGCTGGCGAGTCTTACCTGTTTTGCTACCCCTAATATCCAATTCATTAAGCTCTTGCCTTCATTGTACCACTGACCTATACGTCTCAATGAAACAATCTCTAACATTGCACCAAGGTCCAATTTTCACTGATTTTATCGCATATTGTTCCTTTATTGCCCAAAATTCTATTCTATAGATTATAGAGGATTGTTGGCTTGATAACTTCAATGGGATACATTGATATGTAATATTTCGGAATCACTTCCCCTCTTAATCCAACCTACGTTTATTTAAAATCTATTTCATATATTTCTTTTAGCTTAATAAATAATCGAGGCTAAATTCCAAAAAATTTCACTCCTTAGTGACCTTGACTCTCATTTTTCACTTCTTTTTAACTTGTATTTTTTTTTTTAAAAGAAACTAAAAGATAGTGTATATGTGTTAATAAGAGGATCATAAGATCTATACAGTGACCTGTCAACGCGCACATCTCTCTATATAGATACAAAATTGCCCCACCCTTTAAGCCAATCTCCTAGGGTGTAACCCATAGACAAAACACCATTAGCAATCCAAAAAGATGCTAACATTTGGGAATTCTCCCACGCTCTAGCCGCCGAGCAAAACTCGTCGTGGAAAACTCGTCGTGGAAAACTCGTCTGTTCCTCTCCTTCCACAAGGACCATAATACCGCTAGGCACACCACCTTCCAATGATCTTTCTATGTAGACTGGACAATGTTCATAAAGGGGAAAATATCTATGAACTTCGTCTTAACGAAACCACCACTCATGACCGGGAAATGATGACACCATCTATCCCACACCTCTCTAGCGATCAGGCATCGCCAACATATATGTCGCACAGACTCCAAATCCTGGCCACACAGATAACACTAATACAGAGATAAACACATAGATGGGAATCATTTCTTTTTAACTTGTATTTCTACCATTACTAAAATTATACTTGATTAATTCTATACATTATGTTTTAATGCTCTTGATTATAAAGTTTTTCTCCTCATTAACACAATATCATTGTGGAAACAACATACCCCCTGGAATATAATGTAGCAAAAGCATGTTTGAATCAATGGATTCAAGAGAAAAATAAAATATAAAAAACTAATTGAATGATTGAATTGACAATTGAATTACTAATTTTTTTTGGACCAGAAACATGATAATATATATATAAGGAAGTTGTTACAAAAAATAAGGCCTTATGGGACGAGCTGTCCCAATAGGACAATTACAGAATTTCCAAAATAGACTGCTAATGGCTCATCCACTCACTAAGTTTATAGCCACAAGACAATTTACAACTACTAACCCAAGAAAAAAAACAAAAAAGTGCACGTTCCCACACTCGATTTATATCAGAGGATTCATCCTTAAAAGTTCTACTATTTCTTTCTGACCATAGAGACCAAATTGTTGCAAAAAGAAATACACGGCAATAATTTTTGATTCTACGCTTGCAGAGAGAGCTATACGGGAAAGAGAAAGGTTCAAGGGAGTTGGATGATGGAAGTCCTGAAGGCGCTCCTTCCATTTATCCCAAACTCCTCTTGAGAATGTGCAATCGTTGATAATGTGATCAATCGACTCCACTCCATTCCTGTATAAGCAACACCAATTTGGAGATAAACAAATTGAAGTAAATTTTCTCGAAAGAACATCAACACAATTTAGCTTATTCTTCGCTACTAAACAACCCATCATTTTGATTTTAGTTGGGATGTGGGCTTTCTAGATGAATCTAGCTTTGGGAAAGGGTGCCTATGTATGTTCTGAAGAAGACAAAATTTGAAGGAAAGATTTAGAAGAGAAAGACCTAGAAGAATCCCCAATCCAAATAACCCGGTCATTGTCCTCTAAAAGAACAAAATTTTCCAGACATTCAATTAGGGTCAATAAATCTGCCAGTGCTCGGTTGAGAATATTCTTGCTTATATGTAGATTCCAGTTTATGGTTCTAGCAATTCCATTGGATGAAACAATGACGAAGGCTTCAATGGGAGCATTGTGAAGAGAAGATATGGTATAGATGGAGGGGAACATATTCCTGAAGCTATTATTTCTGCACTAGCAATCCTCCCATAAGTGAATAGAGACCCCTTTGCTCAATTTAAGCTAGTATCTTGGTCGTAGATAGGGTATATTGGACTGGATAAATTTCCTTGGACATTGGTATGTTACCCGTGGGTGAATGTTGGCATCCCTTGCATTCTCAAGCATTCCGTGCTTGCTTCTAAAGTTCTAATTATCTTAGCCCATAAAGCATCCTTCTCCATGGCGAATCTCGATAGCTATTTTGCTGCAAGACCTTTTTTTCTCTTGATGAGATCGCCAATAGCAAGACCTCCATGTTCCGGATCCATTTTCATGTTCTCCCATTTAACCAGGTTAGATCCATTAGACTTTCTTCATTCTTCCAAAGAAAGTTCCTCATAAGATGTTCTGTACATGCTGCCATTGGCCTTTGGGAGTCGAAAAGCTGACATAAAATACGTGGGTATTGCTTCCAAAATTGATCACAATAGGGTCAGTTTCCCTCCTTTTGATAGAAAAGATCTTTTCCACCCTTCAAATCTCTTTAATATAGTATGGATAACTGGCTCTCAGAAAGATGTTTTTAAAGGATTTCCACCAAGTGGCATGCCTAAGTACTTTAATGGCCACTGGGCAGTGGAGTAACCCGTAATGCGTGCCATTGCTTCCACCTCCTCCTTTGCCATATTAATTCTAACCAGTTGGCTTTTTGAGAGGTTTACCTTCTACCTAGAGATAAAACATAAGCCCTTGGTTACCCTCATTGTATTTTCCACACTGATGTCATCTTTTTTCATGAAGAAAATGCAGTGATCAACAAATTGAATATGCGATAAGCCAATGCCATCTCTTCCAATTTTAAAAGCACTCACCAGCCCCACATGCCTTAGCCCTGTTGACAATCCCATCCAATACATCGACCACCATAGATAATGGAACGGTGAGAGCGGGTCACCCTGCCTTAACCCTTTGGAACTTTGTATTTTACCTCTTGGTCTTCCGTTGATAAAAACTGAATATGATACTGTTCTGAGGCACCCGCATATTCATTTCCTCCACTGCTGCCCAAAGCCTTTTCTTTCCATCACATGATCAAGAAAATGCTATTTGACTGAATCGTAGGCTTTTGCAAAGTCTATCTTCAGCAACATACCCTCCTTATTTTGACAGTACTCTTCAACCGTCTCATTAGCTATAAGAATCGCATTAGTTCCGCGTTCCATATTTCTTCCTCCATTAGTTTATCCAGCACCTGTAGCTCATGCATTAGGCTCTGCCTTTTGATTTTATCTTGCCCCACAAAATTCCTACTCCAATCTTGGGGTGTACATGGGTTGGATTAGGTCGGTTTGGGGCCAAAATCTAACCCAACCCAAATAATTCGGGTTGGTAAATTTGAAACCCAACCCAACCCAAATCTGTCCCCCAACCCAACCCAACTCAAACAGTTCGGGTTCGATTTGGGTTGGGTCGGTAGATCGGGTTGGGTTTGGGCCTAATATTTGGTCAATTTCAAGCAGTGTTTTCAAGGCTTCGCTTAGGCGTTTTAGGGAGAAAACGCCTAGGCTCTATGCTAGGCAGGCAGTGGGGGTTTGTGCAAATATTTAAAAAGTTTAGGGGGGTCTCTCTAATTTAAAAAAGCTTAAAAAACATAAAATCCCCGTTTCTATAGTAAACTCCTGAATCTCTCTCCCTAAGTCTATCCTTTCCATTTGCTCCGACCAAGAAACACCACCGAAATCTCCAGCAACCGTTGACGACCCTCTGGCGATAGATATTTAGTTTTGTACTTTTCAACCTTTTGGATAATATGTATTATGACATGAATTAATATTTTGTGGACATGATTTTAATTAATATGAAGTGTTTTTTATCATTTTATGAAAATTTAACATTTATTATAGAATATAGTTAGATATACATAATTTTGTATATAAACTGTCCAGGGACCTGTAAATAATTAATTAATTATCTAGGGACCTATAAATAAATATTTTTCTTATCGCCTAGGCCACGTCTAGGCTTCGCCTAGGTTACTTCTCGCCTAGATAGGGAAAATTGCCTAGACATCGCCTTGGTGCCTTGAAAACACTGATTTCAAGTTACATTCACTAACTTTCAAGTTTAATTTACATTTTTCAACATGTAAATAGCCTTAAATAAAATCTATTTGGCACTAATATTCTTAATTGATTTCAACTATTATTATCAAAAAAATAATAAACATAAAAGAGCATACATAAACATTTAAAGACTTAAATACATTTCCACCATAATTGTCTTTTAAGTCGGTTCAGGTTGAGTTACTCGGGTTCCTATGGGCTCAACCCGTGACCCAACCCAAATTGATTGGGTTGGGTATTTTGGAACCCAACCCAACCCAAACAATCTATCCAACCCAACCCAAACTAACCTAAAAGGTTTGGTTCGGTCGGGTTGATGAACACCCCTACTCCAATCTTTAAGCTTGGTTTTCAAGGTTTTCAATTTTTGCATGAATTTAAAGTCTTCCTAGCCAGCCGCCATGTCTTGTCTCCACCAGTTTTCAATTATTTGATTGAAACCTGGATATGAGAGACAAACATGTTCGAACTTGAAAGGAGATGGGCCCCACTTCCCAAGCTCTGTGTTGAGGGTAACAGGCCAATGGTTCGATACCAATCTGGCCTCTGCTTCTTGTCTTGACAATGGATAGATTGAGACCTATCCACACCCCAGTCGAAAACGATCCAATCTGCAACATGTGGGCTGTTCTTGACCGTTAGTCCATGTAAAGTTATGGTTTAGTAGTGGAAGATCATACAATTGAAGCTCACGTATTAATGCATCAACTTCCTTCATACTTCGAGTTAGCGAGGAGCACTTCGATTTTTCATTCATACTCCGGGTATCATTAAAGTCACCTCCCACGCACCAGTTTGGTGAGCATAGACTATATAACCCTGCAAGTTCATCCCAAAACGCTTGTCGATCACTACTGTTACATGGACCATATACTATCGTGAACCATTGTTCAGGTTTGCCCCCTGCCTTGATTTTGATTGAAATTGAGAACTCCCCTACCATGTGTTCCATCACCTTTACTTTCCTCGCATCCCACAAGATTAAAATTCCACCTGCTGCTCCATTGGCTGGGAGTAAGATCCACTCTAGGAATCTAGGCTGGCATAACGCACCCACTAGCATTCTATCAATTGTTGTTCTCTTGATCTCCTAGATTACTACTATGTCTGATTTGATCGAGCCCAGACTCTTCTAATTGCTTTTTGCTTGGCTTTTGAGCCACAACCTGTTGTATTCCAAGAAGTGATCTTCATAATTAACATAACTAAGCCCAAAGATTGTCTTACATTTCCTCGCATCAACTTTATATTGCATAATCGACTACTGTAGCTCTTGATTCATCGTTTCAATGATGAGGCGTATGTCCATAGATTTCAGGAACCGGTTGATCTCAACGTAGGAAGAGGTATATTTTTGCTCAGTCCTTTGCCTCTTTCCATTGCTCTTTCCTTCCACCATATTATCATCCTCCATCGCCCGACACAGAGAAGCAATTGAGAGTGCAAGAGTGGTACAAGTTGTGCACTAGGTCCAGAGGGCTATAAATGGCTATTGGGAGGGGGAGAAAAGGGAGAGGTGTTATGCAAATGTGTTTTATTTAAGACTAGAGGGCTTGACATGTCACGAATCCTCTTGAAAGAGGGGTGCCTTCGGGAACGGGGATACAGGTGGTGCATGGCATCGTACCTTTGCACGACTCTCTGGCACTTTCGATTGTTCAGCTTCTAGCGCCTCAACTTCATCAGCCCAACTAAGAGATCTTTCATTACCCCGGAGAACATTGGTTGTCGGTGAGATAGGGTCCTCCTTCAAGGCATGTTTTCGAGACGACTTCATCGTCAGAACTGGATGGGACCTCCTCATTTGTCGCCATGGATGGCCATCCTTCCAGCTTCCATTGCTCCGACCGCTGTGGCTCCATCTTGGACTTCTTAAGTTTACTATTCCTCCTCTTAGTATCCATCAAGGGACGGTCCATCTTGGGCTCATTGTTCTTTTTTTATGGGCTCCCCCTAACCAAGATTGGCCTTTTGTCCTTGGGTTCCTTACTTAAAGACTGGCCATCTTGGGCCCATTGATAATCAATCCCAACCCTTACAAACTCATAGTTATGGGCCCATCCAATCGGCCCATCTTCCTTTACATGCTTAGCGTGGTCAAAGACATTGAAATTCAAAGATTCTTTCCACGAGTCGAGTTCGCTGTCCACCAAGTACGAGCGCACGTGTCTCGCTTGCTCCTGCCCTGACTCGGGGAATAGTTCGTCGTTCTTCGTGTCAAATCCGTCTCCTCAGAATCGTTCGTACCATCATGACTGCTGATATGTTGTCTTCTTCGGTTACTTCGACGATCGCCAACGATCCATTCTCTGGCCGCGCCTTCGTCATCTTCTGTCACGACTTTCTTCTCTGTCTGGTCAGTCTGGGTCGTCTTCACTGCAACTTCATCTCGTCCATGTTTGTCACACGGAAGTCATTTACACTGGAGATCATACAACCTAACTTCATACAACATGTTTCCTACTGGAATCTCCATATATGCCGGGAGGAAGCCAGTCTTATCTCCATTCACCTTTAACGTTACCAACTCCACAGATGTACCACTGGTAGTCTCAATAGCAATATCCACAAACCTCCACAACACTTTGCATTAATAGTGAAGGTTTCTATCCTCCAAATAGCAGGAGGAATTCCTTCCACACCAACCCAACTATTCCTACAACTAATCTTCATATCTTTCCAGAACATCTCCGACTTCCATTGCTTCACCTCAAAGTTTGCTTCGAAGGGTAGAATTTTCCCTCGAAGAAGACGGTCCATCTTCGCTTTGTTTTCACATTGCAAGAGAGCCTGTGTGTCGTTCAAGATGCGTAGCCTCACCGAATGATTAAGGGATGATTCCAGCTCCTCCTCTATCTTCTCCCACTCGTCTTTGTCTGTTCTCCTAATCACCAGTATTTCCATAGTGTTTCCTGCATCTTCTGTGTCATCTTCCTTCTTCACGATACTTTCGTGTGGCTGGACTTGTGTTATAGCTTTTTCGGTTTTAGCCTGCTTACTTTCCATTGTCTTGCTGCTTGTGTCACTTTGCTTCCCTTCACTTTTTCCACCATGAATGATCGCCTTCAGACCTTCCTCCATATCCTTCCAGCCATTATTCCTTTCCTCGTTAGGAACAAAGATAGCACGCTGAGGCCCATTTTCTACTTTAGTAATCCTAAGGAAGCTTCTTCGTCGATTTGTGTAAGATTCCACCAACATGACGTGGTTTTTACCACGATGAACTTTTTTGAAACTACCATCTTTCCGAGCTAACTGCACCTCCTCCATTCTTGCCACTAACCATGCTGCTGACTCCAAGTCCAGGCAAATCGAATGAGTTCTTGCTCCGGTAGCTTCCCCAATCAAGATCCCAGAGTCGTCCCTTGTAAGGCAGTTGGTAAACCATTTATACGTCGTTCTAAACGCGCGTGTCGACCATCACCCCACCAAGCTTCCGTTCCAACTACGCTTCCGCGAACCTCTTGAGCTATTGGAACGTTGTTCTTTGTCGTTCCCCTCGATCCCACCTTCACGTTTGCGTTGAAGTTCTTCGTGTTCATCCTGTTCGCCATCGCAATCACCAGACCTTTTTTTTTTTTTTTTTCGTTTCCTTTAGAATATGATTCTCTAATTGAATGCGTAAATTCGTAATTGGAGCTCTTTATATATATTACTCCATTGAAATTTGAAACAACTTTGAAATTTTCTAAAACACTTAAAAATAAGTTTCCTAAGCTATTTATAGCATTATAACAACTTTTTAATTCTATGACAACTCTATTTAGACACTTTTAGACACTTTCTAATCACATTAAATAATAAAACGAATTTAGAAACTATCTAAACTTCCACTAAAACACAATTTTGCCAAAATAGAAACTTTCCTTAGACAAGGGCACTTAATTAAAAAATAAAAGAAATTAAAAATTGAACTTTTGGGACTTTTTTAAAGATTATTCTATGTCTCTCCTATATATGTTAAAGTCAATGGAGGCCTCATTTTATAGAGATTGATGGAGAGGTGAATAGGTTTCAAGGAATCAGCATCTTTCCTTACTTGGATTGCATACATCCATCGTGGAGGGAACATTGGAAGGTGGTATGTATGACAGTCTTGTGGTCCATTTGGAAAGAGTGGAAATGAAGAATTTTTGACTATAAGGAAAGTTCGGTTGGTCTGGTGTGGGAGAGCTCCAAACTATTAGCAACATTTTGGATAGCTAATAGTAAATTGTCAAAAGGGTTTTCTGTAAATGACTGGGTGAGAAATTGAGATAGTATTGTATTGGGATAGCATTGCATATGGTCTGGGGGCACTGAGAATATATTATTCTTTGGCCACATTATTTTGTACACTGTACATTATTACAATTAATATATTAATCTCTAGTTTCCTTTAAAAAAGAAGAAAATTGTTTTAGTGTGAGCTTGCTAAAGGAGTGTGGTAGAAGTTGGATGATTGCTCGGTTGCAAGGTTAAAAGCGCCCCATAGTTGTGAAGATTTATTTTATTTATTTTCTCATCATTTAAATGGTTTTTCTAGAATATTTGAAGCCATTGGAAGGTTTGCCTTGTTTGCTTCGATTTGGTCCATTTGGTAAAATAGAAATGAAAGAGTTTCCAAGAACAACTCCAAGGATGTTCTTTCTGTTTAGGATTTTTCAAATTTAGCAGCTTTTTATTGGATTTCTTCTAGTTTAGCTGAGTGGCATGGGAGTTGGTCCAAGTTTTTGTAATTCAATTTTCTTGCTTTGGTTTTGGAGGGTTTGGAGTACTCCTAGTTCTCCTCCTTTGCTTGTGCTTGTACTCTCTTGTTTAGCTTAATATATTTCTTTCTTTGTTTCTTCTAAAATAAAAATTTAAAGTTGATCCCTAATGTAAACCACTATAATTGAAAATCAATAGATACTCTTAATGTTGTCATTTATTATGGTTATTGCTCTATTATACCATCTTACATATATTTAATCAAGTCAATTTTCATATTTGATGCTCATGTTTACATTCTAAAACCCACTGTAGGCTTTCTCTAATTCAGTAAAAATTATATGGAGGTTTTTATGTTTTTTGTTTTAATTTTGGATACTTCTTTTGTTATCAATATGGACGGAGCAGAGTGGATGATGCAGGGATATGTAGCCAACCCAATGTAGTTGCAGATAGGTTCATTATGGATGTAAATGTGTGTTTGTGTATTGAACATTCAAGCTGCTGGCTGAATTTTTATCTTTTGGTTATATTGTTTTTTATTGTACATATTAAGGTTGGTTAGTTTATTATATTTGTGGTTCTTTTTCTTTGTTAGTTGACATGCAATCAGTAGTTGTTGTTTCCTCAAATGTGCACTTGATTTTGATTAGGTTTATGTTTACATTGATCTGCTGTCATTTCTTATTTATCGTGGGGTACATGTAGGACCCGAGCATAAAGGATTTAGCTGAACAGATAGCCAAAGATCCTGCCTTCAATCAGATGGCTGAGCAGCTACAAAAGAGTGTTCAGAGTGCAGGTGAAGAGGGTTCTCCTCAGTTCGATAGAGAACAGTATATGTCTACCATGCAGCAGGTTATGCAAAATCCTCAATTCATGACTATGGCTGAGCGCCTTGGAAGTGCTTTAATGCAGGTATTTAAGGCTCTCCTTTTCATGTATAGTATATATAGTAGTGCTCAGAAGGGTATAATGGAGTTGGTGGAATTTTGCTAATGTCTTACATAGGATCCAGCTACATCCAGCATGCTGGAGAATTTTGCTAATCCCCTGCGCAAAGAAGAGCTTGATGAACGAATGGCTCGCATTAAGGAGGATCCAGCGTTGAAGCCGATTTTAGAAGAGATTGAGAGTGGTGGTCCAGCTGCAATGATGAGGTAATGAGACACTGCAAGATTATATTTTGTTTGCATGGCGTCAGAGTATATGAAGACAATTGAGGTGCATTCCTCATGGCCCTTGTGGAAGCTAGGAGCCAGTGATGCTTTGCAGTGGTGAAAAGCATGTAATCCCAAAATTGAGTCCATGAGTGGTCTTTGTGACAACTGTTTTTATAGTCTATACATGGAGGTTCATGGGTGGGTGGCTTAGGAAATAGGAAGTTTTAAAAACAAGTGTTCACATTGTATTAAAATCTTTGTCAAGTTTTCATCTCAGGATTTCCACTTATGGCTCTAGACATTTGGCCAGTTAAAGCTGGTGTATGCCTGTGATGCTTTTAGTGTGCTAAGTGAAGAATCAGTGGCACATTAATGCTTCTGTTGCTACTTACTTCAGGGGTTGTGACAGTAGTAGTTGTTGAAATTGGAGTCAAAATTACACTCAATGTCCATATGTTACCCCAAGGGATTAGTTGGGCACGGGGGCACAAATACCCTTGTTTACCAGAAAAGAAAAAAAAAATTCATGCAAGGTCATTGAACCACTCATATAATGATCAAATGACTGGTTTTTCTGAAGATTGTCTCTTTGTCATAGAACTCTTTGGCCCCAAATTTTTTGATCTTTTGCATATCAGTACGTGGTTTGCAAGTTGAGCAATTATGGACATCCATTTTCACCATTATTTTGTGCTGCAAAATTTGATTCTGTTAGCGTCTTCAGAATAGGCTGGTGACTCTCATGGTGATCAAAAGTGGCCATTGACTCATCTTTATGTTGGCCAGTGGACATGGCCATGTATATGTAATGAAAATACATATACAGTTTTATCTTTTACGGTCTTCTGTCAAATGAACGTCTTGGGCATATATGTTTCTATTAGTTTATGAGTCCTTTTTAATTAAATCTTTATTATTTATCTGAGAACAAACATAAATCAAACTCCAATTAACTTAATTTGTACCAACACTGAACTAAGACATAAATGCCTTCGCACAAATAAAATGCTCAATCGAACTTGAACTTGTGTTTGATTTGTTATGAATATCCAAAAATTTAAACAACTAAAATCGAAGTTTTTAAGATGAATTAAACTTGGTGTCCTGTTCTCATGTTTTTTCTTTTTAAAAGAAACTATAAATTGTATATATGTATTAATGGTAAGAGTGTAAGAGTCATGTTCTCATGTTCAATTCACACTCGAAGCAAACTGGAGTAAGTTATTTAATGGACATACTCAGACCACACACGTGATACCTAATTGAGTTTGGTTTGTCCACATATTATCTATGAGTGTTTTAACTTATTTATAAGAATATGATCTAGGCTTTAGCTATGTTTTGCTATAGTATTCTTGCCTTTTCTTCTTCTACTATTTTTTTTGTTCAATTGTTTGTGTTTGTAGGTACTGGAATGATCCTGATGTGCTACGCAAGTTAGGACAAGCTATGGGCCTTGGAGTTGCGGGAGAAGCTGCCACTTCTGGTGAACTTTCTGGACCAGATGAGCCAGAAGATGAAACTGGAAACGAAGATGAGTCAATTGTTCATCATACAGCGAGTGTTGGTGATGTGGAGGTACTTCATACTAACTTCATTTCTTCATTCTTAATTGATCCATGTTCTGAGGCTTCCACCCCTCTTCTTTTTTTCCCTAATATATTTGAAAGATGGCATTTGATCTTTCATTGGCTGTGTATCTTATGCTTGATTAGTTGACTTGTAAAAATGTGCCTTTGTTTATATCTATATCTATATCTATATCTATATCTATATATCTAATTATATATATATATATATATATATATATATAGACCAATGCATGTTTTCCAGAATGCCTCTAATTTTTGCAGGGATAATGAATTCACTATATAGGTATTGTCTTCCCATTTATTTATTTTTTAAAAGAAACTAAAAGATAGTATATAACTATATATATATGAGTAAATAAGGAACAAAACAAAGAAACTGTGCACCAAGTACAACAAAACAACACAACCAGACATCTAATCTGATACAAAATTATTATCCTCCCATTTATCACCCCATCCCTAAACACCATCAAATTCGACTTTCATTAACAATGAAATTGGATGATCATGTGAGTAATATCTTGAGAGGACATTGGCTGCTTTTATGTAGATGATGTTCATGTGAAGATATCATCCTCTCCAAAATTTCAGACTATGTGGTAGAGGGAGGCTCTCTAAATTAGTTTGTATTGGAATGCTTTCACTAAACAATAAGATCTTCTCCTAGGTAGTCAACTTGTTTATAATGGACTCTTTGCCGGAAAACTTGACACCATTTGCAGAATCCTAGACTCCTACTTATGAGAATGGAAGGCTTCCCAATCTACAATATCTTTGAGATTCCCAAATTTTATTTGTAAACTAACCTTGACCTGTAGTACGATGATGTTCTGGTCTTTTAATAGAAATAAAATTAGTTGCTCTTTGAATATGGATTTTTCCTTTTTTTGCATTTTCATTAGTGGTTACTCTTCATATGCATTAGATTTCTATTTCTCTCATAGGGGTTAAAGAATGCACTAGCCTCTGGAGCTGATAAAGATGAAGAAGATTCTGAGGGAAGAACAGCTCTGCATTTTGCTTGCGGATATGGTGAGGTATGATTTCTATAGAATAACTTTATTTTAAATCACTGCAAAATTTTTGTCTGGTACTGTTGATTTTGCTTCATTTAGTGACTATATGCAGTTTAAACTTATACTGCTGAAATTACAAGAAATTCTCATACACAAACACTTGTATCTGACGTGCAAGATGCTGAAAGCAATTTTAATTTCTCTAACTGTATGTTATGAGGTGAACTTACTTGACCTTTGTATGTATTCTACCACTGGGTGGTCTGACTGCCAGAATTAGACCCAAGGAGGCCCTTGAAGCTCTTTTCTATTGCTAGTAAAGGTCGTAGTGATGCCAAATTTGATGTGGAGGTGAGAAGATGGAACGGTATCTAAAGTATAGTAGCCTAAAAGTGGGGTTTGCAACTTATTTTTGTGTGTTTGTTGTAAGAAACCCAAGGAAGCAATTTAATAGGTATTAGGCTCTTGATGAAATATTGTAAATGTTTCTTGAATATGGAGATGTGGCTTGGAGAATAAAAAAAATCTACCTAAAAATAGAAAGGGTGGTGTATATAACATCTTTGTGAATCCTCAAACTCTCTTAAGGGTGAGCCTCAGGGCATGAGGCTTTGCATTGTGGCATGCACCTCTAAGAGTCTAAGGTGAGTCCTATAAGCCTCCCATTCCTCTAAGCTATGTTTCCCTGCTTGCTGTGAGGCATTCACCTTATTACCTCAGTTACTTTCCTAACCTTGCTTAATACATAAAGTTGTGTCAAATACATAATTAGGTCGATGTCCATCATATTTGGCTGTTTTCACAAATTGAAGTTCCATTATTAGATAACCACTTGACCTAAAATGTGTAGCTGTGTAGGTGGAGGCTCTATGTCAAGCTAACATGCATACTATTTTGAATTCCTTTTGTGGTTCTCCTGTATATTTGTAAGGAGTTAGCTTGAATTTTTGGAGAAGTTGGCTATGTCCATATCAGATTTCACTTTCAATCTGATAAATTGAATTGGTTTTTGTCCTCATTTTGTGTTTTAAATGCAAATATGATACCAAGGGTGTAGAGGAATCACACGTTTTCTTGTTATATTTGGAACTTTGAGTTTTGTTGTTGCTGGTGAGCAAGCTTGATAATATTCCAGGTAAAATGCGCCCAAGTCCTTCTTGAGGCTGGAGCGGCAGTTGATGCGCTGGATAAAAATAAAAACACTGCCCTTCATTATGCTGCTGGTTATGGCAGGAAGGAATGCGTAGCACTTCTTCTGGAAAATGGTGCTGCTGTGTAAGTCTTTGTTGGTGATGGATGTTTTATTCTAATAAGTTTTTGGTGCTGCTGCGTAAGTCTTATATGCTTGTGCTGCTGCAGCACTCTTCAGAACTTGGATGGGAAGACGCCTATTGATGTTGCTAAGTTAAACAACCAGCAGGAGGTACTGAAGCTGCTTGAAAAAGATGCCTTTCTCTAAATTCAAGTGGATGGGGACAGGTATAATATATTCAGCGTTAGTACCAACTCAAAATAAAATAAACAAATGAAAATGCTGTCTGCACTTTTGCAGTGTGTTTGCAAGGGAGGACTACATTTGATAGGTAGGAGGGTTAATTGCTCACTGGGGTGTTTTTGCTGTCTTGCATGCTGGCAGGTATACTATACCATGTTGAAAAGAAGTGGTTTGAAGGAGTTATTTTGTTTATGATCTACAGAAAGTGTCATCTGGTCAGAATGCTTTGCCTTGCTATTTTCCGCTTGGTGCTGTCTGTGTTGCAGATGTTTTAGGTTCTCTAAAGCACCGTCACAAACTTGCTCATCTTGTTGTAAGACAATTTGTTGAATCCAGTTGGGCGCCGGGTGTCGATATTTCATGTTTGTTTCATGACTTGGTGAGAATTCCATGGCTGTAATGAAAAGTATTTCAAACAAACAGTAAGCTATCAATTTAAGCATTCCTACCTATATAATCATAGTAATAATTTAAGGGACAGCATGCCCAAGGAAACGGGCCACTAGGCAGGTACACGCTTGAATAAAACAAAGGCTTAAAGATATGTAAAAGTAAGTTATTAGTTTGATATTTTTAAGAATTTTTTAATAAATATCCAATTTGGCTGGTTGTTCTCATACGTTCCAAACAAAATGATACTGTGTGACAATTAAATGCCAAAGACCACCATTGTTCGTCTTTGACGTGCATTTTGTATTGAAGTGCCAAGCAAGGGAATATGTTTGGTGTTATATTGTAGAAAGGGAAGTCAATCTCTGGACAGAAACAAGTGCATTTCAGCTTTAATTAATCTCATTTTAACATGTTTTAAGCTATTTCTATTTTGCAATTATTATTATTATTCTTTTTGTTGATCGGTTTTTTGACATTTTAGAGGTGTCATCATTTTTTTTATTTTTATTTTTAGCGAACTAATCTTTTCGGATTCGGGTAATGGAGAGGGCGTTTGGGCTGATCTTTTCATTAGGGGGAGATAAATGGAGGCACGGAGACCTGGACTTTATTTTTATGTATATTCAGTTTTTTAATCAACTAAGCTATCACTCTTTGACATGCATTTGAAATTATTTTGTACACCCACTATTTGAAAAAAAAGAAAAAAAAAAACTCACTTTGTTTTTATTTATTTTTCTTCTTTCAGAACAAAAGAACCATTTCATTCCAGAGAAGGACGAGGACAAGTCTCAACAATAAGTAGGTTAGACATATTTGGAGGATTCAAAGGATTCAAGGTCCAAATAGAATTGTAACAAGACCATAAAGGACTAGTTCAATTTTTCATCTTATATGAGAGGGAGGTATCTTGACCAGGTTAACTAGATCAAAAAGTTTGGCTCTAAAGTTGTGAGAAGTATATAGATGGAGATTCAGCAGGTGACAAGCTAATCATATGCCATTTACGTTTTTTCCTCGTTCTCAGCTATTGACATCTGTATTATTGAGTGAGAGATGTGCATCTTTTATTCATGGTCGAGAAAGGGTGTTTGGGAGATATGGTTACGATTGACATTTGTGTGTAACGAGATAACTTCTGGTGCAAGCGAGTTAAACAAAAAACACGCTTATATTTAAAAAAAAAAAAAAATGAAAGATAAATGTGAATGGGGTCAGCGTCACGCGCCGTTCATGGCCTTGGTTCATTCAGGTACACGCACGAGAGCCAACAAATCCTTTTCAGGTGTTGTATTGGAGTAGGGAGACCTTCCTTCGCCAGTGGTGCCTTTTTACGCCTTAAGAAGTGGGTTGAAGAGATTTGAATCGGCCGGTGGACGGAGGCGTCAGGAAAAGGAGGGCGAGGAATGGCATCTACCGTATCCGTTCCTTATTTATACACAAATCACCCGTGTTCTCATGTGCTACTATCATTCCAAAGCAACGGTCACCATCTTTGTCTGAACTACCGCCACCGTCACTTTGGATTACTGCTTAGGAATCGTCGGAGGCGTATGAAGGATTCAGCCAACTGTAGGATTTTTTGCTATTCCGATGACTCTGGCAAGAAGCCGCAGGAAACTGTTGGAATTCAGTTATACAGGGACATTGAGAGGTAATTATGTGAGTTTAAATTCTGTCTTTCAACCGGTCATTTCTTGCTGGTGCCGAACGAGTTGTAGTTCCTCTCACTTTATGCTATTCTTATCTTTGCAGCATGTATTTTCCACTGGGCACTTCTTCTGTCCATCCTTATCACATTTAGGCTGGAGGTTGGAACCCTTATTCCGTCACTACTTCTTATTAGTCTAGATCTTTCATTTTATGATGGAAATAAAAGCCGTTCAAATCTTGTGTTGATCTAAACGAGAAAAAGCAATGTTAGTCCTTCATATCGAAGAGGAGGATGACATTGAAGGGAGGGTCAGCCAAGTTATCAATGGTTGAGACTACAAATTCTCTTGGAATGAAAGGGGCCTTAGTCTCACAAAAAGGGACTCTAGTCTAGAATATCCGTACTTCTAGAAGCTAATATGGTACACTCTTTAGGAGCTGAAGCCCAAGCCCGGGCATCTATAGGCTTAGGGTCAAAGATTTGTGTCCTAGGAACGAGGTTGATTGGGCATACGAGGGATTGCTACAGAAGGTTAGGAATTCTTGGTTCGTATCACTGTTGGATCTATCATAGTCTTTCTTTGTGTCAAAAAATGAATTTTTTGTTCTTAAGATTGACATGTTTCCTAATTTACTTTTCTCTATTCTAACATTGTACCATTCTCTACCCTTATTCCTCTCAAAGAAAATTTCATCCTTCTACATTCATCAAAGACAATACCTTCACTCCAAAAAAATGATATTTATATATCTTATCTCAGATTTATTCAATAAATAATAGGAAATCATGTATAAAACACGTGCACAAAAACTAGTATATATAATTAGTATTTGACTTCCCTTTCAAAAATGAAAATAAAAAATAATAGTATTTAACATGTGCGTTGCATGTGAGGGTAATGAATATTTCATTAGAAAATGGGAGGGATGGAGGATTATGATTAATTGGATTTTCTTGTCAACAACAAAACTGAGCATATCATTTTGGAAGTTAAGAGAAGTTGGTTATGGCGCCTGAAAGATAGGAGAAGGGAGAGAAAGTGCAAATTATTCAATTTTTTAAAGTACCTATATTACCCCCTTATAATTTTAGAATCAAATCTCAAATAAGCTTTTGAATGAGTATATTAGAAGTTTGGCAATAGGCAGAATGTGAATTTTTGAACTACCATATAGTATGAATGAATTAAGTAAATAATGTTAATATTTGGTTGCGGGATGTTGAGATATGTTGCTTGGTGGCATGGAAAATTATTCAAACTTCTTTGAATTTTAACCATTGAATTACTAATTAAATGTTAACAAAATGAACAAAAGCTCCTTGGAAGTTAGGTAAAAAATTGAAATAATTTGTCAAACTTGAAAAATCATTTAATTTTTTTTTAGCTTTTCAATTGCCAAGTTTTTTTTTTTTTTTTTTTGTAAAAAAAAAAAATTCAATGCTAACTTAAATTTTTTAGTGGATATTCTAAAAAAATTAAAAAATGAAAACATATGAGATTAAAACACAATTTCATATTAGAAACTAAACTATTACTAAGGGTGTGTTTGGTAGCTAAGAAAATTTTCCTAGAAAAAATAATGTTTTTTTGAGAAAATTCTCTCGAGAAAATTTACTTGAGAGAATTTCTCATGGTTGTTTGATTAGACATAAAAAAGTTTTCTTGTGGTTGTTAGTTATTCAATTTGGAGTACAAAAATTTCTTCAAATTTAGTTGTGGAGAATTTTTTTTGTGAGACTTCTTCTTTTTTTTTTAAAACGAAACTATAAGATGTTATATATGTGTGAATCTGTATGTAAATAAGCTATACAAAAGGTGGTCCTTAACTTGAACCACAACACAAATCAATCTGCACAAAATTGCCCCAGCCTCTAAGCCATTCGCTTAGAGCAAACCCATCACATAACTTGCTATTTGCTACCCAAAAGGAAACAAGGAGATGAGATTGCTCCCATACTTTATCCGATGGAAACAATACACCCTCCTATTCATTTCTTTTCATAAGGACCATAACACCGCAAAGCACACAACCTTCCAATGGTCTCTCCATAAGGAAGGAATATTTTCCATAAAGGGGAAAATATTAATGGCGTGGCCCACATCACCCACACCGGTCATGATCGGGAAACGAGCGCACCACCTACTCCAAACCTCCCTAGAAAAGGGACAACTCCAACATAAGTGTCCAACGGATTCCACATCCCATCGACACAGATAACACCATGAAGGGGATAAACACATATTTGGAATTTTTTTTTGCAACATATCACCCGTATTGATTTTCCCATGGGCAACTACCCATCCCAAAAACTTAATCTTTGATGGTACCTGTGCATTCCATATTAGGTTATGATGGGGGAAGGAGACAACAAAGGGTACATTAAGAATAACATCAAAGAAAGATTTAGTAGAAAAAGAACCCGAGGAATCCCAAGGCCAAAGAATTTTATCGTTGCCACCCAAAGGAAAACAACCCTCCAAACAATTAAGAAGAGACCCCAATTCCTGTTCAGCCCTAGGAGAAAGATTTCCCATCAAATGCAAATCCCATGACAGAGGTCCCCCGACCCCATACACACCATCCCTAATAAAATCAGAGATAGGCTATTATGAAGACTAGAACGCCGAAAAAGATTAGGAAATAACGATTGGATACAAACATTCCCAGACCAAGAGTCTTCCCAAAACCGAATTAAATTACCATTCCCCAGTTTGAGTCTAGTTAAAGGAAGGAAAGAGGGATAAACAGAATGAATGGATTTTCAAGGACTTCTATAAGTACTCCTAACGGCCACACCAGTGTCCCGTAGATTATCCCTGAGCCCATGCCTGCTTCTGATCACCTTTACCCATAATTGCTCCTGCTCCATAGAAAACCTCCACAACCACTTTCCAACCAAGGCTTTATTTCTAGCAGAAATATTGCCAATTCCTAAACCACCCTGTTCCACCTTCATCTGAACAATTCTCCAAGCCACAAGATGAGATCCATGCACCTTATCATCATTCTTCCATAAGAAATCCCTCATCAACTTCTCCAAGCAATCGACCACCTTTCTAGGAGTCCTAAATACAGAGAGGTAATATGTTGGGAGGGCATCCAAAACTGATTTAATTAATGTAAGACGACCACCTTTAGACAAAAAACATCTCTTCCATTCATCCAATCTTCTGGCCACCCTAGCCACCACTGGATCCCAAAAGTCAATCCTTGAAGGATTACTCCCAAGCGACATTCCCAAATACTTCAAAGGCCATTGAACAACAGAACACCCCAAATGACTTGCCATATCCCTCAACCATTCTGTTTGCACAAATGAGAGACTTCTTCCCACCTCTCATCTGAGAAAATTATGGTGAGAAAGAGGAGGGTTGAGAAAATCTTCACAAATTTTATCGAGAAAATCCTCATTTTCTTGGCAAACAAACACATTCTCATTCTCATGAGAAGATAAATTATTTTCTTGAGGAATAACAACTTTCTTAGTTATCAAATGCACCCTAAAGGAAGAAGAAAAAAAGATTTACAAAATTTTAATTATTAAAGGAATGGATATACAATTTATAAACTATGTAATCAACCCACAAATCTCTTATGTATTTTAAGAATAAGAGCAATAAATAGTTTGTTACTCATAAAACAAGTTCTTATATTATAATTTATTATATAGGGTAAATAATAATATATCATAAAAATACCATTTAAAAGAAAATTTAATAATATATTTTAATTTTTCAATTTGTAACCCGCTGGCAAAGCAATTTATTTGTAATTATTAATTAATAATTTATTATCATATATGTTAAATAATTTTTAATTTTTACTAATTATATATTTTTAATTTAAAATTTTTATTTCTGTAAATTAATAATATAATACTATATTATTTCTTTATGGTGTGTATGGTTACTTTATGGTAAATATTAGTAATAGAACACAAAAGCAATCTCATGGTATATGGTAAAGATAGAAAAAGAACTTAGGAACTTGGATAAGTTAAAAAAAGCCAACGAAGGAATCGAACTTGGTAAACTTAGAAAAGCACCATGTAAGTAGTATCTTGATGTGAGGTTTAGTGAGAGCATTAAATGAAGTTGCTATGTCCCAGGACAACTTTGATTGCAACAACTTCACCTTTTTTTTTTTTTTGTTGGTGCAAAACAACTTCACTTTCAAAGGGAAGAAACAACTTTTCTTTATCTTGGGATGTAACGCTAGAGAAAATGTGAGAGATAGGGGGCTACATAAAAATGGCACTTGTCATCCATTCACGCCATGTAGTGTGTTTTTTAATATATATTATAAGATATGTGTGAAGTGTTATATATATATTTGAGAAGAAACAACTCAAGAGGTATTCGATTACTTAATGGATAGGTTAACGGTCGGCTCTGCTCCGCCATCACGAACCGACTAATCCCCTTGAAACCGAAGAGACAACGACAATACACCTCCAAGGGCCCGCATTCAGTCAAATTTGGAAAGTTGTCACGGGGTTTCAGGTGTGATACTTCCTCCCTAAAGGGACCTACAACATGGAGGCCTTTGTCTCGTTAGAGTGCCCCATGAACGTATTAATGAGTGACCCACGAACGTGTGAAGTGTTATATAAATTATCAATCATCCTTTAAACCATTACACTTTATATTTTAATGAGTTATAAGGATATTTATGTTTGTTTTAGTACATCTAAAAAGAAACATAGTTCTTCCCAACATGTAAATCAAATTTTGTACTTTTCTAAGATGTCGATCTTTTACAAAAGTTCTCAATGTTGAATTGTGCTTCCCCAAATTAATTCTAAATTTTATGGGATTGAAGATTATGGTGAATTTGAATTTTTGATCCTTGCTTGGTGCTTATGGCTACACATAATTTGAGTCACAACAATGTTGGTTATATGATGTGCCAGGTGGCCTTTAAGTGAAGAATATTATAAGAGCATTTGATTGGTATATTTTCTTCTTGATATTTTTTGGAGGAACCTAAACTGTCCATTGAAGTTGCAATGCTTTTTAGGAGGTTTGCCTTTAAGAAAACACTTACTATTAAATTGTTTATGACAATATTGAAGCAAACTTACTATTAGAACTTTTTTTGGGAGAGAAAACAAAGCAATGCAATTGTATTAATAATAGGAAAGAAAATAAACACTGTTAAATACTAATAGAAGACACAAAGATGTAACGTGGTTTGCCTCCAAGGCCTACGTCCACGGGAGAAGAGAGGAAATATTTTCTTATTCTTGATGATGTCTTAATGGAGGGACACCATATATATAGACATACAGGGCTATGCACACATATAGCTATAATTACAATTTTAGTAACTGCTAAATAAAACGACTACTAAAATTATCATCTTTCCTTAGAGGAAATAAATCTCACAGAATTATCATCTTTCCTTAAAGGAAATAAATCCTTAAGGAAATAAACCTTAAAGGAAATAAATCCTTAAAGGACATAAATCCCACAGATTTTGCTCTTCTCCACAACACTCCCCCTCAAGCTGGTGAATAAAGGTTTACCATTCCCAGCTTGGACACATTTGCTTGAAATGCAGTATGGTTTAACCCTTTAATGAGCACATCGGCGAGCTGATTATTGGTAGACACATATGGAGTACAGATCAACCCACTATCAAGCTTCTCTTTAATAAAGTGTCTATCAATCATCATGTTGAACTGGGTTATGGGCAATGCTAATTGCTGATTTATTGCCACAATAGAGTCTCATAGGGCCATCCCAGTGTATCTTCAAATCTGTCAAAATTATCTTCAACCATAATAGCTCACAAACCCCTTATGCCATTGCTCGGAATTCTGCTTTAGCACTAGATTTGGCCACTAAATTTTGCTTTTTACTTCGCCATGTCACCAAATTCCCACCAAGAAACGTACAATATCTAGTAGTTGATCTTCTGTCAACTACTGAACCAGCATAGTCTGAATCAGTATAAGCTTCAAGAACCACTCCTGTGTGTCGTTTAAATAAGATGCCCTGTCCTGGAGTCCCTTTAAGATACTGTAAAACGCGATTAGCTACTTGCAAATGAATATATTTAGGGTTGTGCATGAACTGACTTATTACACTTACTGCATATGCAATATCAAGTCTTGTGTGAGAGTGATAGATGAGTCTTCCTACTAGTCTTTGATACATCTCCTTATTAATAGTCAACGCTTCTTTAGCTTCTCCAAGCTTGTGATTAAGATCAATAGGAGTATTCATTGGTTTGCATGCTAGCTTCCCTGTTTCTTTAAGAAGGTTTGTAATGTACTTCTGTTGATAAATAAAGATTCCCTGTTTAGAGTGTGCCACTTCAATCCCTAGGAAGTATTTCAATCTCCCTAGTTCCTTGATCTCAAATTCCTCGATCAAACACTGCTTCAAATTTTGTCTCTCGTTCTCATTGTTTCCTGTCATGATGATGTCATCAACATACACTAATAGAGCTGTAACTCCCCCTGAAGTCGAGTGCTTAATGAACAGAGTGTGATCTCCTTGGCTTTGTCTATATTCCATATTTGTCATTACTTTGGCAAACCGACCAAACCATGCCCTCGGAGATTGTTTAAGTCCATACAGGGCCTTTTTCAATTTGCACACTTTATCAGTGGTGCCAAATCCTGGAGGCACTTCCATATAGATTTCTTCTTCTAAATCCCCATGTAAAAATGCATTCTTTACATCAAATTGTTGCAGATCCCAGTCATAATTAGCTGCCAATGACAAAAGAAGTCTCACAATATTCATTTTTGCAACCGGAGCAAATGTCTCTTGATAGTCCACACCATATGTTTGAGTATATCCTTTGGCTACTAATCTTGCCTTGTAGCGCTCTAGGGACCCATATGCTTTGTATTTTACTGTATAAACTCATCTGCATCCCACATGTTTCTTTCCTGCAGGTAAGTCTACCAACTCCCATGTTGTATTTTTCTCCAGGGCTTCCATTTCCACATTCATAGCTTGTTTCCAATTTGTATTAGATAAAACCTCGGATAATGATGTAGGAGTCTGAATGTTGTTCAGGTTGGTAAGGAAACTCTTATGGGTTGGCGGGAACTTCTCGAAGGATACAACATGAGATAGTGGATACAAGGGATGTTTAGTGCATTTGCGACGACTGAAACACAGTAGCAATGGAGACGAAGGCGTCGACGACGATTAGGATATCGATTGTGCCGATGAGGAAGACGCAGTAGTTGATGGTGATATAGTAGCAGTGATGAAGACGTACGCACCAATCAGCAACACGAATAATGGCGATGAAGGCCAACGAGGAAGGTTCCGGCAATGAAGGCCAAAATAAAATAATTTCGACAATGAAGGTCGGAAGAAAAGAAAAATTTCCTAGTTGTACGAGCTTAAAGCTTTGATACCATGTTAAATACTAATAAAAGACACAAAGATGTAACGTGGTTCAGCTCCAAGGCCTACGTCCACGGGAGAAGAGAGGAAATATTTTCTTATTCTTGATGATGTCTTAATGGAGGGACACCATATATATAGACATACATGGCTATGCACACATATAGCTATAATTACAATTTTAGTAACTGCTAAATAAAACGACTACTAAAATTATTATTTTTCCTTAAAGGAAATAAACCTTAGAGGACATAAATCTCACAGAATTATCATCTTTCCTTAAAGGAAATAAATCCTTAAAGGAAATAAACCTTAAAGGAAATAAATCCCACAAATTTTGCTATTCTCCACAACAAACACCACATAGCTGAGTGAGGAGAACCAGAGGTACTTCATCAACAACAATTCAAAAGCATCTCAAACACTTTTTAATACAAGCACCATTCCCAGTTACTACACCATTCATTGATAGAATAGTCCCCATTAATTTTGAATGCTACCAACCACGAGCTAGCCGTGGTACTGATGTCATTCCAGACATTATCAGTGTTCCTGACACATGCTTAAAAAATGCGTTGATTACGCTTTATGCAAATCATCCACACTCTCAATCCCTCACTCAACAGACATTGAGCATTCTCCAAAGCCAAACATTCTTCGCAAGACATCGGGATTGCGAACCTATTGCCAAGCCTTTGATGCCATTCCCCCCACAATTTTGAGGAGAAAGAACATTGAATGAAAAGAGGTTGATTCTTCATTCTATAAGCATAGAAGACAACAATGAGGAAGGAGAGAAAAATGGGGTGATCTTCTTTGAAGGACGTCACCTGTGTTGAGCTTACCCAAACACTTCTACTTTGGGTGAAACATGAGCTTTCAAAACATGTGAGGCGAGAGAGAAAGGTTGAATAGAGGCATCGTCAGTGAGGCATTGGAAAAAAGAGTTATTAGAGAAATTACCAGAGGAATGAAGAGACCGAGAAAACCTATCGAGACCTCTAGAGAGACTAACCAGATTCAGTAAAGAGAGCAATGGACTCAGTTCTGATTGTTGACCAACTGTAAGAGAGTTTGGAAGGAATAAATTTCATTGAATAGGTTCAAAGGGATCGTTACTTGTTATTAGAACTATGAATCCAGTTCTTTCATTCATATCTCTTGGCTATTAACAATTTACTTTTACTTGGAAATTTCATTATGTGATTTCTCTTGTGACTTTAATCTAGATTTATCCATCTGACAGATTTTCTTTATCATTAACTAATTTGCTGCCACTGCAATCATATTTGATTGCTGATTCCAGAGTTGACGATCCTAACAAGATTAAATGTTTTTCTTATTCTTTACCTGTAGACTAATTACTGAAACTGCGAAGCAGTCGCAAGATGGTTTGGGTGCTTCAGGAGAATGGAGTGAGATAGAGGTGAGGTGTACAAACACTGTACCATACATCACATTTACATGTTTTGGTCTATGTTACCTTGAAAAGTATTGATCTATCAAATTCTCAAATAATTGATATTGAACAAGAGATATTTATTTGAAATGTAAATGGTCTTCTGTTTTTTTGCAGCCATTAGTTCTTTAATTGTCTTTATAGTTGCCGCTTTGCGACTCTCATCTAAACTATGCGTATATCCTCTTCTTTTAAGACATAGGTCAATCACCAGCTGAGTATGTTTCTAGGTTTTTCCTAGCAGTTTTCTTTCTTCGTTATTTCTGTTCTCTGAAGCATCTCTTTTATTGGCCGCTTTCCTTTGACTTGGTTGGTGTGAAGGCTACTTCAGGGGTGTTTCACAGATGCTGTCATTGCTACAAGTTTTTGCATCTGTTGTTCTAACTTTTTCTGCTTCATTGTTTATAAATTCATGTAAGTTGTTTTTATTGGTTCTGGTGAATCCAGGGCTGGTTTTGACAGAGAAGAGGTGTAACTGGAAGAATGAAGTAATTCTATCCAGCAGTGCCAGTCATAATTTGTGGTTTCTTAAGGTGTTAGTTGGTGTTTGTAGAGTTCCTGCTAGTGTCTTGTTGACAAAACTGCACCCAACAAAGCATCCATCATTATGAGGACAAAATAAGCAAAAAGAGTAGTGCTAGAGAGAGAAATAAAGTGGGTGGCCAATTTTGTAGGAGAGATTTGTATTAGCCAACCCCATGTGCTTGGGAAAATGTTTGGTTGAGTTGAATTGAGATTTGTATTAGAGGAGAAACTTCTTCAAAGTAGTACCAAACAATATCTAAATAGAAATAAAATTAGCAAAGACAACTAGGAAAAATTAGAAAAAGGTGGGAACGTCTCAAAATAGAAACTACTCAAAAATAACAACTTAGAAAGAACCTAAAAAAAATCTGATTTTAAAATTTCTATAATCTAGCACATTCCTACATCAGAAGGCATTTTAAAGAAAGATGTCTTCTGGAGGCGTCTTTCTTCTAACCACCTTCAATTAGTGCCATTGGGCCAATGGTCCATTTTTGCCCTTTACTAAGGGCATTTTTCCAAATAAGACCTACAATCCGCCTAATAGAATTGCATGATGTGGCTCAGGCATGTTGATTTGCTATGCTTAGGAGGCCAAATTGAGATTAGTTTGAAGAGTAGGGTATTTTAGGATTTTTTTACGCATAAAGGGTACTTCGGGTAAAACCTTTTGAAACACATTTTGACCTTGAAACACTAAGGACTTCAAGGGAAGTAGCCTTCAATTGTATCTCTTGAAGATGACTTATTCTATGTATGAAGAAAAGCTAAAATGGTAGGCCTGTATAGTGGTCCATAATTAGTTGATTACCTTTAATGTCTTGCAGAAGTGTCTCTCACTCTCTCTATCCCTTTTTTATCTCCAAATCGCTGCATTTTATGTTTGCAAGATGGGGAGTCTATGGACCTCCGCTTTTTTTAGTGCTTGTTTACAAAGGCTTTATGGAACAAATGGGAAGCATTTTTGAGGTGGAAAACTCAAACCACTTCTTAGTTGTGAAAAGTGTTTTTCCCTCTCCCACCTAAACAGTCTTGACTAAGAGAGTAAAGGCCATTGGGAGAGTTGCCTTTTTCATGATGACTTGGTCCATTTGGTTAGAAAGGTCCACTTGAGGGTGTTTGAAGGCTCTCCTAGTGAAATTCTTAGTATGAGATTCTTCTAAGCTAGCTGCTTCAAGTTCGATAGGGTGTTCAAGTTGGTTGGTGATTACTCCTTGTCTTAGTGGTGTAGGAGTTGGTCGAATATTTTGTATTTTGGCTAGGGGTCTAGATCTTTGGGTGATTTGGTCTACCCGTGATATGTTTCTGCAAATTTGCAGTTTGTACTTTCGTTTTTTATTTATTAATTTAATACAATTGTCTTGTTTCTTTAATCTTCTCAAAGAAAAAGAAGAAGAAGAAGATGGCAAGCCCATTGTTGAAAATTTTGAGAAAATTGATATATTGCGCATGTCCAATATACAAAAGCTTCCAATGGGGGGGGGGGTAAGTTTTTTAGTACTTGGACAATGTATTAAACCAAATAAGACGAGATATCAAGTGGCTACGATCGATTCACTGAGGTGCAATTCAGGTTTTAGATTGTAGCTTCTAGCTTACGTTGTTACTTTGTTAACACTTGGCATTTGGCACTCTACATGGAAGTTGCATTTAACTCATGGTCAGTCAATGGGGAAGTAACCTCTTTTTTCACATTTCAAAATTCATATTTAATTTATTCATATTCCACTACAGTTAGTGGAAGAAAAGAGAGTATCCCTAGAACATCCTGAATATTGAAAACAACGGTTGCTAGAGATATGACGCCCCACTCATGAGACTTTTGAGTTTCCTGCTGACTGCTGTTACTCATTGTGTTTGAAGTAGTTATCACTTTTTTTTTTTCATTGGTTGAAGTAGCATACATGCCATTGGTTTAGATGCTGTAGTAGTATGATAGTATCCTTTCTTCTTGCTAGTTTCAGTAATTTATTGTCTGATAGATGATTATGACAATTGAATAGCTTGGAATATTGCATCTCAGGGAGCATGGGTGCTAAGGCCAAGAAACTCAACACCAAAATCAGTTATTCATTTTGTTGGTGGAATTTTTGTTGGTGCTGCTCCACAGCTCACCTACCGTTTGTTTCTAGAGCGCCTTTCTGAAAAGTGAGTAGCTTCATGCTTACTATCATCCTTTTCTTTTGATCTCCTGTATGGCATAATGCAGTGGATTTTATAACCAGGAATCTTCATTTGAATCATATATCTGATCTATCTGTTGTCAGACTAGGCATGTTTATGGTAATTATTATCAATCTTCTGATATATTCTTTAGTTTTCCATTACATTCTGTTACTAGCTTAATCTAAGTGTTTCCAACATCTTGCTTCTTGTATTGTCAAACTGTTGAGATTTGTTTCCTATACAAATTTATTTCCTGTATAGATTTGTTTCCTGTACATAATTATTTCCTTAAGGATTTATTTCCTTTAAGGAATATAACAGTTACTAAAATTGTAAATGTAGCTATAAGTACATAGCCCTGTATGTCTATATATATGGAGTCCCTCCATTAAGACATTACACAAGAATAAATATCCTTTCTCTTCTCCCGTGGATGTAGGCCATAAAGCCGAACCACGTTACATTTTGTGTCGTTCATTATTTTATTTTCTCAACATGGTATCAGAGCCCTTGGTTATTATTACTAGGAAATCTGTTTCGGCCATCATCGTCGAAATCATCATTGTCGGCCTTCATCGTCGGAATCCTCTTGGGTGGCCTTCATTGCTATCGCTGCCGGTCATCACTGTTGCTGCCGGAACATTCATCGCCGGAATCCTCGCTAGCGTGGAAACTTCATCACCGTCATCACCTGGTTCGCTTGCAAACTGTAAACGCATCGTCGTCTTGGTCTGCTGGTGTAATTTGTTAACTGTTCACACCATCAACTTTTTCGATTCATCGTCGTCGTCTTCTACTCTGCAACTCTTCTTCCTCCTGCTCCATCGTCATCTTCTTCCCCCACAGTCTTCGTCATCGTCTTTCTTCTGGGGATTGCAAATCGCGATCGTCTGCAACTGCTTTCATCGCCCATTCTGCAAATCGCGATCGTCTGCAACTGATTCTGCAAATCGCGATCATCTGCAAATCGCGATCGTCTGCAACTGATTCTGCAAATCGCGATCGTCTGCAAACTGTTTTAGTCTCACTGTTCATCGTCTTCCTTCGTCTCAGCTGTTTTCAATCCCTGCAACTCAACCTTCATCCTTCGTCTTCACTCATCTTCTTCGTGCGACTGTTCCTGGTTCCTGGTTCGTGCGAGCCATCAACGTTCTGCATCTTTTCTTCTTTCTTCTTTTTTCTGTAAACTTAAAGAAAAAAAAAAACCCCGATCGCCGCTGCCACGGGTTCATCTTCCTTCGCCATCGACTTCGTTTTCGATTCATCGACTGAGGATTCTCAGTCGTCTTTCTCGTCGTCACCTTTCTCACTGTCTGCAACCTCTGTTCGACCTCTCTGAACTTACTGTTCACTGTCTGCAACCTCTGAACTCGTCTTCATCCTTCATCTTCTTCCTCTTCTTCTTTCTTTCACTGTCGGCTGTTCTTCTTCTTTCGATTATGATCTTGAAGAACGAAACAAAAAAAAAAACCATCAACCTCCATCTTCGGCCTTCATTGCCAAAGAGAGGCTTGTTTGGCGTTCATCGCTGTTATTGAAGAATTTGACCAGGCATTGTTATTGTTGTTGCTGCTTCCACTGGTACGTGAGCCAAATGAAAGATGTCCAGTGTACAATCAATTGAAGAGCACTCTCTTAAGCAAGTCAGATTCAATCAGGTACAAACTCATTGGCCCATTCAGGTAATTTTCCTATTTCTATTGGATTTAACGTCTCGGATAAATCTTTTGCTAACTCTTGGGTTATAGATTCTGGTGCTACTGATCACATGACCAATTCTTCCAATATATTTCATACTTACAACTCATGTCCTAGTAGTCGAAAAATAGCCACAGCTGATGGATCCTTAACCACAGTTGCTGGTATAGGTGATGTTCACATCAGCCCCACCCTTACACTCAGAAACGTTCTTCATGTCCCTAAACTATCTACTAATCTTATCTCTATTAAGAAACTGACCCATGATCTGAGTTGTAATGTAACCTTCTTCCCTACTTACTGTACATTTCAAGACCAAGACTTGGGAACGATGATTGGACATGCTAAGGAACAGGACGGGTTGTATTATCTTGAGACACCAGTACATCCTATCAAGAGTACCACTTCATTTCTCTCAGAGCACAAACTTTCCAATAAAGAAAAGCTATGGCTCCATCATCGCCGCCTTGGCCATCCTTCTTTTCGGTCTCTTAAAATCATGTTTCCTTTTTTGTTTACATATCTGAATGTTGAAGATTTTCATTGTGAAGTGTGCGAATTTGCGAAACACAAGCGTATATCTTTTCCACTTGGTAATGACAAAAGTTCAGATCCTTTTGATCTCATTCATAGTGATATTTGGGGTCCCTCTCCAATACCTAATGTTTCTGGAGCGCGATGGTTTGTGTCCTTCATTGATGATTGTACTAGAGTCTCGTGGATATTCTTATTAAAACAAAAATCCGATGTGAGCTTTATTCTCCCTACCTTCCATAACATGATACACACCCAGTTTGGTGCTAAAATCAAGAGATTTCGATCTGACAATGCTAGAGATTATTTTAATCGAACATTGACCAATTACTTCCAAACCGAGGGGATCCTTCATGAATCATCTTGTGTTCACACTCCACAACAAAATGGAGTTGCTGAAAGAAAAAACGGTTACCTACTTGATACAACCCGAGCTTTTTTATTTCAGAATAATATGCCTAAATCCTATTGGGGGGAAGCTATCCTTACTGCAACACATCTTATTAACCGTCTACCATCTCGGACCCTTGATTTCAAAAGTCCTATGGAAAAGCTACGTTAATTTTATCCTAAGCTTAAAATCTCCAATAATCTTATACCTATCCTATATTTCCGCTCCTTCTCTTCCGGCTTTATTCCTTGATAACCCTTTTGATCTTTTTGACCCCTTTACCCTCCAACAAACCAAACCTGAATCTCCTACACCCCCTGTACCCAATGACGAACCTAAGGATCGGATGACTGGACAAGTGTACTTAAGGAATAAAGCCGCAGCTCCTGAACCGATGCAAGCTCAAGAATCTGAACCAATATCTGAGAATGAGGTAACAAATCCTGAACCCTCCTTACAAATTCCATTAGTTCCTGAAACTAACAATGATCTTTTAGCCTTTGAACCTGACAATGACCTTCCCATTGCCATTAGAAAGGGCACAAGGGAATGCACTAAACATCCCTTGTATCCACTATCTCATGTTGTATCCTTTGAGAAGTTCTCACAAACCCATAAGAGTTTCCTTACCTGCCTGAATAATATCCAGACTCCTACGTCATTATCCGAGGCTTTATCTAATACAAATTGGAAACAAGCTATGAATGTGGAAATGGAAGCCCTAGAGAAAAATACAACATGGGAGTTGGTAGACTTGCCTCCAGGAAAGAAACCTGTTGGATGCAAATGGATTTATACAGTAAAATACAAAGCAGATGGGTCCCTAGAGCGCTACAAGGCAAGATTGGTAGCCAAAGGATATACTCAGACATATGGTGTGGACTATCAAGAGACATTTGCTCCAGTTGCAAAAATGAATACTATGAGGCTTCTTCTGTCATTGGCAGCTAATTATGACTCGGATCTGCAACAATTTGATGTAAAAAATGCGTTTTTACATGGGGATTTAGAGGAAGAAATCTATATGGAAGTGCCTCCAGGATTTGGCACCACCGATAAAGTGTGCAAATTAAAAAGGCCCTGTATGGACTTAAACAATCCCCGAGGGCATGGTTTGGTCGTTTTGCCAAAGTAATGACAAGTATGGGATATAAACAAAGCCAAGGAGATCACACTCTGTTTATTAAGCACTCGACTTCAGGGGGAGTTACAGCTCTATTAGTGTATGTTGATGACATCATCATGACAGGAAACAATGAGAACGAGAGACAAAATTTGAAGCGGTGTTTGACCGAGGAATTTGAGATCAAGGAACTAGGGAGATTGAAATACTTCCTAGGGATTGAAGTGGCACACTCTAAACAGGGAATCTTTATCTCTCAACAGAAGTACATTACAGACCTTCTTAAAGAAACTGGGAAGCTAGCATGCAAACCAATGAATACTCCTATTGATCTTAATCACAAGCTTGGAGAAGCTGAAGAAGCGCTGACTGTTAATAAAGAGATGTATCAAAGACTAGTAGGAAGACTCATCTATCTCTCTCACACAAGACCTGATATTGCCTATGCAGTGAGTGTAATAAGTCAGTTCACGCACAATCCTAAAGATATTCATTTGCAAGCAGCTAATCGCGTTCTACAGTATCTTAAAGGGACTCCAGGACAAGGCATCTTATTTAAACGACACACAGGAATGGTTCTTGAAGCATATACTGATTCAGACTATGCTGGTTCAGTAGTTGACAGAAGATCAACTACTGAATATTGTACGTTTCTTGGTGGGAATTTGGTGACATGGCGAAGTAAAAAACAGAATGTAGTTGCCAGATCTAGTGCTGAAGCAGAATTCCGAGCAATGGCACAAGGGGTTTGTGAGCTATTATGGTTGCAGATAATTTTGACGGATTTGAAGATACACTGGGATGACCCTATGAGACTCTATTGTGACAATAAATCTGCAATTAGCATTGCCCATAACCCAGTCCAACATGATCGAACCAAGCATATAGAGATTGATAGACACTTTATTAAAGAGAAGCTTGACAGTGGGTTGATCTGTACTCCATATGTGTCTACCAATAATCAGCTCGCCAATATGCTCACTAAAGGGTTAAATCATACTGCATTTCAAGCAAATGTGTCCAAGCTAGGAATGGTAAACCTTTATTCACCAGCTTGAGGGGGAGTGTTGAGATTTGTTTCCTATACAAATTTATTTCCTGTATAGATTTGTTTCCTGTACAGAATTATTTCCTTAAGGATTTATTTCCTTTAAGGAATATAGCAGTTACTAAAATTGTAAATGTAGCTATAAGTACATAGCCCTGTATGTCTATATATATGGAGTCCCTCCATTAAGACATTACACAAGAATAAATATCCTTTCTCTTCTCCCGTGGATGTAAGCCATAGAGCCGAACCACGTTACATTTTGTGTCGTTCATTATTTTATTTTCTCAACACAAACTACTTCAAATACTTGTCGTTCTTATTCCAATACTTTAATTTAGCTGAATTATTTCTTATGATCTTACTTCCACTGAAGCACTGCTAGTGTTTCACATATTTTCTTTTGCCTGCAAACAACTTGATCTTTGGAATCTCTACTACTTGTGCTTTTCTTGAAGGGGCTCTTTGTTTTTGCTGAAAGTTCGCTTTGACTCTTTCCTTTTGAGTGCAATCAGATTGGCTTTCATGAATTATGCTATATTGTAAACCAATGCTTAAATTGTTTTATGATTCAGGAAGATATATTTCTAAACTAATGGTTCTATTTCTTTATGATTCAGGGGTATTTTGGTGATTGCTACACCATATGCTAGTGGCTTTGATCACTTCTCTATTGCAGATGAAGTACAATTCAAATTTGATAGATGTCTTAGATCTTTAGGAGAGACTGTAAGTTCACAATTTTGGGAAGTTCGTGTTCCATTCTTTACAATTCAACCTATAACTGTTTTTACTTTTGTAGTTAAACAACGTTCCTACTTTTGGTGTTGGGCATTCTTTGGGATCTGTCATTCACCTTTTGATTGGTAATGTCTTTTTTACCCTGTCCTTTTTTTGGTTTAGTTATATTGTTTAAATGAAGTAGGCCTTAGAACAATAGTTGAGTTGTGACCTAAAAGTCACGAGTTCGATTCCCGAAATAACTTTTTCATGTGGAGGTAAGGCTGAGTACATCTTCCGTTCCCCAAATCCCACAATGGTGGGAGTCTTGTGCATTGGGTACATCTTTTAATATTGTGTACGTGACATAATACTTACAAACCATAAGACCCTACAATCAATGGTGAGTTGACGCAGGACCCTAACTACCATTAAGACTTATTTGAGGACGATCATGACAAGCATTGATATATTGAGAAGATGGATTGTGGGATCTCAATTGAATTTTTTTTATTTTTTTATTATAAGATATATTTTTTTAAAATTGTGTATATTGCACAATCATTGCCATTTTTTTTTTCATTTTTTGTTCTTTAATGTTGTCCATTTATTAGGATTTGATCTTTCAATGTTATTTTACTGTCTTTTGATGTTCCATAACATTCAGCTTGTTAGGTAGTTGTAGTTTGTTTTTGTGAAAAGTCATATTCTTACATGTTGGGGATAGTTGTTCCAGCTTGTAGGCAAGGATTGAAAATTCGACTTAGTCCTTGACTCCGGTCACTTGAAAATTGAAATTAATTTAGGGAAGTTTAATTCGACATGGAGTTTTTTTGTAAAAATTCGCTAAATTAGAGAAGTTTAGAGAATTTTTGTATAGATGCTTAAAAATTTAAATTTATTGTAATATAAGCTAAAAACTAATATAAATAAACACTTTCAATACATAAAAATACTCATAAGTGACCTGACAAAATCACTCTTGTTAAGTGGGTTGATAAATTTGAAATAATGGTTTTTGGTCTTCATACCTTTTCTATGTTTTGATTTTCAATTTTGTGGTGGCTTGCTTTTCTAATATAGACTTTGCTAGTTTGACATTCCGCCACTCTTAATTTATTAATTTATTATTATAATGTATTGCGTTTTCATCTTGTTTTAACTAAAAGAAGATGGCTTTCGGTACTCTTTTAATGTATATTTAAGTTGTTATCTTATTTTGACTTTCTTTTTTTATTTCATTTTTTATTTTTTATTTTTTAGTAAAACATATCCCATAGAACTACATAATTTTTTAGCTTGTTCGATTTTTTATTTTATTTTTTTTGCTATGTTGGTTGATGAAGTTGAAAATAATGCATAATTATTGGTAATTTTTTTTTATTGATGAAATAACATTATTTTACTTCTCTGTCGAATTTTATTGAATTTTGTTGAATTTTATCATATTTCATCGAATATTTTGTTGAATTTTTGCATTTTCTAATTGAAAAATTGAACTTTTATCGAAGTTTATTGAATTTTGTTGAATTATTTGTGCAAATTTTTGCATTTTTTTATTTTACATCCACTTCGCTCTTCAGTGGTTCAAAAAACCGAAAATCAATTTTTTAAACCATGCTTGTAGGTGAGTATAATGGTTTTTAATTGTGTTACCCAGACTCTTTACTTTCGCCCGTTGTACCCGTGTCTGACATTTCATGATACAACATGAGTATGAGATATGTGTTCGGCACTTCAAATTTTAGAATATTACAATGTGGATTCTTCAATGAAAAGAAGAGAAAACATGAAAGAAAAATGATGACTATTAAGTGACTATTCATTTAAGTGATAGAACAAAAAGGATAATAAATGAGTAAAAAGAAGAAGAAAAAGGAAAGAACAACTTATAATATAGGCTTGATAGTGAACATAACATTTTCCATGTATCAAATGCAAATTTCAAGACACTTTTTAGCTGAGTCCCCGAATCCCATGATCTGAAAATGAACAACTTGGACATCTAGATATGTTTCCGTATCTAACACCTATACCCGAGTCTAGGTAACATAGGTTTTTAATGCCTCTTATATGATAGTTGAAGTTAAATTTGGCAACTACTATGTTTCATTGAGTAACGAGTGACGACTCTAGGGCTTTTGTTGTTCTTTCTTATTTTTCACTTTAATTACAAAATCTTTCACCTGATACTTATAAATGGAAGATATTTGGTAGCTAAGATAGGTGAGTACATGGAGTATAGAATGAAAACTCAAGTGCGACTGTGCGAGTGGGACGACTTCTAAGGAACCAAACAAGGCAACTTGTGGAACCTTCTATGATGCGTGAATGAGTTTGACCATGTTTCAGGTGGGAGGACAAGAGCGAACATGATTCTTGGTTGGCGCAAATGTTTCAAACAACCTACAAAAGGTTTCTTGAGACTAAGTAGTGGAGGAGGTGAAGTTTTTGTAGAGTAGGTAATAATGACAAATGTCACCTCCTTCTCTAGACAGGTCATAATAATTCACTTCCCTTGGGGCCCAATGTTGTCGTTGACACACTCAAGCTAGAGGCTGACTTCGATAACAATTTTTAACATCCTCCCCCTCTTGTCAAGGTATTATCTACTTTGCCCTGTTATTGTCTGCATGGTTCAAAAAATCAAATTAACCAAGCTGAATTTCAGTGAATTAATTCGATTTTTTGAACCACCAACGTTTGAAGTGGATGTAGTAGAAAAAAAAATACAAAAACTCGTCGAAAAGCTCAACAAATTCGATAAACTTCGATAAAAGAATTTTCCAATTAGAAAATACAAAAATTCGACACAAAATTCGATGAAATTCAATAAAATTTGACAGAGTTATAAGCATGTGTTATTTCATCAATAAAAAATTACCAATAATTAAATGAGACCAAAACTTAAAAATACATTGAAAGAATTTCCAAAGTCATTTTCTTTTAGTTGAAATCTTATAAAACAAGATGAAAAAACAATATATGTGAATACTAAACCAATAAATTAGGCAATGTGGAATGTCAAATTAGCAAGCCACCACAAAATTGAAAATCAAAACATAGAAAAAGGGATTAAGACAAAAAACCACCATTTTAAATTCATGAACCCACTTAAAAAGATTGATTTTGTTAGGTCATTTATAGATATTTTATGTATTTAAAGTATCTATTGTATTTTTAGCTTATATGATAATAAATCTAGATAATTTAGCATCTATGCAAAAATTCTCTAAACGTCTCTAATTTAGCAAATTTTTATAAAAATTCTCTACGTTGAATTAAACTTTCTCTAATTAATTTCGATTTTCAAGTGACCGAAGTCCAGGTGAAGTTAAATTTTCTATCCTTAATTGCCTACAGGCCACAAACTCACGGTTTTATCGTCCTCAAAAGGTGCGTTGATAGTTTGGACACAGGTTTTATCTCTCAACCTAATCTCACACTACTTTTCGATATAAGATTAATTACACCTCCTTAACCAGGTTGGTCACTTCCTTCACTAGGTAGGTCATGATAGAAACCTTAAGTAGTTGCTTAGTTTTAAGAAAAAAGGGCAGCTCAGTGTACGAAGCTCTCGCCTAGGAGTCGAACCTCTATGAGTCTATTATATGCAGCCTTAACTTGCATCATAGGAATTGCTTAATTTCTATTTTAGTTATTTCCTCTCTAGTTTAGTTTGCTTCTTGTGCTTATAGTGGTGAAATACCTTTTTGTAATTTGCAATGCATTAGGATCAAGGTATGCTGTTCAAAGAAGCGGGAATGTTTTAATGTCATTCAACAACAAGGTATTTGGCATTCTAAAGCTGATTATACAATTCTATTTAGCCATACATTACATATAGGGATTGTATCATTCAATAAACATCACTTGCATGTGTAAAGTAGAATCATGTAATGGGTTGTTGGAAGTTGGAAACAAAGTCCACCAAAAAGTTGCACCAAGTAGCTAGTGTACATAGATCTCAAAAAGCAAGAGTAAGAAGTGAAAAATAAGCGAGGAGTGATAGAGAGAAATTGAGGTGTCCTTGGCTTTGCTCCTTTTTATGGTTGGTTTTCGCCCCTTTTTCCTTGTTTGAGTAAAATTTCTTAGGTCTAGAAATTAGAGTTGATCTATAATATATAAATAGATAATTGAAGGCTTGTTATTCAACAATATAACATGACTTATATGCCCGTGTCAGCCAATATAAACATTGCTAGGCAACACCTTATCAGAAAGTATGTTTAATCTTGATAATTGATTGAAGAGGTTCTGACAAGTGTCATCCTACACTATGAAACCATGCTGCATCAGTGTTCTCAGGGCCTATAAGGCCTATTTGATAAGGCCAGGTTCATAGAATGGGTACATTGAAAGGAGGGAAGTTAAGTTGACATTCAAGTTACAAGTGAATTATATTTTTTTTAATTATCTCCATCCATGTTATTTTAGCCTTTTTAGGTCTTCTTCTACCTCTATTATTATCTTAGATTGTTAATAGGCCGCTCTTCCTAACTAGCGCATCCAGAGATCTTCGTTGTAGGTGATCAAACTATATTAATTGACTTTCTCTCATTTTATCTTTAATTTGGGCTACTCTTACCATTTCTTGAATATGCTCATTCTTAAGTTTATCTTTTAATGTTTTACCATATATTCATTTTAACATTTACATTTTCGTTACAATTAGTTTGTTCACGTATTAAAGTAGGATGGGTTAGTGGGTTAGTGTTTTTGAAGTATTACATGATAGACACATACTATTGAAGTTGAAAGGAATATGTTATATTTCTTTCGACTCATAAATGCAGAGAACTAGACATGCATACATCCATCTTTGTACCTATGCATCAGTGTGCAAACAAATTATGTACAGTATTTAATTTATTCTTAATTCTGGCATTGCTTCATTTCACTATTGCAAGTAGCTAATGTTGTGTTTGCTATAAAAAATAAAAGCCAAAAAGAATGTTCAAAGCCATTTTAATAAGTATAATTGTTTGAACGTAGTTCATTAGAACATGATACCTCAGTTGACATGAAAACGAGACATTGGACCAGAATTCTTGTATTTCTTATTCATTTGAATATGGAATCACCTTGTCATAATCTTATGAAACAGTAGGCTGTATAGGGGACTGTGATTGGATTGCTTGCTTGTTTGTTGACGTTCATCCCCAAGATTGGATCTTTCTTTGCCCCGCCCAAGTTCTGTTTTATGCATGCTTTGCTTCATATGCACTTCCACTTCACTTTCGTTTCCTTACAACCTGAGCTGAGCATTTCTTTCGTTCGATCCATTCAGAATCGACCGACCACTATGCTTTCACTAGGACTCTTATAGTGTGCTCAAATTCATGTAGAGAATTGATATGAAGCCAATGGATCTTTCAGGGCCTACCTTGTAGAGAGATTTTACTATTTGGCCTTTTTTTTAGTGCTAGATGTACTTTTGGTAGCTTTGTTTAGCAAAGACCAGAAAGTGCAAAATTAGCCCCTTTGGGAATTTCAAATCGCTTGTTTCGTATTCTACCAAACAATCGTGATTTTTACCAATTGAAAAATTTTCCTTTTTATTTTCTCTTCAACGCTTTAGGATAATCAGGGTAACATTGTAATTTTAACTTAAAGGCACTTCTGGCTGGGTTGTAGCTTCGAAGTTGAAGAGGTGCTATTCTCTTTTTGAATTGGGTTAGAAACTATGGTTCCACGCTGTAAAGCGGAATTCTGCTGCTAATTTTTTGGTTCTCTTGCTTAGCTCATTATCTCTAGGAGTATTTCTAGTACTCCTGAGGGTTGTGGTCTTTGCTTTATGTTTTGTTTTATTTTATTTTCTGTGCTATCCGCTTCCATTTAATATAACTTATTTTGTTTTCTCTTAAAAAAAAAAAAAAAAAAAAACGTAAAAGCACTTCTTTAATACTCTACCCGAGAATTCTTAACTGCGTAAGGCGTCAAAATCACTTTCTTGCCAAACAAACTTTTAAGGAATTTCTCTATAAGCACTTTTTTAATGAGCACTTCTACATAAGCCACACATTGTTTCACAATATTAGTAATTCCCTTTGTATACTTCTCTTTTGTCTTTTTCTTGTCTTAACCTTTTTTTTTTCAGCAAATTGCATGTCAAAGAGCTTATAAACTAAACAACAATCACAATTGGACAATATTTAAAAGATGTCCTAACAACTCTTATCTTTCTTTTGGCATGATTATTTTTTAGTTCTTTTTAATGAGCTTTCATCTTGATACAATATTGAAAATTTTGAGTTTCCATAAATTACATACATAGAGCTTTTAGGCTAAGTAGACTTACAACCAAGGATTTAAAAAGCATGAGGTGTAATCGAGGCGATTTACCTTTAAGAGGCGAGGTGTAAGCCTCGAGGCGCAATGAGGCGTAAGGCTCACATTTTTTAAGAAAATACATAAAACAATTACTAAAAATTTTTAAAAAATCTAAAAAATTTACAAGTGTCAATAATAAAAGAACAACTAAAATAACAAAAAATGTCAACTAGTTTTATCTATATATAGAATACTTGAGTGATTTCTCTTAATATATTGTTTATGTCAATTATCATTAACACATTTAAGAACTAAACTATTAAAATCATGAACAAATAAAAAGTTAGCAAATACATTGTAAAATTATTAGCTCTTTGCCATTTCTCCTAATTTATTAGTTTATACAAATTGCAATTAGAATACTCTGTCAAAAGTTTTATATTATTAGGTTAGTATTTGTACTATTGTTAACAAACTTAGATATATGATTAGAAGGGGGCCTTTTAAAAGATGGCCTTGGCCTTTTAAGAGTACAGGCTTTAGTTTATCTCAAGTGAAAGAAAATTAATTCTTAACAACACATGATTGCTTATAATAATGTAAAATTATTATTTTTGTTTTTCAAAAAAATTGAATTTTAACATGAAAAATTTGAGGCTTAAGCCTCACTGTGCTTTGAGGCGTACGCGTCACAGAATAACATTGAGGCTTAAGCCTTGAGGCTTTTTTCGAGCGCCTTGCCTCGAGGCGTAAGCCTCAAACAATTTTTAAAACAATGCTTACAACTTACCAAAAATGTTATAAAAAGTTCTAAGAACTCCAACTTTTTTCATAACAATGATAAATTCTTAAACTTCTTGTGATTCATTTATTTGATTCAAAGATGACAAGTTTTGAGATGAAAATTTTTCATGCTTCTCCATCAATTCATTTTTGCAGGAGGCAAGTTTAGCAATCCCATTATTTTCACCAGTTATTGTGCCTATGGCACAAAGCTTTGGCCCAGTTCTCTTCCAATTCACATCATCTCCTACAATTCGACTTGGGGTGAGAACCAAAAAACTCTTTGTTGCTTGCAATATCTCAACATTTTTTTTTTTGCTTTTATGAAAATTAATCTTGAAATTCCTTGTTGAAGTATTTGTGTTTCTTCTAGTTTGCTATATAAGGTAGTCATTGCATGAACACAATTCCATTCTTGTAGATATGGCCAAAGTACTCTAGCCATGAATAAATTGACAAGCACCTTGAATTATGTGGCATCTTATTTAGAATAAGAAAAATATTATCAAATTTAACTTTTCTATGATCTACTTCCTTGTTTTTCTTGCTTTCTAAAAGTGGGCAAGTAGAAACAACACATCTTGGGTACTAATAAATTGTAGCAATGAGATCAGATCGTGTGGTCAAGGTACGAAACTTCGATTTCGCCCTAAACTTCGACCTTCAAAAATCAGAATTAATTCGGAGAAGTTTAATCCGACATGGAGAATTTTTGTAAAAATTTGCTAAATTAGAGAAGTTTAGAGAATTTTTGCATATATGCTTAAATATCTAAATTTATTGTAGTATAAGCTAAAAACTAATGTAAATAGACACTTTTAATTCATAAAAATATCAATAAGCGACCTAAACAAAATCAATCTTGTTAAGTGAGTTGATGAATTTGAATGACAGCTTTTGGTCTTAATTTGTTTTCTTTATTTTGATATTTAATTTTGTGGTGGCTTGCTTCTCGACCATATACTTTACTAGTTTGAATTCTATCATGCTTAATTTATTAGTTTATTATTTGAATGTGTTGTTTATTAATCTTGTTTCATAAGAGTTAACTAAAAAAAGATGACTTTAGGAAATCTTTTAATTTATTTTTAAGTTTTTATCTTATTTCGACTTTAACTATTTATTTATTTTGCTTCGTTTCTTTTTTTTTTTGGTAAAGCATATCCCATAAATTACATAATTTGTTAACTTGTTAAATTATTTTTTTAAATTTATATTGCTATGTTGGTTGATGAAGTTGAAAATAATACATAATTATTAGTGTTTTTTTTTTGTTTTTTATTGATGAAGTAATATCTTTTTTACTTCTCTGTCTAATTTCATCGAATTTTGTCGAATTTTATCGAATTTTTGCTCGAATTTTTGCATTTTTTATTGAAAAACTAAACTTTTGTCGAAGTTTATCGAATTTCGTCGAAGTTGTCGAAGTTTATCGAATTATTTAGCGAATTTTTGCATTTTTTATTTTACATCCCACTTTTCGCTTCGATGGTAAAAAAATCGAAAAAATTCGGCTAATTTCGCCGAAATTCGGCTAATTTTTAGTCCTTGCGTGTGGTTACATGTTTATATTCTAAATGAATCACAAGACCTTAGAACAATAAAATACAAACACTTCGTCTTAAAAATATAAGTTGTCTCCAACTGTGTTTTTCAACTATTCAAAAATTGAGATGAATATAGTATTGTATCTTATACTCTACAAATCATTTTTCAACTACATGAGGTTGGCTACATGAATTCACTTCCTCTATTCCCAAATCAACAATTATATACAGTTGGGATTCCTAGACCTCTGCATAGTCTAATTAAGTAGATTCATGCATGCCATAGTTAATTTAACAAAGTTTTACGATAGTTGTCAAGCAATTACCTAGCACAACTCTCCTTTATCTAGGTGTACCAGTTTTATATGAAGATGTGAAAAAGGTTGAGATGTGTGCATCATTTCCTAGTGAGCTATTGGACATTTGACAATTGGTGTCTTCTTTAACAAGTGGCAAAAGAAAAGCTTCACCTACTTTTTTTTTTTTTTTTGGAGAGGAAACAAAGTGTGTTGTATATATATAGATATAATGTATCTAATTACAGTATGGAAGCAGAGAACCAGAGCTACTCTAGCAAATGAAAACCATAATGTGAACCATCCTACAACAACCTATGAGATACCAACTATATACCCATTACAAGCATGATGCCCGATCCCGCCACCAATGACTAATAGAATACCCATTTGCACATGGAGATGCTACAACCCATGTGCAGGCCAACATTTTTACTTTGTCCCACATTCTTGATTCTGCTTTAGAAGTGTCTTGAAATATCCTATTGTTCCGCTCTAACCATAGATACCACATGATTGCATAAGATGCAATTAATCCCACTTCTTTGTCCAACCTTGGAGATGAGGTTTGGTGGGAAAAACTTCACCTACTTAATTTAATATCTGTGAGAAACATGCATTTTTATCATTAGGAGGATGTCCCTAGGATCATGATCTTTGAATTTAATATTGTTGTAGAGAAGAGCAAAATCTGTGGGATTTATTTTCTTTAAGGATTTATTTCCTTTAAGGTTTATTTCCTTTAAGGAAAGATGATAATTCTGTGGGATTTATTTCCTTTAAGGAAAGAAGATAATTTTAGTAGTCGTTTTATTTAACAGTTACTAAAATTGTAATTATAGTTATATGTGTGCATAGCCCTATATGTCTATATATATGGTGACCCTCCATTAAGACATCATCAAGAATAAGAAAATATTTCCTCTCTTCTCCCGTGGACGTAGGCCTTGGAGCCGAACCACGTTACATCTTTGTGTCTTTTATTAGTATTTAACAAATATCATCATTCATACAATGAGGAAACATATGATATGCTTACAGTTTTAAAATTTGTACGACTAAGTCATGATAAAGTTGAGTGTAAAGTGTAAAGTGTAAAGTGTAAACCTCTTTTTGTTATTCTAGAAAAATGCAAAAAAGAAAGTCGAGATTTTTCTTGGAACATAAGGAGATTTGATCCCAATATAAGTTCCAAAATAGTAATAGTCCCACATAGCCGAGGTGGGAAAAGTTTGTGAGCCATATATGTGAGATTCTCTGATTCTCTCTAACCATTGTTAGAGCCTTTTCAAAGAGCCCAAGTGGGGAGGAAGAAAGCCAAAGTGACATAGGTCCAGAACTGGACAATATCTGGTGCACGAGGGATTGTTACAAAATGATATCAGACCTACTCTCACTAGAAGGTTGCCCACCAAGATATGGAAGTTTAATAAAAGTTCGATGAAATTGCGTCCAACTTGGCTAATTAAAGAGTGCTAGTGATTTGAAAATGCAAAAATTCAAGTAGAAAATTCAATAAAAGTTTGATTTCCTTTTTCAATTAGAAAATGCAAAAAATTGACATAAAACTCTATAAAATTTGATAGAGAACGCACCATTATTTTTCACAAATGAAAAAGATAACCATGAGCCATGCGCCATTTTTCATTTCATCAACCAAATAGCAAGTTTTTTTTTTTTTTTTTTTTTTTTTAAGAAACTAAAGATATTATATATATGTAAGTGATAATGTAAGTGATAATTTAAAACCTGAACAACACCTTGTCCACAAGACCGTGACCCTATACATATACAATATTTCCCCAACCCCTTAGCCAATCTCCTAAAGGGTAACCCTTAGAAAAATTACTATTGGCAACCCAAAAAGAAGCTAGAAGGTGAGACTTCTCCCACACTTCAGCCGCCGAGGAAAACTCATCATGGAACACCTTTTTGTTTCGCTCCTTCCATAGAGACCATAGTACTGCCATACACACCACCTTCCAATAATCTCTCCATGATGAATGAAGCATGTCCAATAAGGGGAAGATGTTTACATACTCTTCCAATGCAGCCCCTTCATACGTGACAGGGAAATGAACACGCCATCTACACCAAACCTCCTTGGCAAATGGGCATCCCCAACATATATGGCGCACAGACTCCAGATCCTGTCTACACAAATAACACCAGAATGGGGATAAGCACATATATGGATACCTTTTTTGCATCATATCCCCCATATTCATCTTCCCATGGGAAGCAACCCACCCCAAGAATTTAGCCTTCGATGGTATTGGAGCTTTCCATAAATTGTGATAAGGGAAAAGAGGAACATGAGGTTGGTTAAGGATTTTTGAGTAAAAAGATTTTGTGGAGAACAATCCGGATGAATCCCAAATAGCAAGATTATAAAACAATATTAGTTGTTTATTTCAGCAAATTTTGTTGATCTTTGATACCTTGCTTTTTTTTTTTTAGAGAAGACAAAACAATTGCATTAATAAAAAGTGCAAAATAATACAAAGAAAGTTAAGGAGTACCAGAGGTTCTCCAAAACCAACAAAACAACCTCAACTCCAATAGCCTTACAACTTAACACAATCACCCTTCCCAATTCCTACACCAATCATTGATAGAGTAATCCCCATTAATTTTAAATGCAACCAACCACGAGCTTGCCATTGAAATGATGTCATTCCACATCAGTCACTATCTCTAGCACAACCTTCAAAGATACGATTATTACGCTCGATCCATACCATTCACAAAGTAGCCAAAGAAGCCGATCTCATAACTCTCTTCCCCTCGTTTGACAAACCATGAGCATTCTCAAGTGCCAAACCTTCTTCGCAAGACCTCGGGATTGTAAACCTGTCACCAAGCCTTTGACGCCATTGCCCCCAACATTTAGAGGAGAAAGAACATCTAAAGTAGAGGTGTTCAGCTGATTCGTCATCCTGTAAGCAAAGAGGGCAACAATGAGGAAGAAGGGAAAACTGGGGGGATCTTTGATACCTTGCTCAAATCACTTGATTCATTGATTCCTAACTTTGTTTAAGCAAACCTAGATTTGGTTTGATCTTTATTTGGAAAATTTGAGGTGTTTTCTTTTTTCCTTTCAGTATGCCTTAATATTGAACAATCTTATATTGCATCAAGTCGGTTGGTTACTTGGTTAGATCAATTAATTGGTTCAATTTTGTTTTAACAAGTCTTCTTGACAAAGACACCTAGAAATTTTGGATATCTAACATTTTCCACTATTGTTAATACCTGAGGCTGATGCAAGTGCTATTTTTCCATTTTCTATTTCAGGCAGAAATGGCTATGAAACAATTAGAGAACCTTAGTCCTCCAATTGTAAAACAGGTGTTTCCTTTAGTTGAGCAACTTCTCCCCTTATACATGGATTTGGTTAAGGGGAGAGAGGATTTCAATCCAAAACCGGAAGAAACTCAACGACTGGTACGTATTCTTCCACTATTGAACCTATTAACTTTGGAGTACCTGGTCATGATTCGATTTCTCTTTTACTCATAAAATGTTGCAAATTTCTTTTCCTATTCATATGTCATATTCATGCTTTGCTACTTCAAAATCTGTATGGAAGTTTAATTGCCAATGATAGGCTATCTTTGTTGATTCTTTCAGTTGCTTTCCTCTTAAGTCATTCGAATAAAAAGTTAAATAACTTTCAGTATAGAGATGATTTATTGACAAAACTTTTTTCCAAATACATGAGGTTGACTACATAAGTCCATTTCCTTCACTTTGCTCTATCAAGGCTACATGAATAGTATAAATATCACAAGATTCAAGAAGTTAAGGTGCCAAGTACTGGGAAAAACTGAACTATAGAAAATGTTTCAAGTTAGTAGTAATGTGGCCTACCTAAATTAAGGTGGTGCCTGGAAAATAATGTCTTAAACAATCCTATCTTATTGTGAAATTGTGTAGCTAGATATTTATCTGTCATTTGTTGATACAATCTTTTTTAAAACCTTATATTGGTAAAACAGGTAACAAGGGTTATTAAGTCGAAGGTGTCCCAATGAAGATCCTTTCTTGGAACATCCAAGGTTTGAAACTGCGATTTCGCCCGACACTTCGACATTTAAAAATCAGAATTAATTCGGAGAAGTTTGAGAAGTCTTGGAGAATTATTGTCAAAATTCGCCAACTTAGAGAAGTTTATAGAATTTCTATATAGATGTTAAAATATGCATAATTACTATTAGAAATGATGAAAACAAACATAAATAGATACTTTTCACATATAAAAGTATAAATATAATCGGTTGAAACATGTGTTTTTACATTAACATTGTTTAACGCACATCCAAGGATCGAAAATTCGATTTCAACTTGACTTTGGTCACTTGAAAATTGGAATTAATTTGGAGAAGTTTAATTTAACATGGAGAATTTTTGTAAAAATTTCCTAATTAGAGAAGTTCAGAGAATTTTTTTATATATGCTTAAATATATAGATTTATTGTAGTATAAGCTAAAAAACTAATATAAATAAACACTTTTAATTCATAAAAATACCAATAAGTGACCTAACAAAATCAATCTTATTAAGTGGGTTGATGAATTTGAAATGGTGGCTTTTAGTCTTAATTTTTCTTTGTTTTGATATTTAGTTTTTTGGTGGCTTGCTTCTCAACCATATACTTTACTAGCTTGAATCCCACCATGCTTAATTTATTAGTTTATTATTTAAATGTATTATTTTTTAATCTTGTTTTATAAGAGTTATCTAAAAAAATATGGCTTTGGAAACTTTTTTAATTTATTTTTAAGTTTTTATCTTATTTCAACTTTATTTATTTATTTTTTTGCTTCTTTTCTTCTCTTTTTGGTAAAGCATATCCCATAAACTACATAATTTGTTAGCTCATTAAATTTTTTTTTAAAATTTATATTGCTATGTTGGTTGATGAAGTTGAAAATAATACATAATTATTGATATTTTTTTTGTTTTTATTAATGAAATAACATTTTTTTACTTCTTTGTCGAATTTCATCGAAATTTGTTGAATTTTATCGAATTTCTTGTCGAATTTTTGCATTTTTGGATTGAAAAATAGAAATTTTATTGAAGTTTATCGAATTTTGTCGAATTTTATCGAACTATTTCGGCGAATTTTTGTATTTTTTATTTTACATCCACTTCGCACTTCGATGGTAAAAAAAGAGAAATATTTCGTAGAAGTTCGCCGAATTTCGGAGAATTTTCGAACCATGGGAACATCAGAGGTAGTGGGTCTAGTAAGAAACGTTGTCTTATTAAGCGTATGATCAGTAGAATAAAACCGGACATTGTGATTCTGCAAGAAACTAAGAATGTAGCTTTGGATCGTATCTCCATCGGCCAATTATGGAGTTCTTGTTTCAAATGTTGGGTCGTTCTCCATGCGGAAGGTTGTTCAGGTGGTTTGGCTATTATTTGAGATTCTAGATCAATTTGTGTTTCTCAAAGTCTGGTTGGAGGTTTTACGACGTTTATTCAAATCTCGGGTGCTGATAACAAGTGTCGGTGGTTGACCGGTGTGTATGGGCCGACTATTTACTCGGAACGGGAAAGCTTTTGGGTCGAATTGGCAGCACTTAGTTCGATTTGTGGGGATTGTTGGTGCCTGGGCGGTGACTTTAACACTGTCAGATGTATCGGGGAGAAGCATAATAGCTCTAGGACGACTACTAGCATGCAGTTGTTTGATTCCCTTATCGGGGAGCTCCAACTAAAAGATCCGCCGCTCCTTAACGCGCAGTTCACATGGTCGAACTTTCGTCAAGCCCCCATATGTTGTAGATTAGACCGGTTCTTGTACATTGAAAGGTGGGAGGTTTTGTTTCCTTGTTGCCGTCAAGAGGCATTACCTCGCGTGGTCTCGGATCATTGTCTGATCAGTTCGGAGTTTACCAACATTTAGTGGGGCCCTGCTCTTTTTCGGTTCGAGAATATTTGGATGGATCATCCAAATTTTTTTGCTCTTGTCGATAGATGGTGGAATTCTTTGAATGCTCATGGCCATGAGGGTCATCGCTTTATGACCAAGCTTTTCAAGTTGAAAAGTCTCATCAAAGATTGGAACAAAGTCTGTTTTGGTTCCATTAATGATAAAAAGAAGGATCTTGAAGAGCTCATTGAATGCTATGATTTTTTGGAAAGCTATGGTGCTTTGTCTATGGAGGAAAGGACTTTACGCTCTAGGGCAAAAACTGATTTGGCAGACATTTGCTTGAAGGAGTATAGTATGGCAGGTCAGAAGTCAAGATTCATTGGTTGAAGGAGGGGGATTCCAATTCTAAATTCTTTCATAGGGTGCTCAGTGATAGGAAAGCAAAATGTTTCATCCCCAGAGTTGAAAGAGATGATGGCCCCTTTGCGGAATCTCAAGCGGAGATTGAGGATGAATTCTTAAATTATTTCTCGAAGCTTTTCTCTTCTCAAGATCCGAATTATATATTGGGGAAATTGATTGGAGTCCGATCAATTTGAATGATGCGAATTGGCTTGAAAGGCCCTTCGACGAAGAGGAAGTTTATTCGGCTTTGATGAGTTGCAATGGGAATAAGGCTCCGGGTTCGGACGGTTTTACGGTGGCTTTTTACCGTCACTGGAACATTGTGAAAAATGATGTTATGAAGGTCATGCATGAATTTCATCAAAATGGGGTGGTTAATGTGCGTACCAATGAAACGTATCTTTGCCTTATTCCCAAAAAGAGAGATTCGTGGCACCCTAATGCATACAGACCCATCAGTCTTGTCTCTAGTCTTTACAAAATCATTTCCAAAACCTTGTCTATCAGAATCAGAGCGATCCTTCATAAAACGATCGAGGAAAATCAGTTTGCCTTTGTCTTTGATCGTCAAATCCTTGACACCATTTTGATTGCAACTGAGGCTGTGGAAGATTATCGTTCCCATTGGAGTAAAGGAGTGGTGTTCAAGGCGGATTTTGCCAAGGCCTATGATTCTGTGGATTGGAATTTTATGGATTATGTGCTTGAAAGGAAGAATTTCGGATCCAAGTGGCGTTCTTGGATCAATGGTTGCCTGCGATCAGTTTCTTACTCTATTATCATCAACAGAAAGCCAACGGGTAAATTTTTGGGTAGGAGGGGTTTAAGGCAAGGTGATCCCTTATCTCCATTCTTGTTCACGTTGGTTGCAGATGTTTTGGGGCGTATGATGACTCAGGCTGGTCTATCTCTACGATTAACGGTTTTCATGTGGGTAAGGATAGATGGGCCCTATCTCATTTGCAGTTCACAGATGATACACTTTTCTTCCTTCACGGGGAAGAAGCTAATGTGGATAGCGCGATAAGTCTGCTTCTGCGTTTCAGTAGTGTTTTTGGTCTTAAGGTTAATATGGAGAAGAGTCAATTGGCAGGTATTAACATTGATCAGGATGTGTTGGAGAGAATGGCGTCAAGAATTGGGTGTTCTATAGGCTCTTGGCCTATGAAATACCTAGGAATGTCGTTGGGTGGGAATCCTTTGTGCCATACATTCTGGGATCCTATTGTTTCCAAGATTTCTCACAAATTAGATGGATGGAAAAGAGGTTTTTTGTCAAGAGGTGGGTGACTTGCTCTAATCAATTCCGTCCTTGCTGCTATTCCTACTTACTTTCTTTCTCTTTTTCGGATTCCGGTTAGTGCGGCGAGGTCATTGAGAAGAATATGAAGATTTTTTTGTGGAGAGGGGAGGACAATGCTAGTGGAGCGCACCTTCTAAAATGGAAGATTGTCCAAAAACCTGTTGATAAGGGTGGTCTTGCTATTGCCAGCATCATTAACAAAAACAAAGCTCTGTGCAAAATGGGTGTGGCAGTTCCTTAATGAGAAGCAATCATTATGGGGTAGGATTCACTAGTAAGTTCGGGTTGATTGATTTCGGAAGAAAAATTGTTCCACGTATCCATTCCACCTTTCGAAGCCCAAGGAAATTTGTCGTATCTTTGCTTCCTCACATGTTTTCTCTTATGAACCCGAAAGTGGGCGATGGTTGCACCTTTCATTTTTGGGAGGATCGGTGGCTTGGTGATACCCCTTTAGCCGATCTCTTCCCCAGACTCTATCACACTTCATCCTCTCCTAACCACCCAATTTCCCACTTCATCTCCAATTCTGGTGACTCGAATCTTCCTCAATGGCATTTACACCTTCCCCATCACCTTACTGTTGGACAACAAGTTGAACTTTCTTCCTTGTTCTCCCATTTAGGCCCGGTTAATCTCTCCATTGGGCAGGATCGTTTTGTTTGGCCTCTCCACCCATCTGGATCCTTCTCTTGCAAATCCTACTTCCACTATCTTATTGACGATATAGTCTTTCCTTCTATTCCCCTTGCCCCTCATATTTGGAAAGCTCTCATCCCTTCAAAAGTTAAGGTGTTCGGGTGGCTTTTGGCCCATAACAAAGCTAAGTATTGCTGATGTCTTGCAAAAAAGATTGCCTTTTTTATCATTATCACCTCAATGTTGCCCTCTTTGCCTTAATGATAACGAAAATGTGGATCACTTTTTTTTTTTTCTTGCTCTTTTTCCTCTAAAATTTGGGAGGAATGGCATTCAAGATTAGGTGACAGTTTTTCCAATCCTAGATCTTGTGAAGAGTGTTTGCGTTTGGATAACATGCGTTGGAGATTGTCCAGAGACAGGGAGATCATGAGGACAGCGTCTTGGATTACATTATGGATGATTTGTCTCGAGTGAAATCATCGCACCTTCAAGGGGGAAGTGCGAACAGCCCAGACCTTGTGGAATGACACTCTTTTCATGGCCAGCTCTTGGTTACTTGCTTTCAACCTGAATGGGGAGTATACTATCAATGAGTGGATCAGAAACTGGGAATATCGTTTAGGCATCCCTTAAGTTTCTTGTTTAGCTGGGTTGGTTCTGTTTTGTTGAGTGTTTTCTTTTGGTTCTTGCGCTTGTTTTTGCTGGATGTTTTGAGTTTGTTTGAGTACTTCTTGTACTCAACTTTTTGCTCATCTGTTTTTGCTTGCTTCTTAATATAATGCTTTGTTTACTCTAAATAAAAAAACAGGTAACGAGGGTTGGGCTTTGTCACTTGAAGCGTATCATTCTTTTCTCTTCAGTGTACAACACATTGTATTTGTTCTTTCTTTTTTTCTTAACCTTAGCGTTGCATTGGCTCTATTTGGGATGCTACTAAAATCTTAGCTGCAGGATGGGTGTCTACCTCCAAATTAAGTAGCGGATTCTCTTTTGCGGATTGGTATTGGTATTGGGAGGCGGTCATGTAATCTTTATAATAGTGGGATGCATGCTTTTAGATGTCATGTTTCCTTCATGTTGTTGTAGGACGTTTTGAGCTTCCATTACGCTCAAATTCACTTGTACTTCAAATTTTATTTTTTTTTATTTTTTTAATATAAATCATTTTACCTCTTCTCAAAAAAAAAAAAAAAAAAAAAAAAACCTTAGCATTGCATTTATGGATTCAAGCTGGAAAAATGTGCAAATGCAGATAAAATCATATTACGGCATATCTAGGAATCTTCTTATAAAGTTCAAAGATGATATGATTGATGACACTTCAACATTGGCTCGAGTACTAAGTTCTGATTCCGCAATCAGTTCTATGCTTGATATGTCAATTCGTTCCTTGCCTGGGGATCATGGACTTCCCTTGCAACAGGTGAATGCAATATTCAGTGTGGGTCAGAATAGCCTTACCTGCTATCTTCATTGCTGATGACATTGAACTTTATATCCATATATCTGCACATTTTATTTTACATTTTTTGGAACCCAGGTGGATGTGTCCAACTTTGACTAATTTCAATTGCTCAGATTCTCCCAGACGTACCACCAGCAATGGCTGATGCTGTAGACCGTGGAGGCGAACTTCTGGCAAATTTAACTGTGGGTACTCCATGGGAAACAGTGGCCAAAGAGGTAGGAAACACTCTAGGTGGGGACTCTAGTATATTTCAAGCACAAATTTCTAAGGACCTTGGCCTGCTTGTGGATGTAATCACATCATGGCTGCCATCAGACCGAGGCCCAAGGCTTCTAGAGCCTTGAAGATGGCCAAAAAAAAAATGTGCAGGAGTCAAATTAGGCCAAGAAGAAAAGAGCCGATCTCTGTAAAATCATCAGATGGTTGAGTAACGAGAAGACAGGTGGCACAAGCAAAATCATTGGGTTGAAATCAATGAGTAAGATTTGTTCAATTGAAATGGGGTACAGCATCAAATCCAACATTGTTATGTTGTCAACAGTAGCAGGATCATGGGACATCTGGCCTTGGGTTCCGTTATTGCTCCTGAAGAGACCATCAACTGCAGTTCTATACGAAAATCTGTGTTCATATGGATCCTATTTTCTCTGCTTTGTGTGGGTTCTCTAGAAAACTTGGCTAGGCGGGGAAAGTTTGATCCATGTAAATGTGGAACTTTTTTTTTTATTATTTGAATCAATGTAAATGTGGAACTTAAATTACCGTTGTGGGTTTGAATATTTAAGCTTGTAGGGATCTTTGTGAAGATGTGTACCATTTCTTACAGGAATACCATAGCACATTCTGGAGCTAGTTAAAAAGTATATTTTTAAATGTACATACAAAGACATGGAACTATTTGCTCGGATATTTGTTATTATCTTCTCTGTTATTTTTAAGGTATTTTGATTGCTTTACACTGCAAAATTTATAGATGCTAAGTTCAGACGTACAAATAAATGGAAGGCAGGCTAGGACATACGTAAAGCATCAACTTTAAAATGGTAGGCCTGGCCAACATGGAGTTTATACAATTGATAAAGATGTGATTTTGTAACTTTAAAGTTTTATGTTTAATTTTTGTCATTGTAGGGGGTGAGAGATTAATGGGTCAACAACGAACTTGATACCTCTTTGAAAGTGTAGTACGATGATGGTGTTAGTTATATAACTAATACTAACTTTATTTCTTCTCAAAAATAAAAATAAAAAATAAATAAATGGTAGACCTGTTCCTCAAAAAATAAAAACAAAACCAAACCAAATCAAACAAAAAATATAAAAGACAATGGTATGCCTGAATAACTGTCAGGTCAATGAGTTTTTTATTTTTGTAGAACCGTCAGGTCAACGAGTTAACTCTGGAATTAAGCTGTCATTTATATGCCTTTTAAAAGGACGCCAAATGAATGGCTAACTGTATACAACCGCACGCATGGAGGAATATTTACCTGAGCATCCATTAGTTTTGGGTCCTATCGTTCACTAATATATCAATGGGAAATTCTATTATAACTCTAAAAAAGTATAACTACATGCATAATTACACCTTCATGCACATTAGATCATTTATTACAATGCAAAACATTTGAATTCAATAGACAAGACATAAAGGCATAATTACATTTCTAGTTGCACTTTCCGGAGTCGGAATAACATTTTCCCATATCAATTAACAATTATCGCAGAAAGTAAGGAGAGGTCACGGTGTCTAAAGGTGGTGTCACCAAATTCGCCGGATCCCGGATCATGCATTGTGCAGAATCATGAAGCAGGTAAGTCCCTGAAATGATTTCTTGTAATTTATCAAGTTCTAGAAAGCTCGAGTACCATTAATAAAGCTATTATATTGTTTGTAAATGAAAATGACCACAAAAATGAATGTGCAGAGGGGCTCAAAGCCAGGAGTAATGTCCCATGCAACGGTCAAGTTGTTGGCCAATTCTCTATTCCTCGGTTTTAATAATCAAATGATTATGAAACACGACACTGCTTCCTATTTACACCAACTTTAAACGAGACAGACGTGAAATGAATGTTCCCGGCACATCTTGGATATCTTGTGTCGAAATAATCTTAAGGCATAATTATTCATAGGCAATCTACTGAAACGAGAAACCCATCATTTTCTATAGAGCCCCATCTTCATGATACATATACAACCCAAGACCAAATCGAGCACAAGCCCTGCAAAAAGCTATCTGCTCTGCTGCAGCAACTGGGTCGTCAGTCTGGTCATCCATAGACACTGTTCCTGTCGAATCACGGTGAGCCTGCCATGCAAAGGAAGAATTGATTTACTAGTCAGACATGTTTAATCATAACAACCTCAAGGCAGCATTTTAAGAGGAAGTAGAGACACCCATGATCATGGTAAAGCAAGAAAAATATGTATCCAACCAGCAAGTCGTTTCACACTTTTGCTTTTGCTTTCTGACATATTCAGTTGTTTTCACTGTGAGCATCTCTCAATGTATGTAAGAGACTAGGAGTTCAACCACAAAAAAACATTGATTGGGAATGGCTGCAGTGACAAGTTATATGCTACTATGACCCAAAGCTTTAGGACCAACGAGATCCTAGAACTAAAAAGAGGTAACTTTTGTTGGCGTGAGCCGTAATTGTAGACAATCACGTTTGAAAATAGATTAGCGTTAGTTTAGAAAATATTTGAAAATAGCAAAGATTTTTATTCTTTATATAACCTATGGAAATACATAAAAAAAGATATGGAAAAAAAATGTTTTGACATGGTATCAGAGACAGGTTACGAACCATCTGAGCCGATTCTCTCAGCGTGCCGTCTTTCCTCGCCGGCGTGCAGATCTGTCTCGCGATCTTGAGCGATCTCGCTGAAACCCTCATTTCTCTCTCTCTCTCTCTCTCTCTCTCTCTCTCTCTCTCTCTCTCTCTCTCTCGATCTGTCTCGCGATCTTGAGCGATCGTCGGCCATGAACACCGCACCGAATAAGGTGTGAAAATTGGCGGTGCTGGCGGATGCGGCGACCTGAATAGCTGTCGGATTCTTGCCGCTGACGGTGTCGTCGAGGATATCAAGGAGGTCGTAGCGGATCCAGATCCGCTTCTGTCGAGCGAGTCGGACTCGCCGCCGTCGGTGTCGTCTCGACGCCGTTTGTTGGCGCCGGTGGAGGCTGTGGTCGCCGTGATTTGCTGGTCCATGGAGGATGTATCGAAGAGAGATCTTGAACAACAAGAAGAAGAGAATAAGTTTCAGAGAAGGGAAAGCAGTTGAAGGAAACGGAGTTTTCCCCTTTTTCTCTTCTTATTGTTCTTGGAATCTGAAAGCATTTCGTTCCTTTTTGCTTTTTTGACCTTCAAAGGGCCCATCAATAATTCTTTTACAACAAGAAAGGTGATTAAAAAGTTTTGCTTATGTGCCCTATTAGACCCAAATCATAAGCACCAAAGAGGTTTTTTTTTTAGGGCTTTGGGATTTACAGTTTGGTGAAGGCAATAAATAAGTAATGACCAGACAAATCCGACCGTACCTGATGACCCGACTGACCCGACCCAATCCTTTTCGCCTTATAATTCTTTTTTGTGTTATTTTGGTGAGATTAAAAAAAAAAAAAACAGTTGGAAAATCACAGATCCGAGTATTGCACCCTACACTTCCTTCCATGGCGGATTTTGATGACCAGAATACTCCTGGCAACGGGTCCAATCTCTCTGATCCTATCCTTGAATTGACTACAAGGATGACTGAAGTTTTGAATAACACTCGGACCCCGACCATCACCACTGAAACATCCGCTGCTCAGATCGGCATTAAGTTGGACGGTTCCAACTATGCACTGTGGTCCCAGGTTGTTGAGATGTATATCTCGGGTAAGGACAAACTGGGGTACATTAACGGCGACTTTCCCCAGTCGCCATCAACTGATCCTTCCTTTCGCAAGTGGCGCACTGATAATGCTATTGTTAAAGGTTGGTTAATTACTTCCATGGATCCGTCTTTAATTGGCAATTTTATTCGCTTTCCTACGGCAATAGCGGTTTGGGATGTTATTGCAACTACCTTCTTCGATGGTAGTGATACATCGCAGGTGTATGATCTTCGACGTCGAGTGAGTAGACTGAAACAAGCTGCGGGCTCGCTAGAAAAATATTACACAGCGTTGCAGGGTCTATGGCGTGAAATTGATTTCCGCCGACCAAATCCTATGGAATGTTCTGTTGATATTCAACACTATAATCGGATCATCCAAGAAGACCGTGTTTATGTTTTCCTGGATGGTCTTGATGATCGGCTAGACAATATTCGTGCTAATGTTTTACAGATAAAACCATTTCCTACGGTTGAACAGGCTTATGCGCATGTTAAGCGGGAGGCTATTCGACAACAAGTGATGACTACCCATGACACCGATGGGCCCCAGGGGGCTGTCTTAGCGTCGAAAGCTTTCTCGTTAAGCACCTCTGGCCATGGTAAATCTGCCAAGCACCGACGTTCTACTGAGGGAAAAAAATGCTCTCATTGTGGCAACCAAAAACACACACGTGAAAACTGCTTTAAGTTGCATGGGTACCCTGATTGGTGGCATGATCTTCAAGCCCGTAAGCGTCCTGATGGCACCGACACTAGTGGACGTTCAGGCACAGCTGTTGTTGCTAGTGCAGAATCTCATCTCTCTCTTATACAATCGGCTGCATTGTCCACAGATGCTCCTCCCAACTTAAACTCAGGTATCTCTGGTCTTGCTCTTTTTACCTCCCATAGAAATGCGGATTGTGAGGCATGGCTTCTCGACTCGAGGGCCACGGACCATATGACTTTTGCTGCTTCGGACTTCTCTCAAACTTCTCTTCCACGACGCACCAGCATAGCTAATGCCAATGGTGTTATCTCACCAGTCATTGGAGCTGGCTCTGTGACTTTATCTCCATCCCTCACTTTATCCAATACTTTACTTGTTCCGTCTTTATCCCATAAACTATTGTCTATAAGTCAGCTTACTGCAGACCTTGGATGTGTTGTACTTATTTATCCAAACTTTTGTCTTATCCAGGATATTCTCACCAAGGAGATAATTGGACGTGGTACTAAGAAGGGGGGATTATATTATGTGGATGACATCGGCCAGGCCAACAGCATGAACAATCTGCATGTCAATAAAAAAACAACATTGTGGTTATGGCATCGACGCTTGGGACACCCATCTTTTCCGTATTTGAAGCATGTTTTACCTGATTTGTTTAAGCATTTGCAGACTTCTGACTTGAAGTGTGATACTTGTGTTTTGGCTAAGAGCCATCGCACTACTTACCCATTGAGCATGAATAAAAGTGACACTCCAGTTGCATTAATTCACTCTGATGTATGGGGGCCCTCACCCATTGCTAATATGTCTGGCTTTCGTTGGTTTGTTATTTTTGTGGATGATTGTACCCGTATGACATGGCTCTACTTGCTAAAACACAAAGATGAAGTTCTCGGTGTTTTTAAAACATTTCATGCTATGGTTGGTACTCAGTACGGTGCCACCATGAAGGTTCTCCGCTCTGATAATGGTGGCGAATATGTTAATAAGGATCTTCAATCTTATTTTTCCCACCATGGTTTAATTCATGAAACTTCATGCTCACAAACACCCCAACAGAACGGTGTCGCCGAGAGGAAGAATAGACATATTCTGGAGACTGCCCGTGCTCTGCTTCTTGGTGCCAATATGCCCAAACGTTTTTGGACCGATGCCGTCTCAACTGCCGTCCATCTTCTCAACCGAATGCCATCCAAGATTTTATCATTTAAAACACCCCTTCAATCTCTTTCTGCTCATGTGTCCATACCTACGGCGCTGATGCTTCCTCCTCGTATCTTTGGGTGTGTCGCCTACGTGTATCTCCACAAAAACCAACGCAGTAAGCTTGATCCATGTGCACGTCGGTGTGTGTTTTTGGGCTATGGTATCCATCAAAAAGGGTATCGTTGCTACGATCCTACTACCCGAAAACTCTGTGACTATGGATGTTCAATTTTTGGAAACTGACATGTTTTTTCCATTTACGGCACCTCCTTCTCCTCTTCAGGGGCAGATACATAATGAAGAGTTGAATTGGTCCCAGCATGAGACACAAAATGATTTTGATTGGTTCATACTTGAGGGGCCGTATGAGCATGAGGAACAGAATCAGAATGAGAAGTTGCATGAGCATGATGGGCCGAATGATAACTCAGGCGATGTGAACTGTGAAATTGAGGTATTTCTGAATGCAGAGCATGCAACATCTGAAACCGAGCCTATATCCCCTTCCTCTGAAGTGCCAGCCGAATCCTCTCCTGAGAATAATCCTGAGGTAAGTACCACTATTACACCCTTACATATCAATGACATAGATGATTCTGTGGGATATGTTTTACCTCCTAGGTATAATCGCGGCAAGCCACCTAATAGATATTCTCCAGATATTGAAGAAAGAAGGTCGAGGTATCCGATCGAGGTATCCGATTGCTAACTATGTATCCACCGAGAAACTATCTGAACCTCTTAAGAATTTTGCACAGGAACTCTCCACATGTCAGATTCCTACTAATGTTCATGAGGCATTGGCAAATCCAAGATGGACCCGAGCTATAGAGGAAGAAATGAAGGCACTACTAAAAAATGATACATGGACTCTTGTTCCATTACCTGAAGGAAAACAGACAGTGGGATGCAAATGGGTGTTCTACATTAAACACAACACAGATGGATCTATTGAGCGGTACAAAGCGAAACTAGTAGCAAAGGGATATACGCAGACATATGGGGTTGATTACCAGGAGACTTTCTCACCTGTAGCCAAGTTGAATACCGTTAGAGTGTTATTGTCCCTTGCAGCAAATCTTGATTGGCCTTTGCATCAATTTGATGTGAAAAATGCTTTTCTCAACGGTGACCTCCAAGAAGAGGTGTATATGGATATTCCTCCAGGTTATATAGCTTTTTCAGATAATGGAGTGGTGTGTAAATTGCAACGAGCATTGTACGGACTGAAGTAATCACCGCGAGCATGGTTTGGAAGGCTTAGCTTGGCAATGAAGAAATATGGCTTCCAACAAAGTAACTCTGATCACACTTTGTTCTTGAAACATCAGTTGGGTAAGGTAACGGCTCTGATAGTCTATGTAGATGACATGATTATTATAGGAGATGATGAAGAAGAAATCTCTCTACTTCAAAAGCAATTAGCAACTGAATTTGAGATGAAGAATCTGGGAGGACTCAAGTATTTCTTGGGAATTGAAGTTGCTAGGTCTAAGCAAGGTATATTTCTTTCTCAACGGAAATACATATTAGACTTGCTAACCGAAGTAGGGATGTTGGAGTGTAGACCTGCAAACACCCCCATTGTTCAGAATCACAAACTTAGAGAATACCCAGACCAAGTACCAACAGATAACGGTAGATACCAAAGATTAGTTGGTAAACTCATTTATCTTTCTCATACTCGTCCAGATATTGCATACGTTGTGAGTGTTGTAAGTCAGTTTATGCATAATCCAAGTAAAAGCCACATGGAAGCAGTGATTCGAATACTTCGATACTTGAAGTCATCTCCAGGTAAGGGGCTTATGTTCTCAAAACATAACAGTCAGTTGATGGTTTATGGATATACGGATGCAGATTGGGCAGGTAATATCACTGATAGAAAGTCCACCTCGGGATATTTTACATTTGTTGGAGGAAATCTTGTAACATGGAGAAGCAAGAAGCAAAAAGTGGTAGCTTTGTCAAGTGTTGAAGCTGAGTTTAGGGGAATGGCTAAAGGTCTTTGTGAACTCCTCTGGCTAAGAAAGCTACTTACTGAAATTGGGTTTGCTCATACCTCTGAGGTGGATCTTTTGTGTGACAATAATGCTGCAATTGCAATTTTCCATAATCCCATTCAACATGATCGTTCTAAACATGTGGAGGTAGATCGACACTTCATCAAGGAAAATCTTGAAGCAAAAACAATTAGGTTTCCATTTGTGAAATCTGAAGATCAATTGGCGGATATCCTTACAAAAGTTGTATCGAGCAAGGACCTCTACAACTCACTTGACAAGTTGGGCATGCAAGACCTCTATGTATCAACTTGAGGGGGAGTGTTGGCGTGAGCCGTAATTGTAGACAATCACGTTTGAAAATAGATTAGCGTTAGTTTAGGAAATGTTTGAAAATAGCAAAGATTTGTTAGATTTTATTCTTTATATAACCTATGGAAATACATAGAAAAAGATATGGAAAAAAAATGTTTTGACAACTTTCACATGGAGCCATAAAACATAGGTTGCGAACTGGGATTGGAAATCTAGATCTATATATATACGCATATGATAAATAAGTATTTGTCGGTGGGTTGGGTTATGGTCGGGTTTAAAGTTTGAAACCCGACCGTATGACCTGACCTATCGGGTCATTGACTTTGTGACCCGATTGACCCAAGAAATGGGTGAAAACCTGACCTAACCTGACTTTTTTTGGTCAGATCGGTCGGGTTGAGCGGGTCAACAGGTTGGGCTTACAGCCCTAACTGGCTCCTTTATTAAACCCCCACAAATTTCAAAATTGAAAGATGCGTGGAACTATTGAATACTTTGGATGCCCAACAACTCCAAAATCATAACATGGATCAACAACTCTATTGAGCAGTAGATTGATAATAACTTTTTTTTCTTTTTAAGAGAAACTAGAGAAGATTGATAATAAGTTGACAAACTATGAGGACATTACGAAGGTTTGGATAATTTGGAAGATTGTTGTACACACAATCCAACTTTGCTAAGGCAATATTAGTTGAAAATTTGAAATCTAAAACATGCAACTCAACAAAGAGTATTTCAGGATTTTCACTACTATGTTTGACCTTTTAAGACTAGTTAGCCCTTGCATAATTAGTTCAGATTGGTCATTTGCATCATAATTATGCATAAAATGGAGCAATGTCTAGTTCAATTTTATATGGCATTTTGCCATGATTTTGAAAGGCTTCGAGGAACTATGCTTCAATGTAGTATGCTACTGTCAGTTGAATATGCTAATGGTGAACTTTTGGGTGGGGAGATTCACTGTAAGCCTCAACCCCATCTGTTTTGGTCGATCCTTCTACACTTTCTAATTCTTCTAATGGGCAATACACAACAGTTGGAGTTGAAGAATAAAGTTTTAGCAAGTTGAAGGGTCATTGGAAAGCCTAGTGCCCTCCTATATTGAGGAGAGCATAGCACAACAACCACCTACCTCAAAATTGGGAAGACAACAACAATAGTAAGTTCCAAGACGGCGATCCTGCAATAGAACACTTACAACATCATATATTGGTTCTGGAGAGTCTTCTTCCTCCAACCCTACTTCAGCAATATTGTTGAGCAATTGTAGCAGAACCTAACCACATAGCCGCAAACGATGTCTAATACCACTTTTGTAGGTTTGTCGTTATCTATACCCTTAGGTACATCTCAATTTTTATGGGTTTTTTTTTTTTTTTTTTTTGTGAGTAAACAAAACATAGTATTAATAATGCAGTTCAAACAACAAAGACAACAACAGGAGAGTACAAGAGGTACTCAAAACCAAAAAAACAAAGCAGAACAACAACAAAAAAGCCAAAAGCAAACAACCAATCCCTCCAACCTAACTCATGGCACACCTAAACAACACTCCCACTTCCTGATCCACTCATTAATCGAAAAATCTTCATGGGTCTTAGACTAAAATGCTTCTCATCATGTCTTACGATACTTCTTCCTTTGCAACTTTGTGTCCATTCACATCAACAAGTGTTGGTTCTATAGTCACACTTCACATCTCTTTCTACTATTGCATTTTCAACCTTAATGTGAACCTAATTTTTGTTGGTCGAAAATACGATTCTAGATCCTCCATTCATTTTATGCCCAATTATCATCATCTGCAGAATCATTTTTTCCAAAAGATGATTGGGTTAGGTCGTAGTTAAGAGGGGTTATACGTTTTAGAGAAGTTAAAGAGTTCCAAATGTATTGACTTCTAATGTTGACTTATCTTTTCACTTGGGTTTCTACATCTACTTTTTCATTTATAGCATTCTAATTGGGCATAAAGTGCCATATGATCATATGTACTCAAACTTGGACATATATTACTTATATTATTTAGAAATATAAAATATTAGTCTAATTGTTTTCCTTTCCTGTTCATTTTGGTTGCCGATGTGTTGGGAAGTTTGGTTCAAAAAGCTACCCAATGTGATATCGCTTGTGGTTTCTACATTGGCAAGGATAGGGTAGAAGTCTCCCACCTTCAATATATGGATGATACCCTATTCCTCCTCCATGGGAACGACTGGAATGTGTTGCGGTTGGTTGAGGTTCTTCACTGTTTTTGCAAGATCTCAGGGTTAAAAATTAAGGTCTAAAAGTCAATTAGTGGGCATCAATATGGATCATGCAACCATTGCACTTCTTGCTCGAAGGATTGGTTGTGATGTAGGGTCTTGGCCTCTCTCCTATCTTGGACTCCCTTTGGGAAGTAACCCATTAAAAGCTGAGTTCTGGGAAAAAAGGCTAAGTGGTTGGAAGAGGAGTGTCTTTATCAAGGGGTGGAAGACGTGTGCTCATGGCTATGCCCAATTATTACATGTCGTTGTTTAAAATGCCATCATCGGTGGTCTACAAACTTGAAAAGCTGATGCAATCCTTCTTTTGGAAGGGGTTGGATGGTGGTAGAGGTTTTCATCTTGTGAGTTGGGATAAGATCCAAAAACCAACCGTTCATGGTGGCCTTGGTATTGGGAATTTGAAAGCAAGAAATCAGGTTTTGGATGCAACATGGCTGTGGAGGTTTAGGAAGGAGGACAATGCTTTATAGGTTCAAATCATTCGAAGTAAGTTTGGGTGCTCTACGTCTGGAACAGAATCTGGCAGTGCTGCTCGCGCTACTTTTCGAAGCCCGTGGAAGCACATTTATAGCCTTTATCCCATATTCCTCCCCCTTCTCTCAAAGTTGGAAATGGTCATTCTATCTGCTTTTGGGAGGATTGCTGGTGCGGAGATGAGCCCCTTGCCCAATCTTTTCCTCACTTGTTCCGCCTAGTTAATTGTCCCAACGCTCCTATCACGACCTTCCTAACAAATTACCCCACACACCCCCTTGATCATCCATCATGGAACCTTCGCTTTCCTAGATTTCTCACTGCTAGGGAGGAATCTGAAATTGGCCCCTTCTTATCTAGAATCAACTTCATAAACTTATCACCATCTGAGCCTGATTCTTTCCTTTGGTCCCTTGAGACTTCAGGCAAGTATTCTTGCATGCCCCTTTTTAATAACCTCATTGACCCCCATAACCCTCCTAACTCAACCATTTGGCTTCACATTTGGAGAGCTCCAATTCCAAATAGAATTAGAGTGTTTGGATGGCTTGTGGCTCTCAAGAGAATTTGCACCCAAGATTTATTACAAAAACGCCTGCCTCATAATTACCTTTCACCTCATTGCTGTGTTATGTGTGTTCAAGATTGTGAATCAGTTGATCATCTTTTCTTTAGATGCTCATTTCCTGCTCAGGTTTGGAGGAGATGGGAGATATTGTTGTCCGGAAAGTTTTCTGGGCCTATTACAGTCGAAAACTGCTTTGTCTTTGATCATCTTGTCGGTTTGAGTAGAAGAAGCAAGGAAATTGGGAGCATCATTTCAGTAGGTGTTCTTTGGTCTATCTGGAGAGAGAGAAATAATAGAATCTTTAACAATGCTTTCAAGGGAGCTGAAAATTGTTGGGAGGACTCTAGTGTCGCTGCTGCTAGATGGATTTCTTCTCCCAAGTTAGGAGTTGGTTACTCATTTACAGAATGGCATAGGAACTGGAATGCTATGCTGTAATCTCTTCGTTGTTTCGTTTAGGTGTGGTGTTGTTATGGTGTGTTGTATTGGCCTTATCTTGAGCATTTCTTATGCTCAATCCACCTGTGTACTTATCTTATTAGCAATATAATATTTTGTCTCTTCTCAAAACAAAAATTCTAGAATTAACACAACACTCTAGGCCTTTCCAAAAATTCATACAAATAATTAAATCAGCCTCTGATATTTAATCGATTGACAATCTTTTCATCCCTTTCCTTTAGCCTCTGATATATGAAAAGCTCATTTCCCTCCTAAGATTAAGATGTTGGGGTAGCTAGTTGCCCATGAAAAGATTAGAACTTGCAATGTGTTGCAATCCTGCTTCTTGTGCCCACCTTTTTTTCCCCCATTGTTGTGTTCTTTGTTTGTAGGATGGAGAGTCTATAGACCACTTGCTTTTCCAGTGCTCGTTTGCTAGATCAATGTGGAATAAGTGGGAGTTCTTCACAAACGGAAAATTAAAGGCCCCCTCTCTTGGGTTTTGGTTCAAACATGGGTTTCTTGTTGGATTAGAACATGAAACATGTATTTAGAAAGTAATTAGTACTTACTAAATATGGATAGTTGTTTTATGATCTAGTTGTACTATAATAAGGTAAACCATGTTGGTGTAGTTATATTAGAATGAGGAATCATTGTTGGTCACAGTTTCTAAATATTGTGGTTGGAGAGTCTATATAAAGGAGGTCCCTCATTGTTCATTTATCAATCTCAACTAGTGAATGAGATCTAAAAGACGGTGAAGCTTGGTCTTTAGAAGCTTTGTGAAAGAGAGTGAAATTTAGAGCTTGTGTGGGTGACGAAATTGAAGTTTTGGTTTTATTTTAGTTATTCTCTTTTTGTTCTTCTTCTTCTTTACCGAAGTTTTAGATCTGTATACTATCTGGTGTAAAAGTACTTGAGGTGTTTAATTCCTCTGAAGTACTTGTTAATTGATAGTGGAATAGATTGCTTTTGCCTGTGGTTTTATCCCTTATTTTGGGGTTTTTCCACGTATATCTTTGACTTGTGGGTGTTGATATCTATTATTCTTTTCTTTATTAAATCTGTGAAATTGGAGGGTTTGGGTATTTTTCCCAACACCCTCTAATTGTGAGGAGTGTTTCTCCCTCAATCACATTGTTAGTGTGACTAGCAGATTAAAAGATTTCAGGGAAGTGGCCTTTTTTGCTTCCATTTGGTCCATTTAGGGTGAGAAAAACCTTCGAATCTTTGAGGATAGGTCTAATGATGCTCTTGTAGTTTGGGAATCCTCAAAGTAAGTGGCTTCTAGTTGGGTGGTGTGCTCTAAGTTGGATGGAGGTTCTTCCCTTTCAGATTGGTTAAGGAATTGATCATTCCTCTTGTAATTGGTTAGGTTGTGTTGCATGTGGTGCCGGAGTACTTTTGGTATTCTATGGCTTAGTTTCTTTTGTACTCTTCAATTTCATTAATATTATCTTGTTTCTTCTAAAAAAATAAATAAAATAAATAGGAAATTTAGAATACCTATAAGAATTAACTTTAACAGGCTTTTATGGACCCTATTACATATTACTACAACCAATCAATGACAAATCCCATTTAGGCACAAATAGGTCTTTGTTTATTACTTTGGAATTGCTCCTTATATAACTCCTACACTTACCAATAGGAATGTGTGTCAAACCCTATGACCCAAGCAACGCAACCAATCCAATTAAAAAATGTGTGGTTGGGTCAAGTTATTGCCCTTATGGAGGGTTATTGAGGTGATTAACTATAACCACCCAAAATGTCGAGGTCAGAGATCGAGTACACCCAATCTTAACCCCAATCCCACCTCACCCCTTCTCATCATCTTCTCTCAAGTTTTTAAGAGCCTAACCCATTGTTATGCACCTTACCTTTCTTACGTACTTATAATACTTATTTTCTTTTAGTTTTTATGATGAATTTGTTACTTTGATATTAACTCAATCCAACCTAGCAATCAGTTTGATTGAGTGTCATGTAATTAAATATTTCACTGGGTCAGTCTTGGTTCTAGGCTTTGGTAACCTGATGACATTGGGTCGGCTCAATTTTTTGGTCAAAACTGACCTAAACTAACCAGTGCACACCCCAACTCAACAACTCCAGCCTTAAACCAAAGCACCAAACCTGCATGTATCATAAAAGGACAGCCAAGTGCACAAAGCTCCCACATATGCAAGGTCCAGAGAGAGCTCAAACCATTTTAGATTTATTGTACGGTGCCGCCTTGCCCTGCATCGCAGGAGACTATTTCTAAGACTCGAAGCCATGACCACAAGGTCACATGGTGACAATTCTTACCATTGCACGAAGGCTCCCTTCTTGCCCATATCTATCATAAATAATAAACATCATAAACCAATTTCTTATTTACTTCCAAGACACTAATAAACATAACTGTAGTTGGGAAAAGGCTTAGTTAAGTTGAGTAAAGTTGACACTAATAAACATAATAAAAGACAAAACTGCAAAGTTCTAATATTAGCAATTCCAATGTCATTTAAGTTTTTGATTTCTTGTAACTGTTGTCTAATCAATCAAGACTAGTTGTAGATCAATCATTGACGATGGTGTTGTACAATCAGTCATAACATGTGGAGTTCCATAAGTGTGTTCAGTTTTTTTGAAAGATTGATCATAAGATTAAAGATCGATATTAAGAGAAAAATATAGCATGATGTTCATGAAATCTTGGTTGATCTTTCTTGCTTAAGGCCATATATTAAACAAGTTGAAAAGAGAAGGGCAAAGGATAATGAGAAAAGATTATTTCACAACTTATTGCAACATACCAAACCAAAAAGTGATAAGTAATTTGCAATCTACAGTAGATTGAGTTTTTTTTTTTTTTTTTTTTTTTTTTAAATGACATTGTGAGAACACCCTCCCAATAAGCATTCTCATAGCATCACCAAAAAGGAAAGGTCCCTCATGAGTGCCTCCCGCTTAGCATCATCATCTTGTTTCTTAAAAAACAAAATAAAAATAGACTAAAATAATAAAAACAAAAGCAAAGCCTAAGAAGGCCCCATCTCTCTCTTTGCAACACCATTCACCTCTTCTACCCTTTTGTTTTGTTTTTTTTTTTCTTTTTCACTATCCCAATTTCATCAACTTTGAGAGAATATATATAACTTTGTTTCTTCTTTTATTTGTTTTCAGTTCTTCTTTCTAGCAATTGTGTGCATGTAAAAGTAAATCTTCTTTCTACATCAGAAATCACATCAATCTTGGCTAAATGAAATTGTTTTGATTTTTTTGGTTCTCCTCTTCTTACTTGTTTGGTTGAGATTTGTCTTTTGGTGCTTCTACTCAATTATACGGAAAATCCATAAGGGCCTATTTGATAGCATTGAAAAGTTATCGATAAAATTTAGTTTTCAAGAAATAATTTCTTAAGAGAATTTTCTCATGACTATTTGATTGCACATGAGAAAACGTTTTTCATACTCGTACAACTCAACTCAACAAAACAAATTATTTGTCTAAATATATGGGGATGCGTACATGAATCCGATTCTTCCACTTCATTCTATCAAGAGCTAAGTCGATATTTTTATTACAATAGTTACATATTTCTTAATTATCTTTATCCTTTTAATTTTAGATCTTTCTTTATCCTATCATTATTGTGGATTATCACTAGGTCACTCTTCCTTACTGGCACATCCGAAGGTCTTTGTTGTATGTCTCCAAGCCATCTTAATCGTTTTTCTCGTTTTATTTCCAATTGAGACTATTCCTGACATTCTCCAATATGTTTATTCCTAATTTTTTTCTTTCAACGTTTTACCGCATATCCATCTCAACATTCGCATTTTCATTGCACTTAATTTCCAAACATGTTATATCTTTATTGCCCAACATTTTTGTTCCATTGAGCATGGCTGGCCTCATATCAGTCTCATAAAATTTTCCTTTCTACTTGAATAGGATGCATCTACCATAATACTTTTTCTTTTTTTTTAAGCAGAAACAAAGACTCAATTGTATTAATGCTAAATAAAGAGTACAGGAAAAAGTAGCATCAGGAATGCTACACTTGCATCAACCATAATACTTCACAAGTGCTCCTCCACTTAAACCATCCTACTTTAACTCTATGGTTCACATCCTCACCTATTTCTCCCTCTTGCTAAGAAATTGAACCAAAATACCTAAATTTTTTCATTCTTTATTATTTCTTGGCTTTCAATTTTCACTCTCTCTTCATCTATGATTCAGTATTTCTTCTTCCACGAACATTTAATGTATTCAGTCTCAGTCCCTATAAATTCTAAAACCTCTAACTTAACATTATTCACACTCATATGAAGTAAAAAAGATGAAAAAGTAAGAGATTACATTGAAAATGAGCATGATCACAATCAAAAATATAAAAAATATATATATATATCTTTATAGGTGAGAAAATAAGGGGTCAAGAATTTTTTTTCTCGAAAAATATGTTGGCAATCAAACATACAATTTTCTTATTTTCTTATTTTCTTTTGAAAATATGATATTTTCTCGAGAAAATAAGAAATTTCCTTGTTATCAAGCAGACCCTAAGAAAAGGTTGCACAAATTGAAGTGAGACTCCATCTATATTTCTTTTAGTTCTATGACACCTAATTGTCATTCATGGTTTCTTTCTCACATCACCGGCCTTCCCAAATAATCAAACTTCTTTTTTTTGTTGCTGTTTTTGAAAAGGACAACGAAGATGAGGGTAACACCTTCTGATATTGCCCCATCCTCCCCACCCTCCCCAACCACTATTCTCATCAAGCCCTATTCTTCAAATTGGTGGTGTGATAAAACTACTTAGGAGTCTAGGACGGTTTTCTCACAACGCCATTAAAAAGGAAACAAATTACTTCTCAATTATTTGTATTTAGTATATGAGATAATTTTCATGAAGATAAAATGATTAAAAGGGTGAACCTAGTGCATGAGATTCCCACCATTGTGAGGTTTGGGGAAGGAATGGTGTACATATCCTTACCTCAACAACTTGGAGAGGTTGTTTTCATTTATAAATTTCAAAATAAAAAAGGGAAACGGAGCTACCACGACTACAACAAGTAAACACAATAAGGAATTTGGCCAAAATAAGCACTATCAAACAAGTAGAAAGAACACACACAAGCTATATTGTTCACTAGAGAAATGGGAAGTGCCAGTCTCTGTTGTTTAATTACCTCAACAATCCATAATCAATTCTAATATCACCACATGGTATTAGGAATTGCGGACTATAGATATCAAAATCGAGCAATATTTATAATAAATGTAAATAGCAAAACACATACACAATATATCAGGAGAAAGATCACTAAACTAGAAAGTGAAGGCACACCTCTCCATCAGAACCACGTATTTTGACACGATACACCACTGTCACATTGCCACTGTCAGAGAATAGGACATCACGTATTTCTCCACACCAACCTGCTAAAAGATGCACAATACTCAAGAAACCCAATTTGTCGCAATCTAGAGAGATAAGAAAAAATACGAGAAATAAAAACATAAAAGTTAAATGAAAAACACACAAAGAAAGAAAAAATGAAGGTCAAAACCATTTGCTAAAGAGATCAATGATGAGTCCACATGGATGCAAAGCATGTAAACATACTAAAAACATGGAGGTGCCATATTGACCATAATAGAATTCTCCACAACCACTTTGTCACCAATGCCTCATCGCTCAATGTTTTTGACATCCAAGGTTCAAATTTCCTTTCTAATTAGGTTTTGAGATCAAATCCCCGTCCACTCTTTCCCCCCGAAAATCTTTCAATATTCTTTCCAAAGAATCTCCTACCCAATTGGAATTTCGAAAATGCACATGAAACAAGTGGGAATTTCCCCCAAAATTGATAGGATCAATGATAACCTAACTTCTTGAGATAAGAAGCTCCTTTCTCCACCCAAACAAGCTTTTGAATATCTTTGTTGCCACTAGGACCCAAAATCTGCCTTGAGAGGGTTCCCTCCTTAAAGGCAAGCCTAGATATTTCATTGATTATGATAAAGCGGGATTTAGTTTCATCAATTAGCACAATATCATCGGCAAAGTCACCTGCCCAATTTGAGTAGTAGAGGTTGAAGGAGTCTTGCCTAGCATGACATGGCCTACTAATGCCAAAGAATAAATAAACTGATGGGAAAGGTCAAGGTAGTAATTGTATTGTCTGCCAACATAAAGGAAAGGAAAGAAAAAAAAAAATAGAAAACAAGTCAATACTATCATTGTTATCTGTCCTAGAAGAAAATCCCACAAACCTGGGGCATAGAAGCTTAACATTCGGTTCGCATGGTACCTATCCAAATAACAAAGAGAACAAGGGCCAAGTTAGAGAATCCTACAAAATGACATTTGCGAAGAAGCCAATTGGAAAAAATATACATGGGTGAGAAATCGCACATTAATTCTCATTCATATCTCGTGATTGCCCTTATAATGTGCAATCAATTATCTATGATGTAAAAAGATACTCATCAATAGGGGCATTGGAGACCACTTTCCATCTTTTTTTCAATTTAATTGTAATGGAGCAAGTTCCAGTACAATCATTCAATTATTACCACAATAGTAACAGGGATCTAGTTGTTTAAAAGACTGTTTTATCAGTTTATGTGGGAGCAAAATGAGCAGAATATAAATTGTTTAGTTCTCTGCAGCTGGAGAATACTTCTTCATAATGAAAGTTGAGAATAGTTTCTTGATTTGGATAATCATAACTATAAGGTTGGACTAATTTCATCTTTCCTATATAGGAGAAGCTTTAGAAGAGTGATGCACTAACTATTAAGAGCAACAATGGAGGAATATGAAAATCTAAAATAACTGAAAACTTGGCCTTCCGTATAAGCAAAGTGGAGGAAGCAGATTTATGTAGGAAATCTGAACCCATATAGTTGAAACTTGCTTTATTGAGTTGCATTGAATTACTAGAGGAAGGCTAGTAAAATACACATTAATGCTAATCTAACTACAAAAAAAAAGAAGCTAAATGTACAACTTCACATTCACATTCATTGATCATTTATTACCGACATTGAAATAGGTAAAACACACATCCAATGGACATGAATGTATAGTAGTATTTTTTTTTTTTAAGTTAGATTAGCATTTTCCATGATAAATTCAATTAATATATAAATGTTTGTACATAACCCATCAATCATGAAAGCCTAATGCTTCAGAAGCCGCTTATAGCACTAATTGTTACCAGTACTGCAGTGCTTAAAAAATATATTAAAAAAAAAAAAAATAGAGGTCCTGTGTAACCCGATCAAGTGCTACAAAAGCAAACAATAACTATACGATCAATAATAGATGGATCGTAAATTAAATGGAGAAGGGAAGCAGTAAGCAAGGACCAGGGGATGAAGTTAGAGTCGGGTTTAATGATGTTGTCGGGAACCCTCTTGTTGAGGTCCCTCAAGATCTCAGCGAGCGGCCGAGTTATGCATGATGATTTGTCTAGAGGTACCACGTAATTCGAATTGGGAACCGAAGCAGCAGCCTTCTTGTTGCTGTTGTTGTTGTTTTTGTCGACAGCCCGGATGAACAAGAGTGACGACGAAGAAGAAACACCTCTGCTACCACCTCTCCTCCACTGAACACAAAAAGGAAGAAGCTCGTTAGAGTCCGATGCTGTGAACATCGATTTCGAAAACACGCCCAGGTTTTGCAGCGCCATTGAAAGATAGATCGACGATTGCGGTAACCAACTTCTTCGGATGGATGTAAGAAGCGAAGAGGAGAGACTCTCCTACCTAACTCTTCTTTTTTATTTATTATTATTATTATTTTTCAACAAACTTTAGTACGAAAGCCCCGACTAATGTAATCAACTTTGAGTTTGAGGCAACAAAAAGATGAAATCACTTTTATACAACCAAATGCTAGTCTCGCGAAAAAAATAATTATGAGTGATTTTTACATAAGCATGCAAATGTTCTAATTTTATACATGCTAAAGAAAGTCTTACACAGGAGAAAAAAAATTATGATTTTCTTTTTTATTTATATAAATGAAAGTCCCTCTTAACTAAAAAGAACAAGAAATTTTGTTACAAGAAAAAGATAACTTTTTATATAAATGCAAACGAAAGTTGCACATAGGCTAAAAGATTATGATTTTTTTTTTTTAAGTGCAAAACAGAAATCCCATATAAGAAAAAGATTATGAATTTTTTCTGTATATGCATACAAAAGCCCATGTAGGGAAAAGATTATCATGATTTCATTCATATATATGCATATGAAAGTCCCATAGTATGTGAATTGATTGAACCTAGTAAAGTTCGCAGCGATTTGTATATTGCGACACACACATCTCTTGAAAGAAGTGTTTCCTTGGCATCTTTCAATAAAATTAACATTTTTCAAAGGCATAAAATCTGCCACAGTAAGACTCTTAACATCAAGAAGTTCACTAGACGCCGTCCCTAAACAAAAGGTTAACCAGTTATGATTTTCTTTCTCCCTTTAACATGTCTCTGGAATAAATACTGCATATCTCCATCAATTCTCAATGGTTACATCAAGATCTGTTAATTAAACTTGATTTACAATAGTTTTACCTTTGCTATACTTCAAAATCTATCATCAAACTGTCCTGCACAACAATCATGTGATCCAAAATTTCCCTTGAATTTCAAGGTGTGGCAAATGGCAACCACAGCTGAGAAGTCAATCTCATAGAGACAATTGAATGACATCAGAACAATTTCAGCTTACTCCGATTTTGCTCTAACAGTCAGATTCTCGTGGTCTAGCTGGAAAATAATAATATACCCACCTATTTACAGCAACACATTACAGGTGAACACACGGGCCTCACCAGTGATCCATGAAGATTAAGCAACTGGCATTTGCACAGTAGATCACGTTAGGTTGGGAACATTTTGGTGGGTGTCAGCAAATTCTCGGATTATACGCTTTAGCATTCTTCCCCCTTTCCCTTGCATATGCCCATGATTATTTGTTCCTCCATCCTGTGTCTTGCTCGCAAGGTAATCTGAGGCTGCACAGGAAAGAGCTTTCAGCCACATTGGCACTAATGTTTCTGCTTCTCCCTGCTTCAGGTACTCAGTCGGCAATGCATGAACCTGAAAATAACCATGGGATTCAATATATGATACAGGAAAACAACCAGGAGAAACACATTTGCAAATGTCAAGAAAAACCATGTCATGAAGCCTACTATTTCCGAATAGTAAGAATTAAATTAAGAATAGGATCTAATACCAATTACCAAAAGAATAGATTAATAAAATGAGCTGTGGCCTTGATATGATACAGCCAAAATCCAAACCCTTAATGGTGGAATATAATATATGTACACAGAATACTACTGATATTCAGTACCAAGAAATTTATTTGCGTCAGTATCAGTCTCTAATATGGTTGCAGGCCCTCTGCATCAGTTCCTGGACTACATTTACCACTCAATTCCCAGATTCTCTCTTTAAGTTATTAACCCTATGACCTCACCATGTTTTCAGGATTTTCCAAGTTCTTGCAGATTCCAGTATCTATTATCATGACATGGGCCATAATTCATCTCAAAATCCCCAAAACTGCAAGGGTTCTCCAATATGCATTATATAGGTCTCTTATGCTCACTTGGATGCCAAATATTATACGGTCTTTGAAAAGAAAAAAAAAAAAAAAATTGGCAATTTTCCAGAGAATTAAGAGATTCCCTTTATGCTGCGGAAGTGGACTTAGAACCCATGACCTCAGAGTTGGTTGCCACTACAACAACTGAGATATGGGCACAAGCCCTGAAGTAATTTAAACAAAGTTGCAAAAACAAAAAGGGTTGCCTTAAATAGGTAGTGATTGAAATAGACCGTTGAGTGTAGCCATCCATGTAAGGACTCCCAAGAAAGAACATGTATCCAAGTAGTCTTCTCGCTTAAACTGCAGATTGCAGCTAACTGTTGCAAAATTGTCGCAGACTTGTGAACCTGGTAAAGAAAGAACAATTATTTGAAATTTTATAAGCATCGGTAACAACAAAACATATAAAAAGCATAATGAGTTTTCTTTGGCAAAGCAAAGACATTTGACGCTTGGAAAACAAGAACTGTAACTCAATGGACCCCAAGGAGCCAGACTATGCAAAAGACTACACCAAACAGCACCATCCTAGGGTGATTGCTACAGCAACTAAATCAAAGAATTTGATGACTTTGGACAATAATAGATCCATGGTTTTGTCCATTGAGAATCAACAACATTAGTATTATTAAGAGCCTAGTTTGAAGTCATCTAGTGTTACTGAACTCAGATCGGTTACAAATAATATTAAAGCATGGCTTCACAATCACCAAGATAAATGGAAACTGATCAGTTGATACTTGTGTATCAGTGTTATTTTCTTACTGAAAGTGACGATAAGGAAACACAATTTCGTGATCGTGACCATAAGACTCAACTCAACTCAACTCAACTCAACTCAACTAAGCATTTTTCCAACATGATAATGATGATGATGATGATATTAATGATAAAAAATAATAATAATCAAATTATGATACAGAAAGAAAAGTTGCATCTGATATTTTTACTAGAGAAGGAAAGGAAAATGAAAGAAAGAACAAAATCAGCAAATCTTTTTCTAGCAGATTCAACTCAACAAAGTCTTTTCCTAAATACATGACATAGGATACATGATTTCACTTCCTTCACTTTGCTCGATCATGAATTACATCAACAACTATATTACAAGTAGTTATATCTTTCTTAACTATCACTAACCATATTATTTTAGGTCTTTCACTGCCTTTATCATTACTAGTAATTGTCAATAGGTCACGCTTCCTAACTTGTGCATCTAACAGTCCTTGTAATATGTCCAAATTATCTTAGTATGTTTTCTCTCATTTTATTTCCAAGAGGGGCAACTCCTACATTTCTCTAATCTGTTCATTTCTATGTTTATCTTTTAATAACAGTCCTTGTTATATATGTCCAAACTATCTTACTATGTTTTCTCTCATTTTATTTCCAAGAGGGCAAGTCCTACATTTCTCTAATTTTTATCTTTTAATATTTTACCACATATCCATCTTAATATTCACATTTCCATTATACTGAGTTTGTTGATGTGTTGTCTCTTTATTACACAATATTTTGTTCCAAAAAGCATGTAAGGCTAAGTAGCGGTCTTATAAAATTTTCCTTTTAGTGTCAATGGGATGTATCAATTAGAATTGCTAAGGTCAAGAGTCTCAAAACCCCTCCTAATCTTATTCTTTAAAATAATTAAAACATGTTAACCACAAAACGAGAACAATAATTCATGATTCTAAACACTTAAGGTCTTGCTACACAAATTGTACATCATGAGTCTTGTCAAGACATGCCTAGACGAGTGCCTTAGAAGCACCTTGAGACAAGACGCAGCCCAGGTGCCTTCATAGGTACCCAACTGAAGCATGCACCTAGGTGTGTCTTAACTTGACCCAGGTGCAAGGAACACTTAGGCACACACTTGAATTTGCAAGCATTTTTTCATGTGCCTAAGCCAAGTTCTTTTTTTTTATAAAAGAAACGAAGAAGTATTGTATATATGTGTATGTGAAATCAGTGTGCGAAATGCATGTACATGATGGCCAATCTTGGTCCTTTCCTATAGATGTACAAAATTACCCCATCCTCTAAGCCAATCACTTAGTGCATGCCCCCTAGATAACCTACTGCTAGCAACCCAAAGCGAGGCTAACAAATGGAAATTCTCCCACACTTTAACGGCCTGATTAACATCCCCCTCGAATACCCTTGAGTTCCTCTCCTTCCAAAAAGACCACAGAACTGCCAAACAAACCACCTGCCAATGTTCCCTCCATTCCGAATGGATCATATTGATGAAGGGGAATAAGCAAAACTGCTCCTCATCACTACCCACCAACTGCATGACAGGGAAATGATAGCACCACCTACGCCACACCTCTGTAGAAAATGGACAACACCAAAATAAATGGGTGACAGATTCCGAATCATGACAACATAGGTAGCACCAATACAGAGATAAACACATATTCGAGAACCTCTTTTGCAACATATCTCCGGTATTCATCTTCCCATGATTAGCCACCCATCCCAAAAATCTAACTTTACTTGGTACTTGTGCTTTCCAAATGAGAGGAGAATGTGGAAATGATGGAATGGAAGGGTCATCAAGAATAGCTGCATGAAAGGATTTTGCGGTAAAATTGTCTGTAGAGTCTCATGGCCAAAGGATCCTATCGTTCACCTTAGAAAGAGTGCATCCCTCGAGAATATTTCGAAGTGACTCAAGCTCGCTTACCCCCCTAGGGAAGAAATTGCTACCCAAATGTAAATCCCACTCCCCATTAATCCAAAAGTCCGATGTAAGTCTGTTATGGTATAAGGAACGTTAGTAAAGGCTTGGGTATGGATTCTGGAAGGTATCGTTCCCACACCATAAGTCTTCCCATAAGCGAATAGAGTCACCCCTCCCCAGCTTAAGACGAACTAAGGGTAAGTAGGTTGGGTAAATAGAAGATATGAGTTTCCATGGGCATCTATTTGTGGCTTTGTTTGCTAACCCAACATCCCTATGACCGTTCTGAAGTCCATGCCTACTAGAAATCACCCTCCTCCACAACTAATCCTGCTCCCGCGGGAAACGCGACAACCACTTGCCGACTAAGGCTTTGTTCCTTTTATAGATATTCCCAATACCCAGCCCACCAAGCTTAATTTTCCTCTGTACAGTGCTCCATGCCACCAGATGAGACCCCTTCACCTTATCATCATTCCCCCATAAGAAGTCCCTCATGAACCTTCCAAGAATATCTGCCACCTTCAGGGGAACCTTAAACAGTGACAAATAATATGTTGGGAGGGCATCCAACACAGATTTAATAAGCGCTAGGCGTCCACCTTTGGATAGAAAGCTCATTTTCCACCCATCTAGCCTTCTGGACACTTTGGAAATTACAAGTTCCCAAAATTCAACCTTATACGGAATCCCACCTAATGGCATTCCCAAATTCTTCATAGGCCAAGTGCCCACAGAACAGCCAACTCTGTGAGCCACTACCTCCACCCACTCTTGTTGCACTGATACTCCCGCCAACTGGCTCTTCCCCATGTTGATGACCATTCCGGACACCCAACAAAAACATTTTACAACCTTGGATGCGTTAGTAATACTGCCTTCATTTCCCCCAAAAAATATTAACGTGTCATCAGCAAACTGAAAGTGGGTTACTTCCACATTCTCCCTCCCTACCACAAACCCCGCGATCATCCTTGCTTCCTTTGCCTTATCCAGCATTCTACCCAGCACATTAGCCACCAAAGTAACTAGAAACGGGGATAACGGATCACCTTGCCTCACTCTTAATATTTCCTCTAGGTCAACCATTAACAAAAAAGGAGTAAGAAACCGATCTCAAACACCCTTGGATCCATTTCCTCCATTGCTCCCCGAACCCTTTTTTTTCCAAGACAGTCAAGAAAAGTCCAGTTGACCATATCATATGCCTTAGAAAAATCTAACTTGAAAACCACCCCTTCTCGCCTCTGAATTCTGTATTCTTCAACCACCTCATTAGCCACTAACACTGCATCGATTATCTGACGACCTTGGACAAAGGCCATCTGAGTTTCAGAGATCGTAGTGTGCAACACGCCCTTCAACCTATTTGCTAACACCTTAGCGATGATCTTATAAAGGTACGTGACAAGGCTTATGGGTCTGAAGTCTGCAACCTTTCTAGACACATTATTTTTTGGGATCAGATAAATGTAGGTTTCGTCGGTGCATCCATTTACTAACTCCGAAAATGAACCTAAGCCAAGTTTTTTTTAGGACACTTAAACCCCCACATGGTCAATAGGGTAATTTTGACAAGGCATTTCAAAAGGGACTTTGGGCCTTGTGCTCTTCTAAAGTACCTTTTACCATAAATACCTATTAAAATCACAACTCTTGGAACTCATTAAAGAATTGATTATGATTACAAATGATATTTTGATTCTATTAACAATCATTTTAAGGATTATGATGTTATGATTTATATAACCTACATTTCAATTTGAAATTTAATGGCTATATATTATAGTGTCAATGTAATTATAATGACTTCATTTCGTTAAATTTTGTTTTATTTAGGTATCTAGTTCACAATGGAAGCATTGTTAATAAATATGCATAATAATTTCTTATTAGTTTTTTTTATTGAATATCTAACATTTTTTTATGTAATTCGCACCTTTCGCATAGGCATACATCTCACCTTGCACCTCAAGCATCAGGGCTTCCAATTGCCTAGTGCATGCTTTGCATACCTCAAAGAAAAGAGCATATTGCTAACTCCAATCTTAGATTTGACTTTAATCCTTTTTCGAAGTTTTTTTTCTCTTTCTGATCCTTCGTTGTTTGCATATGCATATCAAGTTGAGGAATAAGCATCAAGTGGAATAGGGACAAAATCATTAATTGTTTATATGAATTGAGTTTTTTCTCTAAGCACTATGAATTTTTTTCATTTTCAATGTCCAATTTCATGCTGTCTTACAAGAGAGGCAAGCAATAAATGTTAAGTACTAGCTATTGTCATATTCGACATGAAAATCAAATGAGACATTTGCATAAATAGAAAAGTAGCAGCCTTCCCATGCTTCTATTGAAGAAATTTACCCTTGACATTGCTGAAACACCTAGCAAAGCATATACCACATTAGATACTAGCCCCTCCCCACCATGAGATATAACCTGGATTGCCACAGAACTGAATGCCCCTTCGCTGTTACAAGCAATAGACTCAAGCAAAGAGGTCAGGCCAACCTCTAAGAAACCTGCAAAGCCCAATAACAAGCATAAAAAACACAAATGATGTTCTGCACATGCATAACACCACAAAAAAAAAAAAAAACAAGAAAACTTCAAAGCTTAATGTAGCAACAAAAAACAAATGCAAGAAGAAATAGAAGAGAAAAAACGCATAAGACAGCTCCTAATCCCACGGTGGCATCACAATTTAGTGACTTGTTGCGAATAGAAACAAAATAAATAAATAAAATAAATAAAGAGAAGCAACTAAGATGGGTTGGACACATACAACAAAGGCCATAAAATATGTTAGTTGGAAAGACCAAACTTCTAAAAATAAAGAATAATGATAAAGGAAGACCTAAGATAATATTGATGAAGAAGATTATTAAAGATATAACTACTTGTAATATCAATTTAGCTCTTGATAGAGGTTATAGGGCACAGTGAAGAAAACAGATTCATGTAGCTAATCCTATATAGTTGGGAGAAGGCTTTGTTGACTTGAGCTGAGTTGAGAGTTGGTCATAGAAAGAAATCTAGAGAAGTTCTTAACACCTTGGAATATTAACAATGCCAAAGTAGGACTAGATTTATAATATTATCTATATAGTTGTCAAAGACATTCTATAACTCATTATATATTCTTAATTTAGCCAATATACCATCCTTTTGTTTCCTAAATTAGCCAATGATTCACTGAGCACCTTATTATATGTTTCATCTAATTCCATTAACGCAGAGTCAAAACTTTTCTTCTTCACTTCAACTTTCCACAAATTGTCAAGAAATTCAGCTCCCTTTTTAGCACTCATAATACATCTTAAATTTAGCATCAATTATAATATTCTTAATTCTCAAAAGATGCGAAAGAGTGAAAACTTTAGGTATTTGAAATTAATTATAGATCTTCAAGTTTAAATAGGAGATGATATAAACGATAGAGTTAAAGTAAGTTGGACTAAGTGGAAGAATGCTTTTGTAGTAATATATGATTGACACATCTTGTTGAAGATGAAAAGAAATTTTATAAAAACACTATTAGGCAAGTCATCCATTATGGAACAAAATGTTGGGCAATAAAGAGACAACATATCAACAAACTAAGCGTAACAAAAATATTAATGTTAAGATGGATATGTTGTAAGACATTGATAGCTAAAATTAGAAATGCACATATTTGAAAAATGATAAAATAGTCCTAACTAAAGATGGAATGAGAGAAACAAATTAAAATAATTTGAACACGTAAAACAAAGACCATTAGAAGTGCCAATCAGGAAGAATGACCTATTAACAACTAACGGTAAAAATGGTAGTCAGGTAGGGAAGATTTAAAATAACATGGATAGAAATGATTAAGAAAGATAAAACTACTTGTAATATAATTGTCGACTTAGCCCTTGATAGAATAGAGTGGAGAAAGCAATTTCTATAATCAGCCTCATGTAATTGAAAAAGGAATTGTTGAATTGAGTTGAGTTGAGAATAATTTTCTTAGCTCCTTTGATAGCACTCACATATTCTTCTTTCTTACTTCTAACCTTTTACCAAGCCTTATCAGAAGAACTCTTAGCCTATTGGGTATTTTAACTTTATCATTCCACTAAAAAGTTCCTTTAGAAGTTTGTAATTTCCCTCTAGCCTCCAACAACCTCTTTTCTTCAATTATTTAATACAACTAGCCACTATAGTCCAAAATACCATAATGAAGATTTCATAATCATAAAAAGATAAACACTGAGGGCACGTTTGGGAAGAAGGATTGGATGGGAAAGGATTAAAAATAATCCTATTCCCATGTTTGGACGACGATCGGGATTGGATAAAAATTATCCTACCTACGTTTTTATCCCACCGTAACAGGATAAAATCATCTAGACCAAAACGTCGGGATATAGAATTTTTTTTTTTCTTTTTTGTTGGTTCGGTGCTCTTCTTCTTCTTCTTCTTCTTCTTCTTCTTCTTCTTCTTCTTCTTCTTCATCTAAAAAAAATTTGTAACGCAAAACCAGCTTGCAAAACACAGAAAAATCTGGTTTTGCAAATCGTTGGTTTTGCAACAGGATTTTTCTTTTTTTTTTTAATATAATTACTTAAAAAAAAGTTAATTATTTTTTGGTTCCAATCCCAAACACATCCCAAACATAGGATTACACTATTTTTAATCCTATCATATCCAATCCTACAAAAATAATCTCATCCTATTCCGCGTACCAAACGGACCCTGAAGACTCAATAACCTAATGAAAAAAATGAACAATGATTCTTAAATGGCTGATTTTTCCTGGGGATCATATCCTTCCTATGAAGGTAACCCTTAGAATTTGTGAACTTACAAAACAATTTTAAATAGAAAAACTAGCATGACGGCGAAGGAAAACCAAAAAAATAAAGAAGAAATTTTCCTTTTACAATTTTCTTTTTTCAAGGAAAAACATCAAATGGAGCTTGCTGCACGTGCCAATAAAATATACATAAACAGACATGAAAAAATAAATATCGAGAAGCCATAAACATAGATGAGAAGAGTCATTTGTGTTGTGGAGGAGCAAAATCTGTGGGATTTATTTTCTTTAAGGAAAGAAGATAATTTTAGTAGTTTTTTATTTAGCAGTTACTAAAATTGTAATTATACTTATATGTGTGCATAGCCCTGTATGTCTATATATATATGGTGTCCCTCCATTAAGACATCATCAAGAATAAAAAAATATTCCCTCTCTTCTCCCGTGGACGTAGGCCGTAAAGCTGAACCACGTTACATCTTTGTGTCTTTCATTATTTTATTTTTACAACATAGTATCGGTGCTTTAAACTCGTACAACTGGGAATACGTTATTCGGCCTTCAGTGCCGGCCTTCATTGCCGAATCTTTGTGGTTGGTTTTCATCGCCATCACTGTGTCCGACTTACATCAGTCGGAACCCTCTGTCTTTTGTCGACATTGTTGCACACCTTCTCACCATCGTCGCTCTGATTCGTGCTACTGATTCGTCGACGTTGTTGCACACCTTCTCACCATCGTTGCTCTGATTCGTGCGACAGGTTCGCATCTCACCATCGTCGCTCTGATTCGTCGACGTTGTTGCGCATCTTCTCTCCATCGTCGCGACTGGTTCGTGTGACTGTTCATCGTCGCGACTGTTCATCGTCGCGACTGTTCATCGTCGCGACTGGTTCGTCTTCTTCCAGATCTCTTCTTCGTTGGTGGTTTCATCTTTGTCGGCGGCTCGTGGTTTGTCTTCTTCACCTGGTTCGTCTTCTTCGGCGGCGGCTTCATCTTCTTCATCGGCGGTTTCATCTTCGTCTCATCTTCAGCTAACATTGCCTGATATTTGCATCGTCTTCTTCGTCTTCGTCTGAATTTTTTTTTTTTTTTTCTTTTTCTTTTTCTTTTTTGAGTTTGTAACCTATATATATATATATATAAAATGTCGGTTACTTCTGAAACAGTGCAGACTGAAGAAGCAGTTGACAAAACGAAGAAAGGAGAACTACCAAACATTCAGGCAGCATACAGACTTGATGGAAAAAATTATTTGAAGTGGTCTCAGCTGGTGCATACTTTTCTAAAGGGCAAAGGGAAATTGAGTCATCTTTTGGGCACTGGACCTACACCTGGAGATCCTAAGTTTATAACGTGGGATAACGAAGATGCTTCTATAATGGCGTGGCTATGGAATTCAATGACGCCAAACATTAGTGATACATGCATGTTTCTAACTACCGCCAAAGACATGTGGGATGTCGTTCATCAGACATACTCTAAGGCCCATGATGCAGCCCAAGTGTATGAGATCAAAGTGAAAGTTGGAACAACAAAACAAGGCAACATGACGGTCACCGAATATGCCAATGTATTGAAGAATCTCTGGCAGGAACTTGACCATTATAGGTGTATTGAGACTAAATGCCCTGCAGATGCTGTAGTTTTAAAGAACTATATTGAGAAGGATCGGGTCACTGACTTCTTGGCTGGGCTCAATGCAGAGTTTGATCAAGTGAGAGTTCAGACTCTCAGCAAAGAGTTGCCAACTCTAAATCATTTGGATGTGTATCATTTGTCCATGTTCACCAACCCAACAGGGGGAAGTTGGACCCCAGAGCTCTCAAGTGTGTTTTTGTCGGATACTCTTCCACTCAAAAGGGATATAAATGCTATCATCCGCCATCAAAGAAATTTTTTGTCTCTGCCGATGTCACTTTCTGTGAACCTGAGCCCTATTTTTCTGCTCCTCTTCCGGGAGAGAGTGTCATCATGGAAGACAAGGATCGGAACTCCCTTGATAACCCTTTTGATCTTTTTGGCCCTTTTAACCTCCAACAAACCAAACTTGAATCTCCTACATCCTCTGTACCCAATGATGAACCTAAGGATTGGATGACTGGACAAATGTACTCAAGGAAGAAAGTTGCAGCTCCTGAACCGATGGAAGTTCAAGAATCTGAACCAATCCATGAAAATGAGGTAACAAATCCCGAACCCTCCTTACAAATTTCATTAGTTCCTGAAACTGACAATGATCTTTTAGCCTCTGAACCTGACAATGATCTTCCCATTGCCATTAGAAAGGGAACAAGGGAATGCACTAAACATCCCTTGTATCCACTATCTCATGTTGTATCCTTCGAGAAGTTCTCACCAACCCATAAGAGTTTCCTTACCAACCTGAACAACATCCAGACTCCTACATCATTATCTGAGGCTTTATCTAATACAAATTGGAAAAAAGCTATGAATGTGGAAATGGAAGCCCTGGAGAAAAATACATGGGAGTTGGTAGACTTGCCTGCAGGAAAGAAACCTGTGGGATGCAAATGGGTTTATACAGTAAAATAAAAAGTAGATGGGTCCCTAGAGCGCTACAAGGCAAGATTGGTAGCCAAAGGATATACTCAGACATATGGTGTGGACTATTAAGAGACATTTGCTCCGGTTGCAAAAATAAATACCATGAGACTTCTTTTATCATTGGCAGCTAATTATGATTGGGATCTGCAACAATTTGATGTAAAGAATGCATTTTTACATGGGGATTTAGAAGAAGAAATCTATATGAAAGTGCCTTCAGGATTTGGCACCACTGATAAAGTGTGTAAATTGAAAAAGGCCATGTATGGACTTAAACAGTCTCCGAGGGCATGGTTTGGTCGGTTTGCCAAAGTAATGACAAATATGGGATATAGACAAAGCCAAGGAGATCACACTCTGTTTATTAAGCACTCAACTTCAGGGGGAGTTACAACTCTATGAGTGTATGTTGATGACAGCATCATGACAGGAAACAATGAGAACGAGAGACAAAATTTGAAGCAGTGTTTGACCGAGGACTTTGAGATCAAGGAACTAGGGAGATTGAAATGCTTCCTAGGGATTGAAGTGGCACACTCTAAACAGGGAATCTTTATTTCTCAACAGAAGTACATTACAGGACTTCTTAAAGAAACAGGGAAGTTAGCATGCAAACCAATGAATACTCCTATTGATCTTAATCACAAGTTTGGAAAAGCTGAAGAAGCGCTGACTATTAATAAGGAGATGTATCAAAGACTAGTAAGAAGACTCGTCTATCTCTCTCACACAAGACCTGATATTGCATATGCAGTAAGTGTAATAAGTCAGTTCATGCACAACCCTAAAGATATTCATTTGCAAGTAACTAATCGCGTTTTACGGTATCTTAAAGGGACTCCAGGACAAGGCATCTTATTTAAACGACATACAAGAGTGGTTCTTCAAGCATATACTGATTCAGACTATGTTGGTTCAGTAGTTGACAGAAGATCAACTACTGGATATTGTACGTTTCTTGGTAAGAATTTGGTGCCATGGCGAAGTAAAAAGCAGAATGTAGTGGCCAGATCTAGTGCTGAAGCAAAATTCCAAGCAATGGCACAAGGGGTTTGTGAGCTATTATGGTTGCAAATAATTTTGACAGATTTGAAGATACACTAGGATGGCCCTATGAGACTCTATTGTGACGATAAATCTACAATTAGCATTGCCCATAACCCAGTTCAATATGATCGAACCAAGCATATAGAGATTGATAGACACTTCATTAAAGAGAAGCTTGATAGTGGGTTGATCTGTACTCCATATGTGTCTACCAATAATCAACTCGCCGATGTGCTCACTAAAGGGTTAAACCATACTGCATTTCAAGCAAATGTGTCCAAGTTGGGAATGGTAAACCTTTATTCACCAACTTGAGGAGTAGTGTTGTGGAAAAGAGCAAAATCTGTGGGATTTATTTCCTTCAAGGAAAGATGATAATTTTAGTAGTTTTATTTAGCAGTTACTAAAATTGTAATTATAGCTATATGTGTGCATAGCCCTTTATGTCTATATATATATGGTGTCCCTCCATTAAGACATCATCAAGAATAAGAAAATATTCTCTCTCTTCTCCCGTGGACGCAAGCCTTAGAGCCTAACCACGTTACATCTTTGTGTCTTTCATTATTTTATTTTTACAACAATTTGCAATGGTATCATCTTGATAAAAATTTGCAATGGTATCATGTGCTTTAAGGTTTCTATCTCCATGTCTCACTACTATAAGTAAAAAGGAAGAAAGAGCTATAAGTAATTCAGCATACTAGACTTACAGGACATATATGACATTGCTGCTAATGCTGCGCCTCGGTGCATTGCTGTGCAGCATACAGCAGCCTTCTGGAAGGAAACCTCAAGCAAAGAACCTGATGCTGCCAGAACTTCCTGAAAACAATGCCACAACTAAATAAATTTTGGATTTAGATAAGCATAGAAGTTGTTCATCTAATAGTTTCATATTCGCGGAAATGTAGTAATGTGACTAAAATTTACAGAAGGAAACCTTGGGACAACCACGAACATATGTAGATGTGAAATTAGCGTAAGCCTCCACTAGGTCAGGTTCCTGATCACATATGTAAGAAGAATTAAGAGCCATTATAGAAGCTGCAGAGGTGAATCTCTCAAAAGTGCTAATGAATAGAGGCCCATATTCTTCTTTGTGACCAAATTCTTCAATAACAACAGCAGCTGGTAAAGATTTAGTGTGTAAAAGAATTAGATAAAATCAAGTTAAAGATAATGCCAAACACATTTAAAGAATCAAAAGGACAACATGAAATATCATAAACTCATGTTTGGTATGGATTGAAATGCTTGATATGCCAAAACAAATGAACTATATCATATTCAAGAATGAAAAAGGTGGAGAGGAACTTCTGGAAAAGGCTAAAATATTGAATGCAAAACTAGAAAATAGCAAAGGATTTAATATAATGACAATATAGTATACAATATTATATAACTTTTTTTTTTGACAAGAAACAGAGGATATGTATTAATATGGTAAATATTAATCATTACATGCCTAAATTCACCTCAGTCTTGAGGAGGACAAGATGTTCTCCTAAGACCCCCTTACAGTGAACCCAAAATAGATCCCCAATCCCATAACCACTCCCCCAGCCCATAGCCTTTTGCTAGTTTACTAGCACTTATCCACAAAAATACAAAGAGAACTCTCCTACACTCTACAGACACTTTGATCATTTCCTTGAAAATTTTCGAAATCCTCTCCTTCCATGCCAAACATACAACAGCAAAAATAATCACCCTCCAATAATCTTTCAATTTGGTAGGAAATGAAATCCCCGTTGGAAAAGAAAACAAGTTGTCCTCATTAGGGGATTTTCCCAATGCAAATACCTTCCCCACTTGTCCCACACTCCTCTTGTTAAGCTGCATTGCGTGAACAGGAGTGGATTAATTCACGTTCTTGTCTACATAGTGGGCACCAATTGGGACGTAATGTCCATTCAGGGAAGTGCCGCTGAAGCACCGCTGCAGAATCCAATTTTCCATGCGCTATTAGCCAACCCAAAATTTTGACCTTAGTGGGAACAAGGACTCTTCATATCAAATTACAAGGTGTGAATAGTGGAATAGATGGTTGGGTTATCAACTTCTCGAAAAAGGACTTTGTAGCAAAGGCATTCGAGGGTCTGTTGACCATACTAATCTATCTGGTTTGTCCAATAGACAAAAGCTCTCTAGACAGCCTAGGATGGACTCAACCTCTCTAGCCTCTCTCTGATAGGTTACTTGGCAAGTGCAAGTTCCATATGATTTGCACCCCTCCCTCTCCCATTGCTTTGGCTAGATGAACCTACGCACTATTATATAACAAATAATATAATATAAATTTTATTCATGATGATAATTGGTAATGAAAAACAAGCCTCAAAGGAGCCCAATATCATCTTCTTCTTGTAGAGGAAGAGGCAAAGTGCAAGAGCAAATCCAAGAACAGAACTAGCACCATGAGTATGAGTAACAAACCTAAAATATACGTGCATAATAAATAGTGAGGTGACATCGAACCTCTAGACCGTTCTACCATTGATTTTCCTATTTGATTTTTATTGAATTGATTAATTTAATACGTAGTTGTTTTAGTTTTTGCTTTTAATCACTCAATCATTCGAATTTGGTTTTCTAGCTAAAATTAGGGTTAAAACGTGATAGCTAGTGTAGTAATAATCCCTGAGGACAATACCCGATATCTTATCGGACTATATTATAACTTGACACCGTACACTTGCGGGTTTGCGTGTAACAAGTTTTTGACGCCGTTGCCGGGGATCAACTTAGGAATAAATTGAAATGGAGAAAACTGGTTCAGAATATTTTATTTCTCACACCTCTCCTTCAAGAAATGAAGGCTGGTCTTATATATACAGGATAGTAACAGCCACTCCTAAAATAGGAAACTAGTATTATCATCCTAACAAAGATAGAGCTAACTCCTAACTAATGAGATTAAGTAACAGACTATCTAATCTCTTAATATCTATCTAGCAACAGTAAACAAATAAATTACAGCTGAGATAACTAACTTCAACACCCCCCCTCAAGCTGAGTCATAGATATTGATCATGCCCAGCTTGTGAGTTAAGTTTTCGAAGCTGGTTCTAGGTAGAGGTTTGGTTGAAATATCTGTTGTTTGAGATGCCTGTTGGAGTGTAAATGAGTGTCATGGTTCCTTCTTCTAGTTTCTCCTTAATAAAATGGCGGTCTATTTCCACATGCTTGGTCCTGTCATGAAACACAGGATCTTTGGCAATGCTTATGGTTGCTTGATTGTCACACATTATCTTGATAGATCCTTCAATGCATGCTCCAATTTCTGCTACTAGTCTTCTCAGCCATATGCCTTCACACATTCCAAGTGCCATAGCCCTAAACTCTACTTCCGCACTGCTTATGGATACCACAGATTGTTTCTTGCTGCGCCATGTTACCAGATTTCCCCACACATAAGAGCAGTAGCCTGAAGTTGATCTTCTGTCATTAACCGAACCAGCCCAATCTGCATCCGAGTACACTTCTAGCTTCCTGTTCGGGTTCTTTGTGAACAATAAACCCTTACCCGGAGTCATCTTTAGATACCTTAATATCCGAAGGACTGCTTGCATGTGTTCTTCATTTGGATTGTTCATAAATTGGCTAACTATGCTTACTGAATAACTGATGTCAAGTCTGGTATGTGACAGATAAAGTAGCTTTCCTACCAGCCACTGAAATCTGCCCTTATCTACTGGTGCACTCCCTTCTATCATTCCAATTTTAGTGGTGTAGTCCATTGGGGTCTCGGCTGGTTTGCATTCAAGCATTCCTGCCTCCTTGAGTAAATCCAGTGTATATTTCCTCTGAGAAACTGAAATCCCTTTCTTTGATCGTGCTACTTTCATACCCAAGAAATATTTCAAACTACCCAAGTCCTTAGTCTCGAATTCTTTGGCTAGAAAGCACTTCAAATTCTGAATTTCTTCTTCACAATTTCCTGTCCGAATGATGTCATCAACATATACAATCAAGGCCGTCACTTTCTCTCCTTGTGAATGTTTGATGAACAAAGTGTGATCACATTGACATTGAGTGTACCCGCACTGCTTTACAGCCTTTGTAAATCTCCCAAACCAGGCCCGTGGAGATTGTTTGAGGCTGTATAATGCTTTTCGAAGCCTACACACCTTCTTTACATTGGTTTGTGTTTCAAGTCCCGGTGGAATCACCATATACACTTCTTCTTCTAAGTCTCCATTTAAGAATGCATTCTTGATGTCTAATTGATGAAGCTTCCAATCTAGGTTTGCTGCTAGAGAAAGAAGAACCCGAATGGTATTTAGGTTGGCAACCGGTGCAAAAGTCTGTTGATAATCAATATGATTGAGTGAACCCTTTCGCTACCAGTCGAGCTTTAAACCTCTCAACACTGCTATCCGCCTTGTGCTTGATGGTAAAAATCCATTTGCAGCCTACTGGATTTTTACCATTTGGAAGATCTGAAATTTTCCAAATGCCATTCTTCTGCAAGGCTTTTATTTCTGCCCATACTGCTTCCTTCCATTCGGGTATTTTGAGAGCTTCTTGTATATTGTTCGGAACCTGAATGTTTGACAAGTTGACAGCAAATGCACGATAACCTATGTTACCCGGACTCTTTACTTTAGCCCCGACGTACCCGTGTCTGACACTTCATGAAGCAACATGGGTATGGGATAAGTGTTCGACTCTTTGGATTTTAGAATATTACTATGTAGATTCTCCAATGGAAAGAAAAGAAAGGATGAAAGAAGATAATGCTAATAGATGATATTTACTTAAGTTGGATAACAAAACAGATAATAAATGAGTGAAAAGAAGAAAAAAAGGAAAGAATGACATATAATATAGCCGAGTGCCCGTATCTCAAAATTTGAAAATGAACAAGTCGGACCTCTAGATATGTACCCGTATCCGACACCCGTACCCGAGTCCAGGTAACATAGACGATAACTAAGCGACAGCTTATTGTATGAGATGAAATTACTTATAGGATGTAGCGGCCGGTCCCTACACTGTCTGAACCCTTTTCTTACAGCAATTGGTTGATCAGAAGTTGTTGTTTCATTCAACCGGTCCTCATCCCCTCCTTTTTCTCTTCTGTCAAACTCTGTATTGATTTCAGAATGAACTTCATGTCTCTGGACTTGATGACCCAGTTCAGTTTCTAGGTTTTGCTGGAAAGGTGATTTGGACTCTCCACTTCTTGTTGAATCTGTTTCCTTCTGGAATATACAATCAACTCGGGTGACTTTGGTGTAGTGTTTGTGCTTGACTGAAGTTCTTTATTTTGATGGTTTGGTTCAATAGGAAGAATTGTGTATGGTTCGGGTCTGTTATGATCAAATCTGTTATGGTCAGAATTTGGTCTGTTAGGATCAGGATAAGTAGGCTCAAGAGGAGTTTGTGTGAAACTGGTAGACTCAAGAGGAGGAGTAGGAGTTTGAGTGAAACTTGAAGACTCAAGAGGAGTTTGAGTTAAACTTGGAGACTCAAAGGAAGGAGTTTGAGTGAAACTTGGAGACTCAAAACTGAAATTCTTGACTCTTATCCCCCCCTTGAATTTTAGTTTGGGTAAAATATGGTTGGTTTTCCATAAAGGTTATGTCCATAGAAACATAGAACCTTCTAGTCACAGTTGAATAACACTTGTATCCCTTTTGTGTAGGAGAATATCCTAGAAACACGCACTTGATGGATGTAGGATCAAGTTTACTGCAATGATAAATATGGATAAAAGCTGTGCACCCAAAAATTCTACTTGGAATGTGAGATAAGATTCTGTTGTGAGGATAAGAGGTTGACAGAACTTGAAAAAGAGTTTGATAATTCAGGACTCTAGACGGCAGCCTATTGATCAAATATGCAGCTGTTAACACAGCTTCACCCCAAAAAATTTTAGGAACTTTCATAGAGAACATAGGGACCTGGACACTTCTAACAAATGTCTGTTTTTTCTCTCAGAGACTCCATTTTGTTGTGGAGAATCAACACAAGAGCATTGATGGATAATTCCTTCTCCTAACAAGTACTCATTTAGGTTTGAACTAAAGTACTCCTTAGCATTATCGGTTCTTAGCACACGAATTTTGGTTTGAAATTGGGTATTGATCATACGGTTAAAATTTATGAAAATTTGACATACTTCAGATTTTTCTTTCATCAAGAATACCCAAGTAATTCTTGTATGATCATCAACAAATGACACAAACCATTTAGCTCCTGTTATATTCTGAATTCTAGATGGTCCCCATACATCAATGTGTATTAAAGAGAAGGGTGAAAATGTTTTGTAGAGTTGAGTTGGGAAAGTACTGTGAATATGCTTAGATAACTGACAAACTTCACATTGGAATTGAGTGACACTTTTATTCATGAATAATTTTGGAAACATTTTCTCAAGGTACCAAAAATTTGGACGACCTAAGCGATAGTGCCATAACAATATGGTACTATCTTATGTGACATAACAAACTGATTGACCTGACTTTTAAAAGACCCATACTCTCTTGATTGAGTTTGTATTCCAAAAGAAACCTCATCTTGCAGAATATAGAGTCCGGCACACATTTCAGCATTGCCAATCATCTTCCCCGGGTCCAAGTCCTGAAATTCACAATGGGTAGATGTAAATTTAGTGAGACAATTAAGATCTTGGGTAAGTTTACTCACTGACAGTAGATTACAATCCAATGTGGGTACTAACAACACAGAATGCAGAGTTAGGGTTGGTGATATCAAAATTGACCCTGTACCCGTTACCTTTGATAATGATCCATCAGCAATTCTAACTGAAAAATTACCACTATATGGAGAAAGTGTGTGGAATAGAGAAGCATCACCAGTCATGTGATCCGAGGCACCAGAGTCTACAATCCATGAACGACCCTTTTCTGTTTTTATCTTTAAAGCAGTTAAAAAATTACCTTTGTGTGCAAAGGATCCCGTTCCAATCACAGAAGTTTGAGGATTTTGTGCTGACAGGTTGAAGAACCTCTGTAACGCCTCCATTTGTTCCTTGCTGAAAGGGGAATTTTCTGTTGTTTCTGGTTGATCTCCTGCTACTACTGCATTTCCTCGACCTTCCTTGTTTGTAAATCTGGTCGGTTTCCAATCTGCAGGTTTCGCGTGTAATTTCCAGAATGTTTCTTTGGTGTGCCCCGGTCTTCTGCAATGGTCACACCATGGCCTACCTTTTCGGGTCTTGTTGTTGCTGGACTGATTTTGAGTCCCTCTAGCCGAAAGTGCAGAACTGTCAGCAATTGGAGGGGAGTTTTCTGGTTTCACAACAGCCCCTGACATCACCTTCTTCCGACTTTCTTCTCTCCGAACTTCTGAGAAAACTTCTCTGAGTTTTGGAAGAGGCTTGGTACCCAAAATCCTACCTCTGACTTCATCTAGATTTTGATTCAAACCTAGTAGGAACTTAAACACTCTCTTCTGTTCCACTATCTCCTTGTATATTGCTCCATCGTCTGCACACTTCCATTGATGTTTCTCAAATAAATCCAGTTGTTGCCAGTGTCTAGTAAGAGCGTTGTAATATTGAGTTACAGTCAAATCTCCTTGCCGCAACTCATGGAGGGTACTTTCTACACCAAACAACTCAACAGTGTTGTCATGACTTGAATAAGTTACCTTTGCAGCCTCCCAGATCTGTTCAGCTGTCTCATAAAGAAGAAAAATCTCTCCAATGTCATTGTTCATCGAGTTCATGAGCCAGGACATTACCATGTTATTGTCTGTCTGCCACCGTTTGTATGTTGGATCTGTCTCACTAGGAGCTACAGCCTTGCCCAAGAGATATTCATCTTTTCGTTTTCCTTTGACGAACATCATAACAGATTGGGACCACTGTAGGTAATTGTGCCCATTTAGTTTATGACTAGTAATGGGCAGATTGGGATATTGGGTGTGATCAGATCCGCCACCTCCATTACCACCAGTGGGGTTGGTAGAATCTGAGGTGGATCCGGTGTCAGTGATGGAGCTTGGTAATGCCATCCCGTGCTTGGTCATTTAGGTGTTTTAGGATTCAATAGGCTCTGATACCATATTGAAATAAAGAAAACTGGTTCAGAATATTTTATTTCTCACAGCTCTCCTTCAAGAAATGAAGGCTGGTCTTATATATACAGGATAGTAACAGCCACTCCTAAATAATAGGAAACTAATATTATCTCCCTAACAAAGATAGAGCTAACTCCTAACAATGAGATTAAGTAACAGACTATCTAATCTCTTATTATCTATCTAGCAACAGTAAACAAATAAATTACAGCTGAGATAACTAACTTCAACACTAGTGTTATGCTATTATAATAACCCTTGATGCTATTACAATGCACAACCACTACTATAACAACAATTAAAGACATCTTATTCTTCACTGCCTTTACGTCTCCTACTTCAATGCAAATTTAAATATCAGAAAGATAAAAATAATATTAGTACCAACTATGAACATTAGTGCTACCATGAATATTATAATGTTAAAAAATAAATAAATAAATAATAAAAAGAAGAAGAAGAAGAAAGAAAGAAAAAAGGCATGCTCAGTACACAAGGTTCCCACCATTGCAAGGTTTGGGAAAGGGATGATATACCGCAACTCCACATTGGAAAGGTTGCTTCTGAATTTGAACTCGTGGCCTTTAGGTCCACATTGGAACATTTAGTCTAAAAGTGGGTTCGGGTAATACCTTTAGGTTTTGGGAGGACATTTGGTGGAGCACTAGCAATTTTCAAACATTATTTCCTAGCATCTATAGACTATCGACTAGACATAACCAGCCTATTAACTCCTTCATTGAGTCATTAGGTAGTAATGGGGTTAATGGGTTATCATGGAATTTCGCCTTAGGTAGGAACCTATCAGATAGGGAATTAGAAGAAATTTCACGGTTGCTTGAATGTCTTGAGGGATTCTAATTACCGGGTGGGGAAGTTAGGGTAGTTTGGACCTTGGATAATGCTGGAGCATTCACTTCTCAATCCTTCTTCCTACATTTAAATTCGATCCCTGCTATCACCAATTTTCCAAATAACTTCATTTGGAAAGCTCATGTACCTTCTAAAGCTAAATTTTTGGGTTGGACAATTGCACATGGCAAGCTTAATTGTGCAGATTTAATGCAGCGAAAGTTTCAGAACATGATGCTCTCCCCCTACTGGTGTTGCTTGTGCAAACAGGCAAATGAATCATGCACCCACATCTTTATGTAATGTCACTTTACACGGCTTATGTGGGAGAAATGGAGGGCCCATCTTCAGAAGGAGGTGCTCTCAATGGGCAATGAATTGTGGGATTTGTGGAGTGCAATTCATGGCCACATCACATGTTTGACTATTGGAGGGTTATTGTATTGTCTGTAATATGGAAAATTTGGAAGGAGAGAAACAATCGCATTTTTGAGGATAAAGAAAGGGATGTTGAAAGGGTTTGGGAGTCTTCCTTTTTTATGGCTTCATTGTGGGTTAGTTCTAGCAAAATTGGAAAGGAACTAGGTGTAGGTGAGTGGTTGAGTGGATGGGGACCTATCCTGGACTGCCCATAGTGAAGATTATTGGACAACTCGTCCACTTGTAAATATCTTTAACTGTATTACTGCAACATTTTATAATTATATAATTTACATTGTTTCTTGTCAAAAAAAAAAAAACACATTTGGTCTAAAAGGAATAACAGGATTTTCAAGGAGTTTAGAGAGGTCATCACAGTTTGAAAGTCCTCAGTGTCATGCTTCTTGTTTTGTTTCTTATTCAAAACTAAACTTAGGTCTAAGTCTGTCAAATCGGTCAGGGTCCTTTGTAATTCTTTTGTCTTCTTTCGCATCGTGTCTCATCTCTTGGATAAGCATCTTGTTTGTTTGTTTTTTTTCTTTTCTTTAATAGAAGTTCCCATTTCTTCTATAAAAAAAAGCACCAGGCCCACCCTTCATGAACATTATATTGTATGACGAGAAAAATAAAAAATATTTGACTTTTGTCTTTTTTTCAAAAATAGGTATATAAGTTAAAAGTACAATTACCACTATTAATTGATGTATAATTGAGTTTTTCATGAATTTCCTGTCTCATATCACTCGAGCATTCACCTTGCCTTGGGCCTCAAGCACTAAGCACCTAGTCATCTTAAGTGCGCCTTGCGCCTTTAACTACTTGGATCTTAACATTTGCATTTTTGTCATAAATATATATATGTACTGTTAACCTAGCATTATAGAAAGCTAAAAGAAACCCAAGATTCAGAAACAGATGAAGAATGTCCTTTTCAAGAGAAACAGCACTATCGAGTGATGAAAGTCAACATACCAAACCTTTGAGAAATTGAAGGGCACTTGTGCAAGGAAGATTAAAAAGATAGACAAACACGCTTAACCTAGCACTTCGTAGGAATGAATGCAACCCATGAATTCAGAGAAGCAAGTTTCACAACTACTTTTCATATCATAAAATATGTGCCAGTAGAGTCAGAATAACTATCAATTTAAAACTGATTCACCACATTGTCCCCAAATCATACACTAACATCTTACCTGCCCTGATATAGCATTCGTGGCTCTGAAATGATAGGAAGTTAGTGGACAGGCAATCTAGTACTTTGGGTAATAGCATAAGGAAGTGCTGACCTGCAAAAGGAACATATATATGGTAACAAATTTGAAATTTGTATAACCACACCATCCATCATATGATGCTAAGAAACTCAAAGTGGCACCTGCACCTGAGGATCGAATTGCTTGAGAAAGCGCACGACAAGCTGCAGTAGACAAAGAGGCACTTTCCATGTGTGCAGATCGAAAAAGTTTCTCCAGGATTGGCCAAAAGACACCGAGTAAAGCGAGAATAGTATCATCGCCAATAGGACCAGATGAGGAGGGGATTCCAAGATGGCTGAGTACTGTTCCCATCCTGTGAACAAAATAACCACACTATGGCAGGTGGACTAAATGGATAATGATACAAGATTGAAAATAAAAATCAGGCATGGACAGAGAATCCAATCAACCAGGAAAACAAAAAATGCATTCCAGAACCCAGATAGAATGAAGATAGGGAGACTTTATATGACCATATTTTTAAAAACGATGAATACAATAAAAAAAGATAACTTCATTCTCATAATTTAGGCCAGTTCACTTGATGCTCTTATACAAATCATCTAAAATAGTTCAAAACGAAACATGTAATCCTAAAGAAGCAAGGTTTATATTTTAATCATCTAAATGTATTCCTCCTATTTAGCCATCCAAGCCTATCAATAACCATATCTTCAGTCAGCCACACACTCTCGTATAAGTAATACCCTCTGCAACAAAATTTGCACCTTACAAATCAATTTGAAGGCACTTATCTGCCATCTAGGAAGCCTACGGCATTCTTAGCTAGAAATCTGACTCAATATATGTCAACATCTTTGAAACTACTCAACAACAGATAGTGAAGTGGCATCTGAAATCCTGTTGCCCTCATGTCAAAGTAGCTACCAGAGCATACATACAAGACACCAAGTTGGTTTCAAAAGGAAGAAGAAATAGAAGAAGAGTTGGCATCGTCAAGAGTGAAACCTGTAAAGCCCTCGTGCGGCAGAGCTCAAGGCCTTTGAATAACTAGCAGGATTCTGCGCCAATAAATGCTGATTCTCTTCATCAATCTGGAGGTAAGAGAATATGGTCACTACAGGCATGAATGTAAAAGAATAAATTGACTCAAAGTTCTAACAAAAACAATACAAAGCAGTATGCTAAAAATGTATGAGTTTATACACCAGAATGATAAAATATGCACGATCACAATAGTACTTGATGACAGTTAAGGATGGCAAAACACTCACAAGTTTCTCGATAGCTCCATAACTAGATGAAAGAAGTCTTGCTAAGGAGTTGTTCTTCAGCTCTTTATTAGGAACAGAGTTAATAACTAGAGTTATTGCACTGACAACTTCTTCTTCCTCATCCAACGGTAGGTGCTTCTTTTCTAAACCCTGAAAGGAGAACAACTTTGTTTAAAACAATGTCCATGCAGCAGAACAGATATATTGTACGAAGAATCAGAACAGTGTGTGTTCGTGTGATGGCAAATGAGTAATATAATAAACCACTGAAAGTCCAATTACAGTTTAGGGAACTGACATTATGAGAGAAAAGCCAATTTGAAGTAAGAAAATTCCCTTACTCACTTTCTTTCTTTCTCTTGTTCAATTTTATTTTATTTTATTTTTCTATTGAAAGTCAAAGAACAAAAGTAACTCTCAAAAGCCTGTGGCAGTAAACCTTAGCCAGCCAATGACAAACTCGACACCCATAGGCACAATCCTGACCCGGATTATCACTACATAAAGCAGGGCCTATTGGTTCTCAAAACATATTAACCCCACTAAAACCAGAAAAAGTCATGAACTTACCTAAGCCTTGCAAATATTTTGTCATGTCAAAAAGTATATTAATTGCACATTGGTACAACAAAATCCAAACCCAGCTTCGTCATGAAAAATAAAAAATGAAATATGTTACAGTAAAATTGCTGGAAACAAAAACGTAATATGGTGCACAATTGCACATAATTATCCATCTTGGCATATAGATTAAACAATGTTCTGAGAACCATATCTGCAGATTAACAGCAGCTGTCTGAGAATACATCTGAATTTAAAAAAAAAAAATTGAGAATGTTCAGTATTAAAGCAAAAAAGAGCATTTTTGAAAAAAGAAAAAGTTAAACAATCTTTCCAAAGACATCTTTTTTTTCAATAAAAAGTAAGGGAGATTACATCCAACTAATATCAATTAATATTTTATATTTGACAAACATATCAAACGCAAAACTGAAATTACGATTTAACTTGCAATTACAGGTACCACCTCTCCTATCCAGACTAAAATTTCCAAATCTGAAGGTTCATGAATGACAGTAGAAGCATCTTCACAGAGTCTACGCAAAGCCCATGCACAGGAACCTGAGGACAGGGGATCAGCAATCCCTGCAGCAAAAAATAATCTGAAAGTAGCAAATCACTGAAACAGTATAGAATGATACAAAAGGATGCTAACTACCATGATGCTTGAAGATGCATAGAATGACAGAAATGCAACAACTACCGAGAAAAGAAAAAAAAAGGTTCGAAAAAAGGAACTTTGGTGCATGATCCCATTAAATTTTTGCACTAGATCTAGTCCCTGACTTTTCATTTTATTGGAGTTTGTCCTCCCACAATTGTTAGCTAATGTCAAACCATTAGATGACAATTATCAATAGTCTAGATTTAAAGCCTCAAGTAACTTATGATGATCATGAGACATATAAAAACTTCTGACATTTCATAGATCTTAGTTTTTCAGCAAGTTGACATCAGACAATCTTGGTCAGCGACTCAGCAATGTGGAACTAAGGCCAACATTATACAAAATAGAACATCAGGGAGTAAAATGGGGAACAATTACAAAAACTTCCTTAAAACATCTAATTTGTAACATCAAGAAAAAAGAAAAAAAAAAGTAGAGATAGATTTATACAGTAAGCATCTAGTGTTAGTCTGAAATGCAGATATCCACTTAGAATAGGAGCCAACAACATCAGCCATTGACCTGTACACCTAGAAAGGAAATGTCCATTCATGAGAGCAGTAAGAAATTAACATAAAACAGCAAAGTAAACTAAAATAATTACAAATTTCAGAGGCTACAGCATGGTAAAGCCAAATTATTGAAAAGACATAAGAAATCAAGAAAAGATTCTAATGAAACATGCTAACATACAATGCACATGAAGCCCTTAAGCTCGTCTGGTGCTTTACTGGACAATATCGTCACCCACTGCATAATCACAGAAAAATCAAATGGGTGGCCATCTTGTAGAATGACTTCAGCAACCTGAAACAGTTATAAGAATAAAATATATGAAAAAAAGAAGACCTGAGTAACTAGATAACATCTAGAATATGATTCAGAAAAAGACAATGTTCTTTTTTTCTTTTTGTTAGCAAAGAAAACATATTGTAAATAAACATAAACATCAGGACAACAGTCCAAGAAGTCTCAGTTTGCTTAACAGATCTTATTCACATAGATAATGTTAATGTATATTAAACCATGTCTACAATTCAAATTCATTGTCAATGCTTCAATCCATTTCCTGATCAAACTTCCTCTTGTTCTTTTACAACCTGCAACATGCATAATCTATGCACACACTTTAACCTTAGTGTAAAACCCAAGTCATCCTAATTGATTTCCATTTATTTAGTTCACCACAATTTATAACTACTAATACAATTTCATAAATTCATTTATTTTAATTTCTTTTTCCTAGCCCATAGAGAAAAGAAGGGAAAAGACTCCAACCAGGCTGGCCACATTAAGTTCAGTAAATATGAGTTGGTAATATTCTCCATTGATTGGTCAAACCAACAACTCAATAAGGTATAGTTAGCAAACATAACAGTTTTGACAGGCAAGATGGATAGGGTGAATGAGTGTCCTCTGACTTCAATTTCAGCACCCTTTTTCCTTCTCAGAGGTAGACAAGTTAAAGAATCCACTGCCTTTATATTTACCATCTCAGACAATAGGCAGAAGTGCTGGGTCAATTGTTATTATCGAGACTCTGTTTTTTGGAAAACAAGCCATAGAAATATTTAGAGATCAGGAGGTCCAGAAAAGAACCTCCGTTATTAAAAAGATCATTTTTGCACCAATTTTTTCGATATAGGCCCTTGTCCAAACATTTTCAGATTGCTGCCCGTTTCCTCTCACATCAATCCTATTTTGGACATCAAATGTAAAAAGTGGCAGCAATAACTATTTTCCCAACATTGTTATATGCTAATCCAATGAATGTGCCTGCATATTCAACGCATAAACCTAGTTCAAACTCGTGAATCAAAAATGAGGCAAAGAACCCCAAGCCAATGAGGCTTGAGGCTCTTCTAACCCCAGTCAGATTGTAGTCTTTTCCAAGGCTTTTTATGCATGTCAAGATGGGGAATTCTTTTAAATGAATTTGATGCTTTCTTGAAAACCACATTTGTTTTCTTGTCCATGTACCATCCTTAAGAACTAATACACTGATTGAACATTTCAGATGAGTTGGATGTGCCACAAAAGTGCTGTAGAGAGCACCAAAAGTTGTAAGTTGGCTGAATGTGCATACTCAGGAAAGATGTGCCCTTTCAGAATTAGCGGTCATGCACATAACAAAAGAATAGCAGACGTTAATGCCCACTGGAAGAAATAAACCATAAGTTGAAGGAGACAATCTTTCGTTATCAAATGCAGTATCAGGCTCTCCAACATTATTCTATGAGCTCATTATATCTGCTCAATAGATGCCAGAAATGGCCTATGTGCGCTAGTCTTCTGTATTTCCTAGGAAGGATGGTGACCCTCTCCTATAAATTTTGCAGCTCATCCTCCTTTGACTTTGTTCATCAACATTGTCATTTCTCCTCAAAGAATATTCGCTGGCTAAATTGAAAAATTTGAGAAAAAATGAAAAGATAAAAAAAGACGGGTTCATGACAGTAATTCTTCTGAAAAGTACTAGAGTTTATACATGGTGACAATATAGATATTTGACATGTATACAATTTAAAGTCGGAATCATCTGACCTTAATTGGTGTAGAAGAGAGGAAACAAGATGGTTATCATAAGAAAAAAAATACAGGTACAGCAAACAAGGGAAGGAGACTTGCATGGTTATGTTACAATGAAAGGGAAAAAAAAAATTATTTGTTTATTTATTTAAAAGCAATTTCAGGAGAAGAAATATTGCATAAATCTCAAAATTTTATCAAGACAGCAACTAACAGCCTTATCAGCAAAGCGTTTATTTTATAAGATCTTACCACATTAAGGGCAAACATTTTTGTTTCCACCTCCTTCCAAGATATCAGTACATCTGCGGATGCCCATCCACCAGAGAAAATCTACAATAGAAAAAATAACAGTTATAAAACTGCTCCTTCTATCTATAAGCTCACCAAAAAGGAAAATGTAAACCTTCCAGAAAACAAGGAAAACATAACAGCAGGTATCTGGATCACATGGGCTTCGTGCAGGTTAAAAAGCAGCACTTGAACAAGGAAATTTTAAGTTGTTTCTATCAAAATAAAGTTCTAAGAATTCGATTACCAGGTGATAAAATAGTAGATACCATTCAAAACCAAATAGGTGGCACTGGATTCCCCTTTCTAGTGTGAGAGCATTAAGGTATAGAGTTGAACTCTTGGAAAAAAAATTCTCTGAGTTTGATATGGATAAGATAATTCATGGAAGGAAGGGGAATAGTTGGATTATAGACATATGCCCAGTTGTCAAGAATACTCAAAAAGAGAAGAATCAAGCCATTTCATGAAAATAATTGCTATTTCTGTCTTCACAAATGAACATAGAAACCCAAAACAAAACCTCTCCTTCACAAAGTACAATCAACTTTCATAAGGTGCAATTCCTGTCTTCTGTCATATCATATCTATAGTTCTATACTAATACTTTAAGATGTTGTGGCAGTAGATATGCATAGCTTTTGCAATAGGTACACCGAAGTCTCTATGCAAAACATGTAAATTCAAAATCTCACATATGCCTAAGCCATGAGCAGAAACACAATCTCTGCACTACAGCACTAAATCATGTTCAATTACCACCAACCCCAAAAGCTATAGCATCTAGCAGCAAGCCAACATTATATATCTAGCTAACACTAACACCCTTGTCACATGATGTAGCCCCATCTTGTACATGGAGATATAAATAAATAGATGAATATCAAATAGACAGATGTGGATGAAGCAAATTCTAGCAAAAATGTTTGGAAACAAAGACCTTAATAATGATGAAAAAAACGGCATCTAATGCACAAAGCTCCCTCCATTGTAAAGTCTGGGGAAGAGACGATGTAACTTGTGACCTCTAGGTTATAATTGAGCAACCTCAACCCTTTTTTTTTAATGAAAAGGGTGAATATATTTTTTTTTTTTGAGAATAAACAAACAATTATATTGATTATAAAAGTTAAAGCAGAGCACTAGAAGTGCTCAAACAGAAGAAGTGCAAACACAAAACAATAAGCACTCACAACACCCACTGCTTACAACAGACATCCACCCCAATTTCTAATCCAATCGTTCATACAATAATCCCCATTGATTCTATAAGCCATCAACCAAGAACTCACCATTAGAATAACATCGCACCACACCTCCTCAATGTTACGGAGATAATTTAGGATCAGAGAATATTTGATTTGCGATATTTTAGGATCAGAGAATATTTGATTTGTGATATTTTAGGGATGTTTTCTGTTAAAGCAAGATTGTAAATAGCAGATAATTAGGCTGTAAATAGGGATGATACTTATCTTGTACGCCGGCAAATATGGCAACTTTGATGTACATTCTCTTCTATATTATGAAAGGAAACCCTAAGGAAAGGGCATTCAGACCAATTTTGACATGGTATCAGAAAACCCTTCTGTGGTGGTGACCGGTCGTTTCTGTAGTGGTTGCGAGGTGGTCGGCAACCTCTGTGACATCGGTTCTGGGTGCGACTTCATCGAACTGTGATTTTGATCAACAGAATTATTTTTTTCCCTTGCCGTGGCTATGTGGGACTATCTACAGCGTGTTTATCACCAAGACCACAGCGCTAGAAAATTTCAATTGGAATTGGAAATTAGCAATTTCAATCAAGGTAATTTGACTATTGAGCAATTTTATTCTGGTTTTATTAATCTTTGGGGCGAGTATTTTGCTATTGTTCATTCTAAGGTTCCCGCTACGGCACTCGCGGCTCTTCAAGCGGTTCATGCTGAGAGTCAGCGTGATCAGTTCTTGATGAAGCTTCGACCTGAATTTGAGCCTGTTAGAGCCGGTTTATTGAACCGTAATCTGATTCCCTCTTTGGATATTTGTTTGGGAGATCTACTGCGTGAAGAACAACAGTTATCCACTCAGATGAGTATGACTTCTGAGAAGGTTGTTTCTGAAGCTGTGAATGTAGCCTATGCGGCACAAGGGAAAGGAAAGAACAAAGTGCAATGTTTCAGTTGCAAGGAGTTCGGTCATATTGCTCGCAACTGTCCTAAGAAAGTTTGCAACTACTGCAAGAAAGAGGGTCATATCATCAAAGAATGTTGAGTGCGGCCTCATAATCGCCAATCCCAAGCCTTTCAAGTTGTTGCTCAGCCCTCGCCTTCTTCTGCGCCCCCCACTATAAGCACTGATTCATCTGTTCTCATACCTGCCTTGGTCCAACAGATGATTGTGTCCGCTTTTACGGCTTTAGGCCTGCAAGGTACGGGTACTAACTCCACTTCTTCTTGGATTGTTGATTCGGGCGCTTCTAATCATATGATTGGTCGTACGATTGGTCTCCATGATGTTCGTAAGTATGGAGGCACGCAAAATATTCAGATTGTTGATGGCAGTACTCTTACTATCACTGTTGTTGGTAATTTGGGTTCTTCATTCCAACATGTTTTTGTCTCTCCTGGATTATCTACCAATTTGATTTCTGTTGGACAATTGGTGGATCATAACAGTGATGTTCACTTTTCTCGTGGTGGTTGTCTTGTGCAGGATCAGGTGTCGGGGACGGTGATCGCGAAGGGGCCTAAAGTGGGAAGTCTATTTCCTTTACAATTTTCTATTCCTAGTGTCATTTCTTTTGCATGTGCGGCTACTGCCAATAATACTGAAGTCTGGCATAAGAAATTGGGTCATCCCAATTCTGTTGTCTTAACTCATCTTCTAAAACATGGTTTTTCAGGCAAAAACGATTCATTTAATTCTTCTCCTGTTTCTTTTGATTGTGCTACTTGTCGTCTTGGTAAAAGTAAAACTTTACCTTTTCCTACGCATGGTAGTCGTGCTTCTAAATGCTTTGAGATCATACATACTGATGTTTGGGGTATAAGTCTTGTTGTTTCTCATGGTCAGTATCGTTATTTTGTGACGTTTATCGATGATTTTAGTCGATTTACTTGGATATATTTTCTACGTTCTAAAGGTGACGTGTTTTCTGTCTTTCAAAGCTTTGTTGCGCTTGTCGAGACACAATTCAGTACATGTATCAAAATCTTACGCTCCGACTCAGGGGGAGAGTACATGTCCCATTCATTTTAGACGTATCTTCAGAAAAAGGAGATCATCTCTCAGCGTTCTTGTCCTTATACCCCTCAACAGAATGGAGTCGCCGAACATAAGAATCGTCATCTCTTAGATGTCGTTCATACTTTGTTGATTGATTCGTCTGTACCGTCTAAATTTTGGGTAGAAGCTTTATCTACTGCTGTCTATTTGATCAATCGTTTGCCTACTACGACTCTAAATTATGATTCTCCCTATTTTCGTTTGTTTGGCATTTCTCCTGAGTATCAATCCCTTCATACTTTTGGGTGTGTTTGTTTTGTTCATTTACCCCCTGTTGATCGTAACAAGCTTGCTGCCCAGTCTGTCACGTGTGCCTTTATGGGATATAGCTCTACTCAAAAAGGATTTATTTGTTATGATGCTCATGCAAATAAATTTCGAATCTCCCGGAATGTGATTTTCTTCGAAAATCAATATTTCTTTCAATCTCAGGTTATTTTCGATCCCTCTGTTGCTCTTCTTCCAGCTTTTGATGATGTGTCTTCTTCTATTGAGCGGTTTAAACCAGGTCTGGTGTATCAGCGACGTCTTCCACCTTCTCCAACGCTCCTTCCAGACATTGATCCGATACCTGATTCTGCGATTCCTATACCTCGACGCTCCACTCGGGTTACACATGCACCTGATAGGTATGGTTTTCCTCATACCTCACTCACTGCCACTCTCGATACTGTTTCTATTTCTCACTCTTATGCCCAGGCAACTTTCCAAGCATGTTGGCAGCAGGCCATGCAAGATGAGATCCAGGCTCTTCAAGAGAATCGCACTTGGGATATTATGACTTGTCCTTCTGGTGTCAAACCGATTGGTTGTAAATGGGTGTATTCAATAAATGGAAGGAACGAAACTCTCGCATTTTTTATGATCAAGAAAAAGATATTAGCATAGTGTTGGATAATTCTTTTTACCTTGCCTCATTGTGAGTTAGTCCTAGTAAGCTAGCTAGGGGCTTCTCTTTAGGGGATTGCTTGAGGGGATGGTATCCCATTTCGGAGAGTTTTGGTTTTTAGTTCTTGGGTCTTGGCCCAATTGTTTATCTTTTTACAGATTCTTAAACTTAATACAATTGTTCTCATTTCTTGTAAAAATTTAAAAAAAAAAAAATCAAGTACTTCATAAGTGTTACGCCAATCTAAGAAATAGGTAACTACTTATTAGGAATTTAAGGCATGATTTGTTACCATTTAACCTAGATAAAAACTTTATTGGAACTAACTTCTATGAGGAATATGAGCATCACTTTGAGAAATTACAAATTAGGCATCCTAACAACCACATCCTAGGGATTGGTGGTATTGGAAATGAATAATTATGAAGCATTATTTCATTTTTAATTTGAGAATAATTTGATTAGGTTAGACTTGACAAGTTTTTGTAAGAATAATCTCCTTAGTTAAAAGATCATGCTCACAAAATATTAGCCCATTCTTACAAATAATGTAAAATTGTAAATGTGTTTTTACATGTGTCTCTAATCTCACTTTTATATTTACAAGTGTGAAATTTCGTATGATGCATGGACCCTTTGCACAAACATATTTTTATAAATAAAAGGGGCAGTCCCTATGCAGGGTCCCAGGAAGGGTTAGAACACTATAGATTTATTGTACATAACCTTACCCTACGTCACAAGAGGTTGTTTCTAAGACTCGAACCTATTATAACTGAATTTCATCAAAAAAAAAAACTATCCATTAAAAGTTTATTTTATCTTTCATAATAAAAGTTTATCTAATCATTAAAAAAAAAATAGATTTTCAAGTTATAAGGGGTATATTTATAATTTGATAATTTAGCAAAAACATAAAAGAGAAACGAAAAAAAGAGAGATAGATAAAGACTTGGAAAGACCAACGGAAACCATAAAGCTACGCAAAACTAATAAAAGTTATCAGTACATACTATTAGATATTGCTGGAAGATAAGGACAGAATTACATCTTTCCATGCCATAACTTCCGTATATGGAGAAGATCAATATAATAAATCCCACACATTATCCCAATTGAGTTGGAGTTGAGACATATTTGTTCAATTCAAAGCCATTCCTAGGGACCCTTAAGCTTTAAATAATGTATCACAAATCAAACACACAAAGCTTCCAAAAAGCAATTTGTTATTCCTTGAAAATTTTAACAATTAATACATAAACACACATAAGAGCATGGAAATGTACAAACATACATACATACAAGAAAAAATATAAGCATTAGCAGGCAAACAAGCAAGAGATATCAATGTTGTATCTATAATCTATATTATCAAATACTAAATCATTAAAGAAACTTCTGATCATTTTCGAAGATTCATAAGAGATTGTTGTGGCATGGCATGCATATAAGCAGCACTCAAAATGTATTATTAAAAACAAATAATATGGTATTAACCTTCAGTTATAAGAACTGGTAGCATATATGATATAACCAACCATTATCATCAATGGCTAATCCCAACTATTTGGTGTAAGCAAGGACCACAATGAGTTTTATTGACAATTCAATGCTATGTATGGTCAAATATTCTAAATCATGAAGACTCCCAAAATGTGCCAACTGCTATCTAAGACATATACTCAATTCAACATAGCCTTTCCCCAACTACATGGAGTCAACTAAATGAATATTTAGTCCGCTCTATCAAGGACTAAATATTCAATTACATTTACAAAATAATTAGATCATCCTCTTCCTTTATCATTACTGTTAATATTTAACATGTTCTTGTTCTTATCATCACATCTAATGGTCTTTGTTTTATGTGTTTAAACCATCTTAATCAACTCCTTCGCATTTTATCTCTGGTAATTTTTGTTTTTCATTGTCTTGTTTTTGTTGCTCTCGTTGTTTTGGGTTTTGGGGCTCTCATCTTCTAGTTGAGACCTCGTTCCCTTTCTCTTTCTTTTAATAAATTCCGTTTCTTCTCCCAAAAAAAAAAATTTACTCCTTTAATGTTTTATCACATCTCCATCTTATTAATTTTATTTCGTTGCAATATTAAGGTGCTCTTTCTTTATTGCACAACATTCGGTTCCATAGAGCATGGCTGGTGTTATAGACAAAAAGAACCATAGTCAACAAAACCTACAAGTTCATGCCCTATAGGGGTTAGATATCTTGCAATCAACTCTTCACACCAATATTCTAGAATCACCATAATATGAATTTTGTCGGGCAACAAGAAGTAAAGCTCTTAGTTAAGATGTGATTATTATCAATTACTTCCACTATACATATTTAGAGATGTCTTCAAGTAGTAACTGTACAGTAGGGCTGCATCCAAGAAAGTTGCCAAGTAAAATAATGCCACAGGAATATCACTCAGAATGTTGTGTTGTTTTGTAGAATTATATTTCTGATCAGGCTTGCACATATCTATATAACATACCAAGTTCAACTATTTTGGAAGTTTACACACCTTTTGTACAAATAAAGAAGATCCTAAAAGCTGACAAATATCCACAAAAAGCTCCGCCAAATCAGTCCTAAATTGTTTAAGGCCATCGGGCAAGTCATTGCTTCCAACTTCACCACTAAATGTAGCATCATCCACCTATCAAAGAAAAAGTTCATAAGCCATATAAACTGCAACATAGTGAAGAGGAGAAAGAACTCATCAATGCATGTAAATCCAGTACATGATATTCATACTTTATCCAAAATTTGGTAGGTTGATTAAAAAGAAATACCAATGTAATAAAAATGGATCGTATAGAATGAGAAAGCAAGGAAAAGGCAAGAATATACATTCATTTTCTACCTATTGAACTTAAAGAGTATACATATATATATATATCTTATTTTTAATTTGAGATTTTGCATTGATTTGGAAGTACAGAAGTTGATTGTAGGAACCCCAACAGGGTTATGCTCCTCATTCCTTATGCTTAGCAACTTTCTTCTCTAATTTTCTTCAAGCAATCCAATGGGAAATTGTAATTTTGTTAGAAAACCTTTTTTCAATTATATGGGGTTGGCCATAGGAACACTTACACAACTCCAATCTATCAAGGGTCAACTTTTTTTTTTCTGTTATATCACAAAGTACTAAGGCAATGTTGGTAACTTTACACTTAAAAAAATTAGCACTACTTTAACAAGAGTTTATTTAAAAATAGCTTATTTAAAAATAGCTTATTTTAAATATGTTGTTCGGTGGTTAATGCTCCATGGTGTACGATATTTGCAAATGATATAGTGTTGATCAATGAAACTAAATCTGGAGTAAATGATAAGTTAGAGGTTTGGACAGAGGCTCTAGAATCTAAAGAGTTCAAGATTAGTACGTCTAAACCTGGATACATGAAATGTAATTTCAGTAGAAGTACAAAAACAAATGAAGAGACTGTGAAGATTGAAAGCCAAGAGATACCAAAAAAGTGAAAATTTTAGTGGGTGCTTTGTTAGAAAATGACTTTTTGTTGTTTTCTAAAAATAATATGTTTCCTTTTTAAAGTTTCAAAAAACTTTTTTTGAATTTAATCAACAAAATGTGTTTTCCATTTTTAAAACTTTTGGATACAGTTAACAGTTTTTGAATCACGAACCAAACGGGGTCTTAGGTATTTGGGATTTATTACCCATCAAGAAGGTCAAATAGGTAAGGATGTGAAATTGTGAATCATAGAGTTAAAGCAGGACAGGTTAAATGGAGTGAGTGCTTCTTGAGTATTATATGATTGATGCACCCCATTGAAGTTGAAAGGAAAATTTTATATAACCCGATAATCGTTATTAAGCCAACTATGCTATATGGAACAAAATGTTGGGCAATAAAGAAACTACACATGAACAAACTAAGTGTAACGCAAATACGTATGTTAAGATGGATATGAGGTAAAACATTAAAAAGATAGAATTAGAAATGAACATATTCGAGAAATGGTAGGAGTAGCCCCATTTGAAGATAAATTGAGAGAAACCCAATAACGATGGTTTCGACACATACAACAAAGACCTTTAGATGCTCCAATTAGGAAAAAAAATCTTTTAACAATCCATGGTAATGATAAAGATAGAGACCAACCTAAAATAGCATGGACAATAACAATTAAGAAAAATATAATTTTTTTGTAATTTAAATGTCGACTTAGACCTGGATAGAGCAGAGTGGGGGAAGCAAATTCATGAAATCGGCCCTATATAATTAGGAAAAAGCTTAATTGAGTTGAGTTGGGATGAGTAATTAATGCTCCGACCTCTTATTTTTAGTTCTATTTTAGAGACTTTTTATTCAAAATCTCAAATTCTTGTTATGCAAACAATTGATTTTTTTAATCAAAATGTGCATTTATTTTATTTTTATTTTATTTTATTTTATTTTTTGACAAGAAACATATATTATATTAAAAACAGAGTAAAAGGCCACAGGGACGTGATGTCCCGGTGGAATTACAGCCTATAAGGAATGTCGATTTAGCCCTCAATAGAGCAGAGTGAAGGAAGCAAATTCATGTAGCCAACTCCATGTACTTAGGAAAAGGCTTAGTTGAGTTGAGTTAAGTTGAGTTGAGCATTATTTATATACATAAGATTAATAATTAAAATTCAACTTAAAAAACAAATTCTTTATTGTAGAATAATTAATGAATGATTAAGTTTATAATAATATATATTTTTCATTAATAATAAATTTATTTATTACATCATAATTATATGAATTATTAATTGTCATTCTTTTAAATATATTTAAATTTTAAAAAGTTGAAAAAATATTATTTGTGTAGCTTTGTAAAACCAAAAAAAAAAACATTCAAATACATAAAAATTAGCTGCTATATTAGTTATTATATGCAATATTTGTTTAATATACATTAACTCTATATTAATCATCACTTACTGAATTTGGGTAATGACAAATTATTCTATATTGATGATTACATGCAAATTTGGTGGATAATAAACCATTCCTAACATAAGCCGTTCATTCTCTGCTACAAGTAGGGGATGAATCTCTGCAAGAAAAAGCAAAACTTTTTTTGTTTTTTATTTTAGATGTTTAACCTCTACTATATATGTCAACCTCTATTTTGTCTACAAGTTGTCAAATTGTTACCAAACTGTTCAGTTTTGCTAACCTCTCCATTTCACTTAGATTTTTAACAAATTAGAGGTAAGAATTAGAGTTGGGTTACCCAACACTACCTAAATCTTCCTTAATTACCCACACCCATGTTTATTTGTGGCTTTCCTGTTACTAAATCATTATTATAATGACTCATATGCCACTCTTCCAAACTAATGCATCTAATGGTTTTCTATGTGTGTCCAAACCACCTTATTAATTACCTCATCTTATCTTCAATCAGAGCTACTCTTACTATATGTCAATTGTACTCATTTAAAATTCTATCTTATAAGTTTTACCACACATCTGCCTTAACATTTCCATTCTTATTACACATAATTTATTATGTATTATAATATTATCTTTTTATTGCTCGCCTTTTTATTCCATAATGTATGTTTCACCTAACAATGATCATATAAAGTTTTTCCTTTTAACTTTAGTGGGATACAGAAGTTAAATAGTATCAACCTGCTTTAATTTTATGATTGACATCATCTTCTATTTCTCCCTAGTAATGAATAGTCATTTCTAATCCTAAATATCTAATGCCCCCTTTGGTTCATGATTCGAGTGCAGTTTTTTCACTGAAAATCTACGAACATGAAAAACTTGGTTGGTCAAATTTGGAAACAGTTTATAAAGATGTTACTCATAAAACCTGTTTTCAGAAAACGATAAAAAATCATTTTTTGGATTTTTGTTTTTGGATTGTATCCCTATTTTTGAATCACAAACCAAAGCCGCCAGCTTTCACTCTTAGGTTCTCTAGATTTTCAATCTTTATTGTCTCACCAGTCACCACTTGTACTTCCAGTTTCCACATTTGAAAATACAATAGGATTTCAATTTATTATTATATAATTCACAAATGCCTAGTAAAAAATCAAAATCACAATTGAAATGCACAAATCCAGTCAGTATACTTAGTTCTTTTTTACATGGTTAAACATCAAAGTTTATCATCCTCTTTCAGAAAATATATCAACATTAGAATAAAATCACCAATGCCACCTGGAATCCACTAGGCTAAAGATCACCACGATAGAGCTCTCAAATGTAGATCTCATATAGTCTTCCATCCTATTAACACTGTTTATCCAAATAAGAGAAAAGTAAATTGGTTCTAGACATTAAATGGAAGCGTCATAATTTCTTAAACTGTTGGAAGAGAAAATGTCCAGTAGGATTTATGCAGGGTAAAAGGTCTTTCAATAAAAAGTTTTACATCATCTAACTAGGATAACTGAATTATATAGAGGAACAATACTTTTACCAACAGTTCAATGCATAGGATCTTTCACAAGAATAAACTACTCGCTTGGCAAATTGTACACCCACCAAGCAATATATAACCCAAGCCTGTGAAGAAGGTTCTTTTGCCTCATTGTGGGTTAGTGCTAGTAAGCTAGCTAGGGGCTTCTCTTTAGGGGATTGACTGCGGGGATGGTATCCTATTCTAGAGAGTTTTGATTTTTAGTTCCCGGGTCTAGGCCCGGTTGTATATAAGTACAGATTCTTACACTTAATACAATTGATCTCGTTTCTTGTAAAAAAAAAAAGAAGGTTCTTTTGTTACACTTGCAAACTGAAATTAGGAAGAGAGAGAGTGACAGAAACCTGAGCACGTAGCAAGAAAGCATCAAGTAATGCTGAGAATACAGGCAAAAAGGTTTCTTCTACTTCTTTTCTAACATTTCCCTTGTCAGCATCAAGGCCAAGAATGTAGCTAGCTATACTAAACCTGTGGAAAGTAAGCAAAAGACATGCACGCAATTATGAAACTTTATGCTTGCAGAATCCGCGGACATAAAGATTTCATGTAAAAGTTTCTCGACCACACTTTAATTGACAGATGATTGAATAGAAAATACCAATATAAAACAATACGCAAACTGAAAAATAATTCCAAAACTGGAAACAGCATTGTTAGTGTATGATACATGGCTCTTATACAACAATAACATCAATAAAGCCTCATCTCAGATTCTCAAGCAAATGGGTTTAGCAACATCAATGATCAATTTTATTTTCCTCTCTAAAAAATGATCAATTATATTTTTGCTGCATCTGTTTTTCTCTTTAGACCACAAGCACCGATGTCCTTCCTTGATACTTCAACCTGAGTCAGTTTGTTTGAAAATTTCCACAAGATTTACTATGATGAAGCAAATCTATGATTGACCGCACAAAAAACTTTCATCAACTTAGGGCAAGGAATGATTTGTTGAAGAGTGCAGTATTCACTATTCATCAACTTACAGCAGGGATGTCATTGACAGGCTTTAGAGGACATGCAGCAAAGCAGAAGTAATTCGAGAGGAGGAAATGTTAAAGAAAGAAAAATAAATGCCAGTTCTAGGGAAACCTAGAAATTCAACCAAAAAAAAAAACATCAGACATACAAAAAAAACACGTAATGCATCACATCGAATAATCAAAAACCACTTAATGCACCTCGTTCAATAACCAAAAACCAAGACAGCAGGTCCAGTCCCAGAAGCTAGAAAAAGAGTGTGATAAAGCAAGTAGGATAAAGGAAGACATCAACTGAGAAGCTGATTGGAGAAGAACATGGTTATGGGGCGGATTTGAAGCAAAATCAATTTATGACAATCTTATAATAAGAAGAAAAAATAAAACAGAGTAAAATGAAAAAGAGAGAGAGAGAGAGAGAGAGATGTGGGAGATGCTTTGTTGTGACCTTTGGGATGACACAGGCACTACCAATTGGCATTGAGACATAAGGGCTTACCCTGAAAGTGTGTCTCAGTATCAACAAACTACTACTACAAACATCCAAATGTCATGTTGTACACACAAAGAAACAAAATAATGTATCCAGGCTATAAATAAAGATAAGTGAAGATGCTGAGGCCACTGAAGATAAGGTCAAAGGCAACTGCAAGTCGATTAAGTATGAACAACAGGTCCCCCATTCCAAGGAACATATATTGCTCTCTTGCTCAAAAGACTCAAAACTAGTTAAATGGTCACACACACATCCGTCCATTGATGAGCATGTTTACTTACATATTTACGTCTTTAAATGGTTCATTCATATCTAATTACTTAGTAATTGATTTCCTGTCTAGCCACATGTTATTGCCATAGTTTGGCTCGCTAAATAGGCTCTATGAGGTCATTATATTTAATTTTATTAACTTTTTTAGAGGAATACAAAGTACTGGGAGACCTGGAACAACTTATTGGTGATCATAAAGTTGAACAGTACATTTGGACCTTTTTAGTAGATTAATTTGGCTTTTTATATTTCCAGACTTACTTCAATAATCCTAGCATTAATCTTTAGTTACGTATAACTGTCTAAGTTTATTTGATATTTGTAGAAATTTATGACAGTAGCACCTAATTAGTAGTTATCATTGACTACTAATTGTCAATATTTAGTTTATCTTGTCCTAAGTACATGGTATATCCTCAAGATTGGATTGTTACATTTTAATGATTGAAGTAGAACGTTATGCAAACTGCTAGAAGTAAACAACAAGAGAATACCCCACATATTTCTTTTTTTATTTTAAGAAGAAACAGAATGTATTATTATAATAATAAAAAGTGGAGGTACAACAAAGAAGGCTCGAAGGACAAGAAGTCCATCAACCGCACAAGAGCAAGAGGAAAGCTACATCAAATTAAAGCAACTTCTTAATCAATCAGAGCAATTATAACCATTTGCTCATTCCCTGGCTGCAATCCAATTAGAAGCTTCAACTCCAGTGAATTCCCTCCTTAGGTACATAGATATCACATATTTACTAATGTGTGGAAGAATTACAATACTAATTATCAATTTATCATTATGCTCAAACTTTTTGGACCACATAAGATAGCAAGCTTAAGACATGGTTGACGGATTCCCAAACTCTTCAGATGCAAAGCAAGATTAGTAACCAAATTGAGACACCAAGAAAATGCTTCAAATCACTTATTTTAAATTTACACCAAGGGAACTTGCAATTTTTCAAGACAATTTGAAGTTCATCATTTATAGAAGAAAAAAAAAATCCTCAATCAACCATAACAACATGAAATTCAACATAAGAACAAGAAAAAGAAAACAATGATAAAAATTAGATGCTCACCAAAACTGCAAAGTTGAGTCAGCAACCTCCCAATCTTCACTAGGAAAGGCAACGCAACTACGGCACAAAGATGCACAATGTCACCACATATTCAATCAAAAATGTAACGTAAAACACCAAAGAACACTCATATTTAATGGTAAGAATTTACAACAAAGAAATAACATGATAACATCAACGATGTAAAAGTAGAAAGATTTATGGCATTTTTTTCCCATGAGAAATTAAGGTTTTACCAAGAAAACATTAGATTGTTGCTTTTGAGTTTTGATTTAGTAATCTTGTTTGATTTTCCAATGAACTAACACACACACACACCCCAACCTTCCTCCTTCCTCCCCCCTCACCAATAACTGTTGTTGCCCAATTTGCCAAACTTTTATCACATAAGGTTTCTTCTCTTCATCCACTTCCAAATTCAATCTATTACTATCACTCCTTATGCATTTAGTGAATTAGCATGTGTCCATGTGAATCTTGTACTTGCCACTCACCAAATGTAAGCATCCTTTGACATGACAAATAGTGTCACAAATTATTCATAAATAATGTCCGCAAAAGACATATAGAGTTGTCAAGGCATTGGACCACATGTAAAACTAGGTCACCAAAAATGCCATATAACAAGAAATGTGAACCCTTCAGACCTATATTAAAAACCAAATTACAAAGGGAGTTAGAGTTCAAAAACTTTGAATTTTTATTTTTTTTTTGGATAGCGGATGGTATCTAGCTTCGCCGACTAATCCCTTGGGCCCATGGTGGCTCAAGTGGGAGTCACCTTCAATGACCAACTAGTGAGGAGAGAGAGTCGATCCTGGTCTCACTTCATGAGATGCCAGCTCTAGACCACTCACCCAACCACTTGTTTGTTAAAAAATAAAAAATAATTGAAAAAACTTTGAGCTCTTAAAACTCTAGCATTACCAAAATGGATTTCTACAAGCTCCCTAACCATGAATTAAGTCTAATATTTAATATTTTCTTTGTCACTGTGAGGATATGAACCAATTAGCTAGTGGAAGATCCTGTCCTAATTTTATGTTCCCCTAAACACTAACACTCTAAAAAGGGCACATGGAAAGGACACCACTTCATCGTGTGGTACTGTGCCGAAAAGGTCTATCATGGTACTCGTTTTAGTAAGTATGCCCTTATTGGAGATGACATTGTCATTGGTGAAATGAAAGTAGCTGAAGTCTATAAGGACGTGATGTCCCAGCTAGGAGTAAATCTTTCTTTAAGTAAGTTTGTAATCTCTGACTGTGGAGGTCTAGAGTTTATGAAGAAATTCCAAATTCTGAACTGAGAGCTCTTGCCCCTAAGCATTAAGATGTTGCAGTCGACTCAGCATCCCGTCACATGGATGCCATGAAGCAAGCTTAGGAATGGACCCCGAATGGGCTGGGAGGAAGCCACGCATGTGACACGGTCCACGGTGAGTCATGGACCAAAAATAAAGATTAATAAAGCATATTTTAATAGAAACCATCCTGAAATCTGAATGAGAAACAGAAGGAATCTTAACAGATCCTCATCCTGGCTGGCGGGAGGGTTGGCAAGGGGGAGATAAGGAAAGATTTTTGGGCGGTTGGCAACACCCCAATCAAGGAGCAAATCACGCGCCAATGACAGGCAAATCAACCCAAGGGGGGTACTAGTTTTCCTAAGCAAGTAGTACCTCCCCAAGCACATATCTTACGTTTAGAGGCCTATAGAGAAGCTTATATCTTATGTTTAGACTTTAGAGACCCTCATGTAGGGGACTACATGAGAGGTCCTAAAACGTAAGGAATTGCTTAAGCAGATCTGTCATAGAGATTGGAAATCTCTATGGAGATAGACTATCAAAAAGATAGGATAGCTCCATAGAGAGAGATTGGAAATCTCTATGGAGAGGCATTGCAAAAACACTATAATATTTGAATTTTGAACGTATCGGCAAGCCTCGGATCAGAGAGAGAATCTAAGTTGTTTACATATGCTAACAATAAGATGACTAATTGTTGAACTAGCTTCAAAACTCTCGGGCTAGCTAGCGCCTTGACCACTACAGATGCACGTTCCTACATGAGAAAAGAGTGGGCCTCTCACTACAAGCCTACATGTGATTGAAAGCTACATTGGAACGGGGGAGTATTACACCTGAGTCACCTGACCAATACTAGAACGAAACCTAAGTAGCTCTTTACTCCCTCAAGACTTGCTTTTGATTTTTCCTTCATATGTCTACGAGCAAGGCAGCTCTGCACCGGAAAGCAAAGAAGCCAGCAAGTCCTTTTTCGCTTCATGTGCAAAGCTGCCTTCAACCCTTCGCTTAGTAAGCCCCTCTTCGAGCCTCTACTAAGTTCCGCTTGTTCACCCCAGTCCGTAGTAGCGTTGACAAAGCCAACCTTTGGATTATGTCGTGACGCTTTGCTTAGGCTTGGTTGACTTTGTCAACAACACAAGCAAGGAGTTGACAAAGGAGAACAACTACTTCCCTTGAGTTGACAAAGGAGAACAACCCCCCTGTTGTTGATAGAGAGCTTACTGCCCCGCCTTTTATAGTCGCGAAAAGAAAAAGGCTACAAATGGAATTATGGAAACATGTTCAGAACTATATCAGATACAAAATACTTTTATTTCCATATGACTAACCAAAGACAGACAGACATAATTGAACATAATAAAAGCTTGTAGACACTATTATCAATTCAACTTAATCTTTGAATCCTTTGCAAATCTCTCTATCAACACAAACTAGGTAAACCTATGGAGCATGGCCTTTTGGAGTAGGATACAATCTAAGGACTCTTGTTTCTTAAGGTGAGTTTTAGCCATCACACCAATCCCTTTGGGTCATGAGCACCTTGTGGCAAAGCACCATATGTCACCTTGAAGGTAAGCCTCCATGGTAGCGTACAAGGCTTTTTGTGTCAAAAACTTTCATTAAAATATATTTATGGTTATGTTGTTGAGAAGAGCAAAATCTGTGGGATTTATTTCCTTTAAGGAAAGATGATAATTTTAGTAATCGTTATATTTAATAGTTACTAAAAATGTAATTATAGTTATATGTGTGCATAGCCCTGTATGTCTATATATATGGTGTCCCTCCATTAAGACATCATCAAGAATAAGAAAATATTTCTTTTCTTCTCTCGTGGACGTAGGCCTTGGAGCAGAACCACGTTACATCTTTGTGTCTTTTATTAGTATTTAACATGGTATCAGAGCTTTAAGCTCGTACAATTGGGAAATTTTTCTTTTCTTCCAACCTTCATCGTCGAAATTGTTTTATTTTGGCCTTCATTGCCGGAACCTTCCTCGTTGGCCTTCATCGCCATTATTCGTGTTGCTGATTGGTGTGTACGTCTTCATCACTGCTACTATATCACCATCGACTACTGCGTCTTCCTCATCGGCACTGCCAATATCTTAATCGTCGTCGACGCCTTCGTCTCCATTGCCACTGTGTTTCAGTCGCCGCTGCTCGAACCCACCATTGTTGATCTTTGACGTTGCTACTGATCTTCGTCGTCTCTCGCGCATCTCTCTCACTTATCTCTCTTGCGCATCACTGCATCTCTCTAATCTCCATCGCCATCTGCAGCTCCTAGTTCGCCTTCTTCGTCTTCATCTGATATTCTTCTTTTATTTTTATTTTTTTTTCTTTTTTGAGTTTGTAACCTATAAAAAAATAAAAATAAAAAATAAAAAAAGGGTAAAAGAAAAATGTCGGTTACTTCCGAAACGGTGCAGACTGAAGAAGCAGTTAACAAAACGGAGAAAGGAGAACTATCAAACATTCAGGCAGAATACAGACTTGATGGAAAGAATTATTTAAAGTGGTCTCAGCTGGTGCGTACTTTTCTGAAGGGCAAAGGGAAATTAAGTCATCTTTTGGGCACTAGACCTACACCTGGAGATCCTAAGTTTATAGCGTGGGATAACGAAGATGCTTCTATAATGGCGTGGCTATGGAATTCAATGACGCCAAACATTAGTGATACATGCATGTTTCTAACTACCGCCAAAGACATTTGGGATGTCGTTCATCAGACATACTCTAAGGCCCATGATGCAGCCCAAGTGTATGATATCAAAGTGAAAGTTGGAACAACAAAACAAGGCAACATGACGGTCACCGAATATGCCAATGTATTAAAAAACTTCTGGCAGGAACTTGACCATTATAGGTGTATTGAGACTGAATGCCCTACAGATGTTGTAGTTTTAAAGAACTATATTGAGAAGGATCGGGTCTATGACTTCTTGGTTGGACTCAATGCAGAGTTTGATCAAGTGAGAGTTCAAACTCTCAGCAAAGAGTTGCCAACTCTGAATGAGACTATCTCAGTTATCCGGACTGAAGAAAGCAGAATAAGTGTTATGCTCACACCTCAGAAGATGGAAGGCTCAGCTATGGTTGCCAATCGGGGAAATGATCAGAAGACACACTCCGCAAGCTGAATCATCAAAGGTCCCAAATCGAGACAATAGGGACAATTTATGGTGTACTTATTGTCAGAAGACTAGACATACCAGAGAGAAGTGTTTGAAACTTCATGGCAAGCCTTCAACTTCCAGTAAAGAATGGGGCTACAAAGGAGGACAGCAGAAGACCAGTGGACAAGCACATCTGTCTACTGAACAAACAGTTGCAGACTCCCCAGTGCCAAACGGATTCAGCCAAGACGACATTGAAAAATTGAAATCTTTGCTTAGCACAATGGACAAACCCTCAGATTCTGGTGCTACTGATCACATGACAGGAAACAATGAGAACTAGAGACAAAATTTGAAGCAGTGTTTGACCGAGGAATTTGAGATCAAGGAACTAGGGAGATTGAAATACTTTCTAGGGATTGAAGTGGCACACTCTAAACAGGGAATCTTTATTTCTCAACAGAAGTACATTATTGGCCTTCTTAAAGAAACAGGGAAGCTAGCATGCAAACCAATGAAGACTCCTATTGATTTTAATCACAAGCTTGGAGAAGTTGAAGAAGCGCTGACTATTAATAAGGAGATGTATCAAAGACTAGTAGGAAGACTCATCTATCTCTCTCACACAAGACCTGATATTGCATATGCAGTAAGTATAATAAGTCAATCCATGCACAACCCTAAAGATATTCATTTGCAAGCAGCTAATCGCGTTTTATAGTATCTTAAAGGGACTTCAGGACAAGGCATCTTATTTAAACGACACACAAGAGTGGTTCTTGAAGCATATAGTGATTCAGACTATGTTGGTTCAGTAGTTGACAGAAGATCAACTACTGGATATTGTACGTTTCTGGGTGGGAATTTGGTGACATGGTGAAGTAAAAAGCATAATGTAGTGGCCAGATCTAGTGCTGAAGCAAAATTTCGAGCAATGGCACAAGGGGTTTGTGACCTATTATTGTTGCAGATAATTTTGACAGATTTGAAGATACACTGGGATGGCCCTATGAGACTCTATTGTGACAATAAATCTGCAATTAGCATTGCCCATAACCCAGTTCAACATGATCGAATTAAGCATATAGAGATTGATAGACACTTTATTAAAGAGAAGTTTGATAGTGGGCTGATATGTACTCCATATGTGTCTACCTATAATCAGCTCGCCGATGTGCTCACTAAAGGGTTAAACCATACTGCATTTCAAGCAAATGTGTCCAAGCTGGGAATGGTAAACCTTTATTCACCAGCTTGAGGGGGAGTGTTGTGGAGAAGAGCAAAATCTGTGGGATTTATCTCCTTTAAGGATTTATTTCCTTTAAGGTTTATTTCCTTTAAGGTTTATTTCCTTTAAGGATTTATTTCCTTTAAGAATTTATTTCTTTTAAGGAAAGATGATAATTTTAGTAGTCATTTTATTTAGCAGTTACTAAAATTATAATTATAGCTATATGTGTGCATAGCCCTGTATGTATATATATATATATGGTGTCCCTCCATTAAGACTTCATCAAGAATAAGAAAATATTTCCTCTCTTCTCCCGTGGACGTAGGCCTTAGAGCAGAACCACATTACATTTTTGTGTCTTTTATTAGTATTTAACAGGTTATAGTTTGTAGACAGCAAAATCAATTCTTATAGTTTTTAAGGCTTGATTCTCTCTTATTTAGGAGAAAATAAAGCCTTTGCTCATTCACGGGTAAAAAATTTCTCATTCGCCCTCCAGAAAGGCCATTCCTATTAATATATTTTTAAGCTCATTAACAATGATACAAATGCTTGCATAAAAATTTAAAAGATTTAGTCAAATGATTCTAATTACAACATGCATTGACTTTTTTTTAAAATGTTGCAAAAAAAATGGTGAAAATTGGGAAAGAGTTAAATATCTAATATATTTGCTAACTTTATCATTGCTTTTTTTAATACTTAAAAAATCTTGAAATTGAGAAAAACCTGACATATGATATGCGCTTATTTTGTTTTTAGTAATGCTTTTAACAATTAGGACAAGTAAGAGAAATCACTAGTGTTCTCAACACATGCATAAAAATGCTCTATATTTTCGCTAAGTTTAGATGTTTATTCATTTATTACTAACAATATTTAGATTATTTTTTTTAAAATTTAATGTATTTATAAAAGAAAAATAAGGCCTAGATCTCATACTACATTAAGGTTACATCTTGCCTCACATAGGTAAATTGTCTCAATTATGCTTCACAAGTTTTAAAAGCTGTTTATAAGGTCTTATTTTTCTTACAGATCCTCAAAAAAAGGCATTGTATATCTTCCTGCATGTAATTATTCATTAATTGAATAAGGCTTTGGATTAACCAACTGCAACATTTAATTTACAGCCAAAAAAAAAAGTTTAGAAATGACCTCAATAGTGCATCTGCAAGAACAAGTGCCTCTGAACTCGCTTCTACAATCAAAGTCGGAGCCTAAAACATAGCATCAAATATAAATAAATAATAAATAATAAATAAAAACAGTTCAAGCAATTTCTATTTTTAATGTAGCACCAACAAAGATGCTTCATTCATTAATATTTCATCAACAAAGGCTACTTATCATCCATTCACAGCATCATAGAAAAATAATGGCATTTAAGTATAGTCTCAAACTCCAAGAAGATCATAATCTTACTGCCTGCCCAATTTCTGACATCAAGCATGCAAGACCCCCAATTACTTTCTCATCTCCACTGGCAAGAGCGGGCATAAGTAGTGCTTCTTTAAGAAACTGAACCCTGTATAACAAAACCTGGGGTAGCCCCTATAAAGCAAGGAAATTGAAAAGCAAATGAGACAAATGCGGATTAAGTTCATCTCTTTAAAATTAAAAAAAGGAGTTTTGTATATCATAAATTTCAAACACAAGGCTGTTTATAGCTAATAGCTTTAAAAAAGAAAAAAATAAAATAAAATCCTTAAAAGTCTTCCTCTAACTCTACTCCTCGGAGATTCTCATTTCTTTCCTTTCAAATTACTCAAACTCCACAAAATGCAACCACATTCCAGGCAAGCAGTGTCAGAGGAGACCACAAGAGTAAACAGTCGAATAAGACACTCGCATCCCAGTGTAGTCCAAGGGATTCTGAACAGAGGGAAAAAGAAAATGCAAATTTCTACAATACAATAGTGGAGGACAAGGTGCTTGACAGATTTGTTACGTGGTTGCATAAGCCTAATAGTGGAATCAACTATAATCCCCTTGCAAGTTAAATAACATTAACAGATTGTTTCTTTGAACATTCAAAGTTTCAACATGAAATATTAATCAGTCTGTATTTAACAGGGGCCTTGTTTCTGCTAAGAGAAAAAGTGACTATCAAGACCATAACACAAAAGGAACAAGCAACTCTTATTGAGTAAACATAAAAAAGAGCGTATGAGCCTCAACAGAAACATTAAGTACACTACAATGATGATAGTTTGTGTAATCTACATAAATAAATTAGTATCCTTAAGTTCAAAGTGATTTGCGCATTTTAAGTGATGTAACTTTTAGACTAATCAGGATCCATGCAAACACCCATACCTCATGTCGACTTACAAGCTCGATGAGAACTTCAACAGCCAAGCCAAATGAGGATGACGCCTACATTTAACCATTGATCAATAATCAACCGTAGATAAAAACTAAATAAACAATTAAAATTAAATAATAGATAATGTTAGACAAGCACCTGCAAAGACTTGAAAACAAAATTGAGAAGTGGATGTGTTTGAATTGATAAGGGAGGAATCTCGGAGAAGCACCCCACACGGACCTGAGATACATTCAAATCTTCAATATAGTAGCACATTGTGGCAACATTAAATGCATATGCATCGAGATGACGCTGTTTCCATACCGCTTTGGCTTAATATTTCATCCCCTCCCCCCACCCCACAACAACAAAAAAGAAAAAAAAAAAAAGGAGAGAGAGAGAGAGAGAAAAGTGTAAAAGATAGCATTAAACGCATTGGTCGCATGAAACCTGTCAAATTTCTTCCATATCTCAATCTCATATGAATAACATTAACCATGCAACAGTTAACGCTAGTAATCAATATATCAATGGAAATTGAAAATATAGAAACTTAATCTCTATCCCCCTCCCCCCACAAAAAAAAAAAAAAAGAAAAAAAAAAAAGAGAACAATAACTTGATTAAGAGGCAGTAATCCTACAATGACTCTCGCAGAATAAATAAAGTCTACTACTACTGCATGCAAAACTAGACTAACTAGTCAACCATTAAAACCTCTTACCCAACTAAGCAAACATCGCAAAATTTTCCTGTTCCTTTCATGCATTTCAATCCCATTAGCAATCTTTTGCTCAGATTGGCCTAGTAGGAATTCAAGAACTTTAGGAGAATGTGAAAGCAGCTGTTTCAGACAAAAGAGGAGGCATCAAACAGAGAGCAGATGACAATAAAAACTAAAAACAGTCCAGAAGAAAGGGAAAGAAAGTAAATAAAAGATGCTTCTGAGCATGCAGAGGTATGATAGCAAATAAAGGATTAGGGAAAAGATCACAACCTCTTGGCCATACTGGAATCTAAGAGTTGAGCTAATGTTACAATCAAAATTTTGATCATCGACGACTTCTTCCGGGAGAACAGTAAGCATCTCCAGCACAGCAACATCACCATTATCCTGGCTTTGCAGATTCTGGAGACTGGAAAATAATTGCTCAATAGGTTCTCTATGTTCTACTGAACAAAGTAAAAGTGCCGACAGCGCAAGGCATATTTGGGTTAGGAGCTGTAGTAAAGAAAAGGATTCCAATCAATATCCACCTCTTTCTACCAAATAGAACAGCAAAGTGAGAAAGGCATTCACACGATTTTTTTATTGATTCTTGTCAGTACTACCAAAGCAAGTGGCTCAAGAGATACAAAACCTGCGGAGGACCCAAACTAAATTTTTTTGCAGCTAGAAGAAGAGCATTTAGCAGAGCATCCTTATTTCCCACGAGCAAGTAATAGCCTTCTTTTTGGATCTGAATAACAATACAATTCAACACATCTTGGGATGTCACCAGGATTTCACTCAAAAGGAAATTAAATAGAAAAACGAGTAAGTACATAGAAGATAGAAGATACAATTGGCAAGAAAAAGGAATAAATACTAGAACAGCAACACAAATAAACTTATTTAGAGAGTAGAAACCTTGGTAGGAAAAGAAAGTGAAAAAATTTACAGTTGTGCAACTACGTTAAGCTTGTTATAATTTCACCGAAACCAAGTAATCAACACGCCAGTGATAAGCTTGAGGTCTTGATTCATTACAGTTTCAAATATTTAGACTTACAACAAAATCAACAACATTGTCTACACAAATGAGTATGTCCAAGTGTGCAAACAAAAAACAAGCAAAAAAAAAACATGTAAGGAGAAGGGGATTGAAGAACGAAAGGGTTTAAGTAAGTGGTTGGCAAGTGTTTAATAGAGTACCTATATCAATGAAACATTTTAACCAGAAAAAAAAGTAGTAGTGTAATTTCCTGAAATTCACCTATATGGCCTCATCGTGATTCTCCTCCACAGTTTAGCATCTCTGTGTACTTCAAGTTTGATTTTATGAGAGATTTCCATGTAATTTTATGTGTTGCATTAAACATATTCAAAAGCAGGCACCAGAATTAACACACAGAAATGATAATATCGCACTTGGAAAATCGCATTATCTGTCCACCTTCGTCCGACCAACAATCTAATGATATGTAACCTTGCAAATGTTTCGTAGACAATCAAAAAACAAAATTGCAGTGATAAATAAGGCGCAGGAGGATGCACTAATAAAACACGGTGAAAGCGAACGTTCGAATAAAAACAGGCAAAATAAATAAATAAGAGTGGTAAAGCTGAGTGAAGAAGCACCTTTCGCTTTAGAATTTGTGCAGCAAAGAACTGGACTTCGAAGTCGATGAGGTAGGATTGATCGGAGGTGAGGATCGAAGTAGCTACCTCCCAAGCGGCGTCTGTCTGCTGAAACTGCACGAGCCATTGATTGGCAGCAACGCGGTTGCACGACTGAGTATCGTGGTTAAGGACGTGAATCGCATGTGCCACCTTGATTTGCAGTTCCATCTCTTTTTCTCTCGCACTCTTTCTGACGCTAAAACAAGGACGGAAACCAAAACAGAGACCATCGATCATCGAAAGCGAGACGCGAGAGATCGACTCCACTGCTGGATGTCATTTGATTCCTCCACTGTCCTCTGATCCTACGGCAGCGCACAAACTGCACAATTGGTGGACAGGATACGGAGAAACTAGAATAATAAGGTCGCAAAGAGCCTTCCCCTTTCTGTGAATCGAGTGATGCCCAAGTGCTCTGATGCAATCTCCTTCGAGGCTTTACAAAGTGGTCAAGGATGTTATAGTCATTTAAACACTTCCTTTTTTGTTACACCTACCTCATAAATTTTATAAATTAGAATTCGGTCCCTAGTCTTTTAATTTATGGTCTTCGCCGCGACATTTGGTACTTTTAGTTTGGAAGCTCTTGGCAATATTTGTTGTTAGTCAAATTGCTGGTAAACACAGTTTTTCTGCTATTTAAAAAAGTTTGCTCACCAAACTAAAAAAAAAAATGTTTTCTTTACAAACACTTCTCAAAAAACATCACATTTGTAAAAGTTATACCAAATGGAGCCTTCAAACATTGTTAACACAAAGGAGCAAGCCGTTGCAGTCGACCTACAAACTCTGCAACCACCAACTCTTTCCTAAGTTCCGGAAGTACTAACATTGGTGCAGTAGTCAACTTTTTTTTTTTCAATTATGTGAAAGCCTCCTCATAAGCGACAATCCACACAAAAGGAATGTTCTTTTGAGTAAATTTAGTGAGTCGAGCAGCCATTCTTGAAAATCCCTCCACAAATTTTTTTTAATATCTAACTAAACCCAAAAAACTTCTAATTTCTGTCACCGTGGTCGATCTTGGCCAATTAATAATTGCCTCAATATTCGCAGAATCAACAGAGATATCATCTGTACTTACCATATGACCCAAAAATTTCACTTCATTTATCTAAAACTCACATTTATTGAGCTTGACGCACACTCTTGTGTTTTCTAGGTGTTTGCAGTGTAATCTCAAGGTGTTGTTCATGCTCCTCTCGAGTCTTAGAATAAATGAGTATATTATCAGTAAAGACTATGATGAAATAGTCAAGATATGGTTTGAACACCCTCTACATCAAGTCCGTGAACATGGCTAGTGCATTGGTTAAACCAAAAGGCATTACCATAATAACCATATCTTGTCATGAAAGTTGTCATTGACACATCCTTTTCCAGAGTTCTTAATTGATGATAACCTAATCGCAGATCGGTAGATCATAAACATGTATCCAAAATTTTACCAATACCATCTCCACCTTTGAAGTTTGCCTCAACCCTTCTACATCAGTGAGAACAACCAATGATTTGTCAAAATGCCATGGTTCTCCATCGAGTACTTTCTTCTTGTAGATTATGTTTTCAATTGCACAATAAAGATATTCTCCCCTATTGCTTTGAAAATCATTGGTTTAGTCGTCCTCGAAACATGATTCATAGTTGATTTGAAAACTCTCATTATAGATCGGTTTAGGATTCAAAAACTAAGCATACAAACACTTTAAAAATTAGCCTCACCTCCAATTTTACCCTCCTCTCCAATTTTGTGAACCTGATCTTCCTCCTACGTCATTGCCATAGATCTCCACAGCCTTAAAATTTCATATTAGTTTAGATTCATGGTAACAAATATGGAAAACTCAACAAAAACAAAACTCTTCCGACTTTGTATTATAGTATAATGTTATATATATATATATGTATTGAGGTAAACAAACAACATATTACTCAACAAAGAAAACCCGAGGATTTTTGACAAAAATAGGCGTGATTTTTGACAAAAATAACTCAAAATAGGCACAAAAATATATTATATCCACATCTAGGCAACATTTGGACAGCTAGGACGCCAAGCTGTCAAAATATTACCCATATTGTCCACGTAGATTTTAAAAAAAAAAATTAGCGCAGTGACGCCCATTCAAGGGGCGTCATGTTTAAAAAAAAATTGTTGTGTGCCGCCCATTCAATGGGCGGTACTCACATGAAAAAAAAAATTTAATTGTTTTTAACATGACGCCCCTTGAATGGGCGTCATGATAAAAAATTTTAAAAAAAATCAAGCAAAAAAAAATCATGTTTTTAATACCACCGCGGGCTATCTGCTGAGAATTTTTTCATGAAACCACCTCTAGCACGTCCCAATTAGTGCCCCTCAGTTGTCCTAGGAGGCCGCAACCCGCACCAGATTTCTGGTGAATTTTTGACCCCCCCCACTAGATTTTAAAACTACTTAAACAGCTTATAATATAAATAAGTTGTTTAAGGGCACCGCGGGCTAGCCGCTGAGAATTTTTTCATGAAACCACCTCTAATAAGTCCCAATTAGTGCCCCCCAGCTGTCCTAGGCAGTCGCACCCCTCACCGGACTGCAGGTGAATTTTTCACCTCCCCACCAAATTTTAAAACTATAAAAGGTCTTTATTCCTATTATAAGCTGTTTAAGGCCACCGGAGGCTATCCGCTGAGAATTTTTTCATGAAACCACCTCCAGCACGTCCCAATTAGTGCCCCCCAGCTGTCTTAGGCGGTCGCACCCTGCACCGGACTCCTGATGAGTTTTTTACCCCCCCACTAGATTTTAAAATTACTAAAGGTCTTTATTCCTAACTTAATTTAAGGAACTAAATACTCACATGTGAAAACCAAACATGGGCATCGAAAAATTTAAGGCACTAAATACCCAAAAATTATAAGCATTAAATTCTATCTATTTAATCGAATCAATAGTAACTACAATAATGTTTGTAGCGTAAAAAAAAAAAAACAAAATGTTTGTACATAACAACAAAGATCATATGTTATGATCGACACCAAGTACAAACTCTTCTTCGACGTGGATTTCTACGAAACACTTATAGTTGTGGAGGATCTTGAATTTGTTCGGAAGGACCTTCATTAATAAGTTGCGAAGGATCTTCAAACACATGTGGCTCATGACCTTGACTGTTATGTAAAGGGGGAGGCAATGACTCCTCAGCCTGACTCTCATGTAAAGGGGAAGAAGGCAATGACTCCTTAGCCTGAACATCAGCATCAACATCACTCTCATGTCGTTTACGTCCTCGACCCTGCCCCCGTCTTCGTCCTCGTTCTTGTCGTGGACGCGCACGTCCACGCCCACGATCCACATGTACATCATCTATAGGTGAGACGCGATATCATCAAAATTAATGCCCCTGTCTACTGGAGTGAAAGGTTTCGGGTCTGTATGATGTACCACCCCGTGCACTCGACGATCCAGCTGCATAGCCTCCATGAAGTTAGAGCACATGGATCGAATAAATGGATCCTCAGTTGGACCCACATGGTTATACATCTGGTCCACCTCAGTTGCCTAAGAACATAATTTTCCCATTATCAATCATTAAGTATATTTCAATAAAATAGTAAAGTAAAACAAATGATAGATCATTACTGACTTACAAGATAATAAAAAAGTGCACCTCGTCGACTAATGGATCGTCGAGTAATTTGGCGGTACCACTGCATATACTCCACATCATAGTAATCGACAAAATTTTCAATCCTATGATCGATAGCAACAAGCTCATGCCGACGATTCCAAATCTCTATGTACCTCCGAAGGTATGTAGCCCAATTTGCTGACGAAGAGGTGTGTAAAGTAATCTCGTGAAGATATCGCTCTGTGTCACAAGAGGCTGGGATAGACTGTCTCATACCAAATTGTTGAAGGATTCTATCGGGAAAGTGTCATTCCACAATATGAAAGCATATGAGTGGTAACCTACCCGTCAAACAAAATGATGTCGCCGATAAACCATGGGCAACATGCTTAGGACGTCATCAACCTCATATGGTTCCCATATTACCTAACACTGAAAAACATAACAATATTTAGAACATGAGTAAGATTTTTTAACTTTACTAAAATTATATTATATTCGTTACCTGGTCTTGAAGTTGGATGTCGAGTGCTTCCCGGTATTGTGGCAGCACATGTGTAGAAACTTCTGTTATTGCAAACATATCTCTCCACCTAAATATTTATTAATTCATGAAAACAAATAAAACATAAATATTTGTTCAAAACAAATTTGCGAACGAAGATATAACCTCGTCCCAAGTGGTCCTTCTGGTAGTATAACTTGGTCCACGGACACAATGTCATTAAAATTGAAATGCATACACCGCGGAGGTGCAATATGTGGGAATCTATCCCATGCCCACAACTGTAATAATATCAATGGTCCAGAAATCTCGTGTGGATCCCCATATGTTGCATGACACAACTCTCGATATAACCAAGCTAGATATGCACTACCCCAACTATACTTTCCAGTCGTCTTGAAGTCAGCTAATAGTGGGAGAAACATCAAATGGACTACATTGTTTGATTTATCAGAAAATAGGCATCCTCTTATCAGCAGCAAAATATACGACCGCGCATATCGTTGGACCGCCACTTGGTCGAAGTCTGGAAGTGGATAAAAATCATCGTTAAGATCATCTTGATCATACATACCCAACTCCTCATCAGTAGGACCTGGTCGGGGAATCATCTGTGCCAACGCACTTATCTTCAACTTTCCTACCTTTCATTTGTGGTCAGGTGGGTCTGAAGCCCAACAACTCCTCACATACATCAAACCGGTCATGTTGAGTAGACCCCGTCACAAGTAGACCATCAACCGGAAGTCCCAACTGTACCTCTACATCCTGAAGTGTAATGGTGCACTCTCCATGCAACAGATGGAAAGTATGAGTCTCTGGTCTCCACCTTTCAACAAAGGCAATAATCAACTGCCAATCAAGTGTAATAAACCCTACTCGAGCCACTCCATAGAAACTCGCTTGTTGTAGAGGTTGAATGAGCATACTATGGATAGGCATATTACGGTGTAGGGATGCATCATGACGCCTAACACGCATATGATGGCCAACCTGTTTAAGATCACAATAGACATACAATCAAAGTTAAACAAAAGTGACTAGTACGACATTTATTTTACAGATAAACAAATATATATTGCCAGGAAAAATGTATTGGCTCGTCCCACACAATAGATGATCTATGTCTATCCTGCATGTATAGGCTAGAAGGATCAGATGGATCCGGATCCATACTACCTGCAAAGACAAGTAAAAATATTACGAGGCGTGTACAATTTACTTTCCTCATAAAAAATATTACAAGTTAAAATCTATATTATATACGAGACAATGGGACAAAATGATCAGATGGATCGAGATCCACACCACCTGAAAAAAATCACTTTTGTCATAAAAAAAACCCTAATCGTAATATTTAACATGACTCATCAAAAAATCACAATGCACACTCGTATAATGGTACGAGGAGTCGAAACTCCAATGGTCAGATGAATGACGATTAGACAGACCGGGATCCATATTTGCTGCAAATGCAACGAGTTAACAATTGATTACAGCCGGTGTTGCTCTATATAATTACAAAATGAACGGTACATGCACATAAAAAAGAAACGCATAACAACATTATAACACATACTCACGCCAAAAAATTTATTAGAAATTCACAATGCATATACATAAAAGATAAAGTTTATAACATTACAGGGCACACCCATTACAATATATCTCACGTTACAATTAGCACATGTTATGGGTTCGTGGAAGCTTGCTCTCCCCACAAGCTTGGACATTTTCTCCTGTTATGTCCACGTTGATGACAATGTCCACATAAGATCTTCTCACTTGGTTCGCGCCAGCCCATCCCATTTCTAATCCTCTTCGAAACTGGCCGTCCTTTTTTTACGTTTCGTGAGCATAGGTGGTCGGAGTACTAAAAGATATGTCACCGATGGCCAATAGTCTTCATGTGGGATGCCTCTAAAGGAAGCAAAGTAGCATCTTATAAAAGTATTCCATCGATAACACTCTTCCACGTAACTCTATTGATTAATTCTTGCAAAGGAGCACACAGCAAGGAATGCCAAAGCACCGCCATTTCTGACAACTGCAAGTCCTATTAGAGAGATTCACAACTTGCTTATGGCTGCCCCTATCCATATAAAACACACTACGACCAATCATCACCTCAAATTCTCCTTGCACCCTATCAATAAGTGTTACTTGATGTGCATTTGATTTTTCATGCCATCGATTGAGCAACGTCATTGCCATAGGTAGTATATGTCTGACCTTGTTGCAAAGCTTCCTCGTACACTTTTCTCCTTGATTCAAAGTATGCAATGCACCGATAGAAAGTCATTTGAACTAAAACACATATTGGCAACATTCTAGCACCTTTGAGCACACCATTGAAACACTATGCATTGAAGTAAACGAAAAAGGTTTTGAATTTTATATTGCAGTAAGTAATAATTAGGTGAAAATAATGTATAAACATCATACCTATGAGGTTTGTAGTCATCCAAGCATATTGATAACCCTCATCGTATGCTTGTGTCCATTTTTTTTTATCAATCTTAGAAAGCCATCCATGAGCTTCGGGATTCAATGTTTTGATACGATCTACATATGCATTGAACTTTCGGACTTGGTGTTGTTTGCCAGCTTGCATTACTAATTCTTTTAATTCCTTGTTCTTAAACTTTGTATTCAAATTGCTAGCCACATGACGCAAACAATACCTATGGTGCCCAAGAGGCTCGCACCAACCATTAGAAGATCGTTTCATTGCACTTTTTATTCCATGATGTCGGTCAGATATCACACAAATCCCAGTTCTATCAGTTACACATGAGCGCAATTTTTTCATGAACCAACCCCATGAATCTGTTAATTCGTTTGTTACAATGGCAAATGCAAGCGAGAAGACATGTCCGTTACTATTGACTGATGTTGCTATCAAGTGCTTTGCCTCATACTTTCCATATAAATGGGTGTCATCAATTTGAATAATGAGTCTACAATATTTGAAACCTTCCATGCAAGGTCCAAATGCCCCAAAAAATCGCTTGAACTCCACTAATCCCTCTTGTAGTGGACTTTCCTTTAATTATACTTGTGTCCCTGGATTCATTTGTCCAAGCACATCTTTCCACTTACGAAGCATCGGATATGATGTTTCCCAGTCACCAAAAATCTTCACAAAAGCTTTTATCTTAGCTTGCCATACCCTATTATAGTGAACGTCATATCCAAATTTATCTCTCATGGTCTGGTGTGAAGTAGCTACAGAAATGCTTGGCTCTCGATGAACCAAATTAAAGACTTCTGCACATATCAAGTTAGAATTGAGTTGGGAATGATCTTGTGATAATCCTTCATAAACACATGTGTGAGTTGTACGGTACTTAGTAACCTCCCAAAGACCATGTGACTTGCGTTTGCACGCACGCAACATCCATTTGCAACCATCGCTTGCTTGCTTGCAAAACACAACCCAAGATTTTCTATCAGAGTCAATAACTACAAATTCTTGGTGATTCTTAATACAATATCATTTCACTGTATTTTGTAAGTCATCTTTACTGTTAAACCTCAGTCATTTATACAATTCACCAATGTAGTTTTGACATGCCCTACCCCGCAACAAATGCTCGTCAGCTGTGACATTCACTGCATTGAAGTCTATATTGTAGTATATCGGAGTTGGTACCTCATACCCAGACATGGTTTCTACTCCTGTTCTTGGTTCGACAACAAGTGCATCTTCATCAATCACGTCCTCAAGTGAACCGGGTGGATCATAAGAAGGATCATGTATGCCCTGCACTAGGTCATCTACATGGGCATCGTCCTCTTTGTTCTCATTATCCACTCTAAGTTCATCAAAATCACTATCGTTTGTAGCCTCAAATGGTTGAGATTAAGTGAAAACATTTGGTATAGTGTCGCCACCAACCATTTCATCTCTGGCATCACCATCCCGTACCCTATTATGTATCATCTTATCTTTGTTGTGATACGTCGGTTGACTATGATCACTCTGTAAGGCTGGTTGCACACTAGGACCTTCATCCGCAGTAATATGTTGAATAGCCAAGTACATCTCTATAGTATTAGGAGGTGGAAATTGAGACACAACTTGTCACATGAATTATATACTTTGATCATTGAAAATTGGCAAGGGCTTGAAAAAATACGTTCCACTTCTTAAAAAAAATTGGGTAGCAATACATCATACTTAACTGTGTCGATCGACGGTCTATTGACAATGCCTCTGTATAACACGTTCCAATTCATTAATATTTACTCCCATTTTAACTATAATACCAGTAGAAGGCCCACAACTATAGTCAACTTTATTAGGTCCATGTACATATCTCCATTCATGTAACATATAATCGAGACGATTTTGTCATCCATAATGTACCCTAAACATCAACAATGTAGGACTTAAAAATTATATATATATATATAAAATGAACTATATAAATACACTACTTTAAATAATTTAATGATAAAATTATATCAAGTTAAAAAAAAGAGTCATGCTAGACCAAAATTTAATAAATTCAAAATCGAATTGAAATAGATTGATTCAATTGGATTATCTCGGATCTCATGTCATGTGCGTGATAATAAGATCATCAAATATATTAAAAATTAGCAAAAACCGAAAAAAATTAAAAACAGTCCTTGAATATTAATACTCAAAGTTTTTTTTTCGTGCTAGCTAATATTAAATTATTATAATATTGCTACTATTCTACTTTGAAGTCAAAAAACTAGAACATCTTTACCAAAATTAAACACAACAACAATAAACATTGAATCAAGATCTTTAAAATAAAAAAAAAACCTAAAAAATTAGTCAAAACTAACAAGAACAAGAACAACAATAATGATTAAATAAACATCTCTAAAATCATTAAAACTCTAAAATCCTAGAAAAATTAGTTACTTTCAACTAAAAAAGAGGTAAGAATACAATCAATCTAAATATGTTGAATGTCGGAGATAAAATAGTCAAAAATAATAATAACAATGATTAAATAAACATATCCAAAATCAATTAAACCCTAAAAAAATAGTTACTTCCGACTAAAAAAAGATTGGAACATAATCAAACTAAATATGATGAATGTCAAAGAGATAAAGGAAGATGTCGGAGAGGAGACCAGGGAGAACCGCTGCCAGAGGGAAGACGTTGCCGGAGAGAAGACGCTGGAGACGGCGTGAGTGTTTTCTCGTTTTTTTTCGATTTTTTTATTTTATTTTTATAGCGCCTCTTCTTCTTCTCGTTTTTACCGTTTACAGTGAACATCGTTAAGGGTTTTTACCCTTAACGCGATTTGGAGAAGAGGGTTTTTAACCCCTTTCTGCGATTTGCTTTATTGATTTATGATTTTATTTTTTTTAAGATGGATGTTGCCTATTGAATGGGCGGCACCTGATAAAAAAATTAGGGGGGAGCAGAATAATTTTGATGCATGTTGCCCATTGAACGGGCGGCATAGATGAAAATTAAAACAATTGCAACGCCGCGGCTCTCTGAGAGGGTTGTTGTTTTAATTTTCATGTATGCAGCCCATTCAATGGGCGACATACATCAAAATATCTCAATGATCCTTTTAAATTTTGATGGAAAATTTGTCAAACAATTTTTTTTTTAACGCCGCCTTTTGAACTGTGTTAATCTTAAAAAAAAAAACCAACGTCAACAATTTGGGTAACATTTGGACAGCTTGGTTGTCCAGCTATCCAAATGTTGCCTAGATGTGGGTATATAATATTTTACTGCCTATTTTAAGATATAAAAAAAAAAATTGTGACTATTTTTGTCAAATAGCCAAGAGGAGTTGCCTCCTCAACTATTACATAATGTTATATTAGACAACTCCAACCCCTTTCATTAAAATCTCAAGATTTTGGAAAACTCGACAAAAACAAAACTCTCCCGAATTTGTATTATAGTATAATGTTGTATTGAAGTCAATTGACCCTTTCATTAAAATCTCAAGATTTGAATATTATTTATTTATTTAGGAGTCGTTTGACAGCCGAGATTGGACAAAATATGACTATTTTTAGTCATTTTTGTGTGTTTGGAGGTGAGGTGAGATGGGATAAAAATTATCCCACCTCACCATATATATTTTTTCTTTTTTTTCGTCTTCTTCTTCTTATGCTCTTCTTTTTCTTTTTCTTCTTCATGCATATTTCTTCTTTAAAAAAAAAAAAAAAACTCAGCTGGTTTGCAAAGCCAACGTTCTTGTTTTGCTATTTGCAAGACCAGCCCTGGTTTTGCGATTGCAAAATCAGGATTTTCCTTTTTTTTAATATAATTTGTTTATTTTAATTAAAAAATTTTAATTATTTTTTGATTTCAATTCCAAACATATGATTACACTATTTTTAATCCTATCATATCATGTCTTATGCAATCCTACAAAAATAATTTTATCTTATCCACATATCAAATGAACCTATTTTTAATCCTATGTTTGGTGTGTTTGAGATTAGATCAAAACCAATTGATTATTTTTTTTTTTAAAGAAAAAATATGCAGAAGAAGAAGAAGAAGAAGAAGAAGAAGAAGAAGTGACGGGATAAATGATTGAAGAACTTAAGGTGAGATAATTTTTATCTCATTTCAACTCACTTCTAAATATACAATAAGAGCTACAAATACCTCTTTCCCATCCTATTGGGCTGTCAAACGGGCCATTAAAGTAAGAGAATAGCGGAAGGGGAGAGGGTGATGGGTGATAGGGCTTGCGTCGGAGCCGTAGTTTTCTATGGATTAGCTGTTGTGGGTTAAAACTTGAGTTCGGCCCAGAAAGTTTGAAAGACGCGAAGAATCACAGGGGGGAATCTGGACCGTACAAGGCTTACGATAAATTGTCTATTGTATCTCCACCCAACTCTCAGTTGCTCCGTCGAGCCATAAGCTGATTGATGGACCTCCAGGAATCAGAGTACTGTTTAATGGTTTGAGAAGGCAAGTTTAGGGCAAGAGGAAGTGGGCAAGGAATTAGTTAATCGGTGATATTGGAAGTTGGCGGTGGAATAGCTGAAGAAACCGTGTTTTAGTCGGGGAAGGTTGTGATTGTGTTACCGTACTCACTGTTTCCAATCGACTGATAATGTTGAAAAATGGAGCTTCTTCTCGTGTGATAGCCACCGGATCCAACTCTAATTCTAAGTCTCCAATTACATCAGTCATAGCTACGAAAAGACGGTCCGAGAGCGCTTCTACTTCTGCGCCAGTGACCAAGGAGACTAAGCCGAGTGCTCCAATTCCCCCCCCCGCAGGTATCGTTAAGTTCTTTCCTTTTTCTCATCGTAATAGAAGATGAAAAGAGTAACATAAAGTATGACGTTGAATTCGATCAGGTTATTCTTCCCGTGCTTAGTTATATCTTATACCCAGTTGTTGCATTATGGCCTGATACATAACGATGGCAAGATGTGTATCACTTTTGTGAAGTCCAGCTTCCATAGCCCTTCTATTTTATTCTAAAAAAGTTGAGGTAAATCTCATATGGACAACTTTTTTGAGCTCTAGCTTGTATTATTTAGAATCATGTTGCCCCATTTGGAAGTGGCAAAGAGATTTCGTTTCTTAACTTTGCCTTTATTTGTTCCCGTATACTTATTTTACATTTTCCTTGTCCACTCCTTTATTCTCCAAAGGGAGATTTCCTTCAGTTTATGTTGTTGTGTTGGAATTTTGATGCGGGAGCAGACCCTTCCAAATGCTTAAGCTAATGGATAGAAGAGGAAGTTGTAAACTCAACTGATGTGGAATAAATGTCTCTATATTAGACATTCCCCTTTGAAATGATCTCACCTTGACAAGGTACTTCTATCAGCAGGGGGAAGGTAGCAATGGTTTGTGGCTTTGATACCATATGATGCAGGGAGTCAAAAGCTTAAACTAGTGGGAGGTAGAGACCACCCACATGGGATAAATGTCTCTACATCAACCTGGTTGTTGAATCATGTGCATTTTAATTGCCATGAGGCCTTATCATCGACTTTGATATACATGAATGCTAGATGGGACAGATACACGAATATTAGAGGTCTTTGTAGGCCTTGATTTTAAAGAGAACTAGCTTGCTTAGGAGCGGCAAGACTCTTCCCCACCTAAAGGTTTATTCTTGTAAACACGCACTAATTAATCTTCTTCATAGCTGTGTAATTTCTTTTTCATAAGGTTAAAATAGTCCCTTTGCGGCAATTAAGATGTATTGATGTCAGTTTAGATTGCAACATATATGCTTTTATCTCCTAGCGAATTTGTCAATGTTATTCTATGTTTATATAGGACACCCTATGGCGAGTAGCGAGTGTTTGACACTTTTGAACATTTAGCAATAGCCATCCCAATTCATGCAATTGTAATTTTATATACTTATCTTGTGCTTGGATCAATGGTTTCATCGAATTTCCATGCCATATTTATGTCTGTGGGTTTGCAACTATTTTGTGGTTTCTTGTGTTACAAACTTGACGATATGCTGCAAATTAACATATAAATGTGCAAGAGAGCTTCTTAATTCTGCACAGCATTATGGTATGAGTGCTTCATCTCAATGCATGTTGGTTTTATTTCATTTTCATTGTCCTAATTGATTGCTAGATTCTATTAATTGTTCACATGTGACACAACTGCATGAAATGTTTTTTTTTTTTTACCATATCTTTAAACATTCCTTGGGTCATGAATGATTGAATCACATCAATTGAATTTCAGATGAAGGAGAGCTCCCTTACATTTAGGCATGAAAAATATCATTCAGTCAGTAGTCATGAAAAACTTTGAAATACATGTCCGATTGTTGTCCACGCATTCAATATCAATGAATCATATGGCCATTTTTAAAAAAAGGTTTTATTTTATTTATTTTCATCTTATGGTACGAAGAATAGCTCATGAACTTGAATTTTGCTTGAACCCATGGTTTGAAAATTCTCCGAAATTCGGCGAACTTCTACGAATTATTTCTCTTTTTTTACCATCGAAGTGCGAAGTGGATGTAAAATAAAAAATACAAAAATTTGCCGAAATAGTTCGATAAAATTCGACAAAATTCGATAAACTTTAATAAAATTTCTATTTTTCAATTCAAAAATGCAAAAATTCGACAATAAATTCGATAAAATTCGACAAAATTCGATAAAATTCAACAAAATTCGATGAAATTTGACAAAGAAGTAAAAAAATGTTATTTCATTAATAAAAACAAAAAAAATATCAATAATTATGTATTATTTTCAACTTCATCAACCAACATAGCAATATAAATTTTAAAAAATAATTTAATAAGCTAACAAATTATGTAGTTTATGAGATATGCTTTACCAAAAAGAGAAGAAAAGAATCAAAAAAATAAAAATAAATAAAGTTGAAATAAGATAAAAACTTAAAAATAAATTAAAAAAGTTTCGAAAGTCATCTTCTTTTAGTTAACTCTTATAAAACAAGATTAAAAAATAATACATTTAAATAATAAACTAATAAATTAAGCATGATGAGATTCAAATTAGCAAAGTATATGGTTGAGAAGCAAGCCATCAAAAAACTAAATATCAAAACAAAGAAAATAAATTAAGACCAAAAGTCACCATTTCAAATTCAGCAACCCACTTAATAAGATTTATTTTGTTAGGTCACTTATTGGTATTTTTATGAATTAAAAGTGTTTATTTATATTATTTTTTTAGCTTATACTACAATAAATCTATATATTTAAGCATATATAAAAAAATTCTCTGAACTTCTCTAATTAGGAAATTTTTACAAAAATTCTCCATGTGAAATTAAACTTCTCCAAATTAATTCCAATTTTCAAGTGACCAAAGTCAAGTTGAAATCGAATTTTCGATCCTTGGATGTGCGTTAAACAATGTTAATGTAAAAACACATGTTTCAACCGATTATATTTATACTTTTATATGTGAAAAGTATCTATTTATATTTGTTTTCATCATTTCTAATAGTAATTATGCATATTTTAACATTTATATAGAAATTCTTTAAACTTCTCTAAGTTGGTGAATTTTTACAATAATTCTCCAAGACTTCTCAAACTTCCCCGAATTAATTCTGATTTTTAAAGGTTGAAGTGTCGGGCGAAATCGAAGTTTCGAACCTTGCTTGAACCATCTACATTTGCTCAACCTCATTTTCTAAATGATCTAGATACTCTCCCTCTCTGATCCCTTCTTTTTTACTTTTTTATTGCCTCTGCATACTTGCAGAGATTTCTGATACAGGAAGTGAGGAGACAGATTTGAACAGTTCAGAGGGAGATGATTCATCGTGGATCTCTTGGTACTGTGGGTTGAGAGGAAATGAACTTCTTTGTGAAGTTGACGAGGATTATATACAAGACGATTTTAATTTATGTGGTTTACAAGGACAGGTTCCCTTTTATGATTATGCGTTGGCCATGATTTTGGATGACGACTCTTTGAGTGGTATGTTATTCTAGTTTGTTCCTTCTCTAATATGTTTTGATTTTCTATGCTTTGTTCTGTTTGTTGGTTTCATCTTATATAATTTTGAACGAGGAGTGATAAGTGATTATTAACTTGCAAGTTGAATTTAGCATTTTGTCTTTTGATGGTTGTAAAGCAGTTGCACTGCATTCTTTCTTCATTTCTCCCCCTTTTATCTCCTTATTGTCATGTTTGAGGTAGGTTTCATTTTCTTTCTTTCTTTCTTTCTTTCTTTCTTTCTGTTTTCTTGGTTGCAAACTCAACTTAACAAAGCATTTTCCTACTACACGGTGTGGTTTGTATGAATCTGCTTTCTCCCTCTATGCTCTACTAGATTCTTTTTTGAAATAATAAGTGGTATATTTCTTAATTATCTATACCTTGCCATTTTAGTTTTCTCCTTTCTTTGTTTTTACCATTGATAATTGATGCATTGCTCTTCTTAACTAGCGATTTAATGCTTTGGCTTGATCTACTATGTATATACATTGGAGGAGAGAAATTGCGAAATCCTCTAATGAAGAATTGAACGAAGGTGGATAATTTCTTTGGGATCCTCTTGGTCTTCTCTTTTTTGTGATAGAGAGACATATATATATATATATAACATACTCTTTCCTTGATCAATCATACAGTTAAATTGATCTGTTAAGGTTTAAACAAGGACCTAAACTTGAAAAAAACATTGGAATTGACAATATTCAAACTTTATAGTCCTAATTACTTGACCAATTTTCTCTCATTTCATCTCTAATTGGGACTTTATAATCCTCTCTTTTCACATGTTATCGTATATCCATCTTATCTTTTACATTATTAATGTAATTTTTTTTATTACTGAACATTCTATTCTATAAAGCATGGTTGGTCTAATAGCTGTCTTACTAGTAGGATCTTTATTCAATGTCCATGGATATGCCAATTGTATACTCTTTTCAATGGTGCTTAGCTTTTGGTAATTCTTTTGCCTTTTGTTGATGAAATAAAACATGTTTACCTCTTAGTCGAATTTCATCATTTTTTTGTTGAATTTTATCAAATTTTTGCCTTTTTGAAATTACCTGCACTCTTTAGTTCAACAAGTTTGGCATTGGGAAAACTCTCCAAAAGTCGATGAATGTTTTCAATTGCTCATATCTCGCTTGTATTTTATTTGTATGTTATCTTTCTCATTGAATATATGTTGTATATTTTTGTTCTCTATTTCTCTCCATTTTCTCCTTTCATTTTTTTCTTGTATGCATTTTTCATTCACTTTTCTCATAATCATAGTACTTGCAATTTTCATTTGTTTAAATGTTGTTGTTCTTATATTGCTTCCGTGGCATGAAATTCCAAAATGATGTAAAAAAGAATGGGAGATTTCGATGGAAGATCTTCCATCCTTTCGTGTTCATGTTTTGTGCCTTTTTTTCACTATTGCTGTAAAAAAGAATGGGAGATTGTGTTGTTTGCTATTGCTTTTTTATAATAAAATTTTCCATTTCTACACTTGAACAACTACGTTATATCTCCATTTAAATTTCTAGGAGGCGAGTTGGATGGTGAAGAACACAGCGAAATTGAATCTGCAGCAGAGTTGCTATATGGTCTCATACATGCACGTTTTATCTTGACTAGCAAAGGATTAAATGCTATGGTAAGTTTTTTTTTTTTAATCACTTAATGATTAATAAATAAATGTTGTGGTTTGATGATCTGTTGGACTATTAAACAAGTGCAGCATGAGAAGTACAAGAGCGCAGATTTTGGAAGATGTCCTAGATTTTGGTGTGCTGGACAACCATGCTTGCCAGTTAGCTTATCAGACATACCTCATAATGGAATTGTGAAACTATACTGCCCCAAATGTGAAGATATCTACTTTCCAAGGTGCAAATATCAAAACAGTATCCTATAATACAATATATGTGAAAGTTCTAATAGAATTTCAATGTCATTCATATCTTGATCTTATAAAAAAAAGTTAACAAATCTGCCTCGTAATTGAAAATTGAAATAAAATTTCACAAACTACTACTAAACTTCATTTAACATGTTAAAACCTTCCAAAGGTCGCTCACTCCTTCACCTAAAGGTTCCGTCCTTAGCTTTGCTTTTTTTTTTTTTTTAATTGTTTGCACGATATTTTAGGTCAGACTGTAGCCTCTGAAAGCAATCTTAGTTCCTGACCCGCCATTCCTGACATAAGGAAGGACTGGAGCAAGGGTCGTCTTTCTCTCTATGTTACTGTTCCTATTCCGATAGTCTATCTCTCTGGAGCTATCCTATCTGTCTGATAGTCTATCTCCATAGAGCTATCCTATCTGTCTGATAGTCTATCTCCATAGAGCTATCCTACTTTATGCCCAATGTTCTGAAGCAAGAATCAACGATTATAGGACCCCATGTAGGGTAACCCATAACAGGTCTTAAATGTCGGTTATGTGCTTCTCTATGGGCCTCGTAGAGGCCCCAATAGCTACACCATGCTAGTTGCTTAGGGCTTAGGACAACTAGTAACCCCCCCCCCCGCCTCTCTCTTTTTCACTGACCACTGACCCAAACGAAAAAGATTTTGAATAGAATTATTTAGAATTATAAAGTGAAGGGTTGGATTTTTCTTCCCCCTGACTTTATTTTACTAAAAAATCAAGTTGAAATGGTGCAATATTTTCTATGAGTAATATCTAAGACACTAAGTGAAATAATATCTTCAGGAATCCTCTTGTTAATTTGGAATCCACCTAATCTCCAATAAAACACAATTCTTTATTGATCAACTTGATATCTTAATCAACTCACATATCTTCAAGAATCAATCAACTCAAAAGCCAATTTCTTTCCTCATTACAACAAACCTTGCCAAAGATGTAATACAAAAATATCTAATATTGTTTATATTTTACCCCTTTTTACAAGTGGGATTGATCCTAACATCCTTTTTTTTTTTAGAAGAAACTATATATAGACATAAATTACATATAAATAAAGGTAAAAAAGCGAAGGAGCAATGAACGCAAGCTAAAGGAACACAAGAAGTTCTAAAGCTACCTCTAAGTATATTATTACAAGATTCTTGAATCCCTTTAGCCACTCCAACCTTTGACAGATAGCCCTTCCCACTAGCCTTTTCCTTTAGCTTCTTTTATATGGAAAGCTCAAATTCCTTTCGAAGTTAAGTTTTTTGGGTGGTTGTTTGCACACAAAAAGTTAAGCACCTTGGACTTCTAGTAGAAACACTTCCCAATGTTGTGTTTTGGCTCCAATGTTGCATTCTTTTCCTCAAGGATGGAGAGTCAATTGGGCATTTGTTTTTTCTTTGCCCATTTGCTATAAGGATTTGAGAAAAGTGGGAAGAGTTTTTGGTCGGGTTATTTAAAGCTCTATACAATTGCAATAATTGCTTCTCTCATAACCATATCAGGAGGTTGTCAGAGAGTTCAAGGGCCATGGGGAGAGCTGCCTCTTTTTTTTTTGCGATGGTATGGTCCATTTGGATAGAGAGTGTTCTAGGATAATTCAAAGGAAGCGTATTCTGTTTGGGAGTCCTCTATTGGACAGTGGCTTAGGAGTTGGTCTAACTTTTTTTAGTTAGGGCTAGTTGGTTTTGGTTGAGGTTGAGTTTTCTGTACCCTTGGTGCTTCTTATCCATGTCTTTGTTTGTACTTTTCTCTTCCTTTAATAAATTTCTCTTGTTTCCTCTTTAAAAAAAAAAAAGAATCGCCTTAGCCACTCATTAAGACCATACCCTTTAGAGATTTTACATATTACAAGTTGTGGCCCAATATAAAGCTAAGAAGTGAGAGTTGTTTCACACTGAGAGAGTGTTTTTGTGTAGGCCTTAATCCTTATTAGTCCTATTGTGTAGCTTAGATTGGTTTGTGATGAAGAGATGAGAAGTTGTAAAGGCTTGGGAGGTTGGAACAAGGTTGCTCCACACCAAATATCTTCTAAGAAATGGAGTACCCATTACCTAGCTTAAATCTAACATGAGTAGAAATGGATGGGGAGATCAAGTGGATGAATTTCAACAAACTTTTGAAGGTAGCTCTCATAGTCAAACTGTTGTCCCCCATATTTACCTAGAAGCCATGTTTGCTTTTAATGATCCTAGTCCATAGAGAATTTTCTTCTTGGGGAAATCTCCATAGCTACTTCCTCAAAAAACACGTAGCTCGTAGTGAGTATGTTGTCAATTGCTAAGCCCCCTCAATCCATCCTTTTCTGCACTATTTCCCAAGCAATGAGATGGTACCTTGTGCTTTCCTTTTCCCCCTTTCGTAGAAAATTCCCTATTTTTTACTCAATTGTATAACCTGCTAAATTGGCAATTGCTCCAACTAAGAAACTGGACATCCTAGGTTCAAGTTCTCAATCTTTCACATGCATGGTTGTTGCAACGTCAGTTTCATATCCCTAGGGATTAGTCTTTTTTTTTGTTTTTTTGAGCATAAACAAGAACTGAAATTTATTAGAATGATTAAAACTGTACAAGGCTAATGTGGAACCAGAAGTGCAACCACAAGGAACTAGACCAAACATACAAAAAACCAGAATCATAGATGAGACCCAAATACCTGGTGCAAGCACCTAGCCCAATCTAAAACCCAATCGGAGAGAGTAAGGCCTTGAACCACAAACGCCGCATGAACCCAAGAGCTAGCTGCAAATTTAATGTCATCCCAAAGTCTTTCATTCTCCTTAGATCTATCATTGAAAACTCTATTGTTTCGTTCCAGCCCAAGGTGTCACAAGGTGGCGAAAGAGGCAATAAGAGCTACATCCTTACCAACGCTGGAGATGATAGAGATATGGGAGAGAGACATGCTGTCGTCTAGACAATTGGGGGAAGAAAATCTTCCACCTGAAAAGTTAACCCATCTATCCCTAATCCAAAGTGCATAAGTGCAATTCAAGAAGATATGATCCGAAGACTCTCCATCTTGGTAGCAAAGTAAACAACACTGAGGGGACAAACATGTGTTACCTAGTCTTCTCTGAAGCATATCCATAGTGTTAATTCTCCTATGTGCCAACAACCAGCCAAGCACTTTAACTTTAGCTGAGATTTGTATTTCCATATAAATGTCGATAGTGGGAATTTAGGGAATTTAAAGATTCGAGGAGACTTGCAAGAAAAAGGCTCCGTTATATCCTAGGGATTAGTCTGACTGTGTCCAGAACAATCGGTCAATGACAATCACTAGTCTTTCTCCCACTCATTGCCTAAAGAAAGGGAAGCACTTGATTATGAATTATTTACTTTTTCCAATAAAACAACAGGAAGTTATTTACATGTTTGATCCAACTTTAGTAAAAACATGATCCTACTTCCATACACTCAATCTAGCTTTTCTTCACACAAACTTAGTTGATGCACTCAAAACTTGCAAATATAAAAGTGTTAAACTCTAAAGTTCTAAACTGCGCCAAACATATTGGAATAGACAACCTACAACTTACAATCTCCCCTTTGTCAATTCAATTGCCCAAAACCTTAAGAAATGAAATTTTTATAACACACTAAAACAACTAAACCGCTAAACACAACCACCAAAATATAAACTCCCCCTTAAATAGAAAACTCCCCTGCATTTCAATCATTATCTACTCCTTTATTTACACAAATTAACAATTACAAATCTCACAAATGCGTGCAATTTCAAGAGATTGAAACTTTTACCTGATCAAATTCTTCTTTGGCCTTTGAAAAATTTAACTATTATTTAGTTCTATTTTTTTTTTAAAAAGATCCTGAAAAAACAAGGTTTTGAAAAGTCAATCCAAGTATAAATGTTACATATATGGATAAATTTGGAACTCCAATTGTTTTGGAAAATGAATTCTGGATTTTCGGAAAATCAATCGTATTTAAATTTATTTTAAAATTAAAATAACATTGAACTTTAGAATGTCTAGAAAATAAATCCTTGTCAATAAAATATCCACAATTATTGTTATAATGGTGAAATCATTTGAATAATCAAATACATTTTGAAGATAAAGTTAAGTTATTTTGAACATTCTGACCAAGTATTTCATACCTAATCATTTTTTATAAGAAAAATATTCTATATATATATATATATGTATGTATATACATATATAGATGTTATAGAATATTTTGATTATACTACTTTCTATTGTTCATATTTTGATTGCACTCTGATTTTTGTTTCACTCCAACAAAAATAGTGCTTTTACTTTTGAGAATGGTACGTATCCTAAACCTATTTTATCTTTATCAAATTTACTTATCAACGACACATTTTCTAATTACTCAATATTGTGTTTCAACGTATCTTCCATCGTTTTTTATGTTCTTGATTTTGTTTGCTTAAATTGTTAATCTCATTTTCAAATTGCATCTTCTTCTTGCTTTAAAAATTTTATTTGTTCATTCATTAATTTGTTAAACTGAAGGGGAGCCTTGGCGCAATGGTAAGAGTTGTTGCTGTGTGACCATGTGGTCACGAGTTCAAGTTGTTGACGTTATTTTCTTGCGATGCAAGTTAACGTTGCATACTGTAAACCCAAAAGTGGTCCAACCCTTCCTCGCGAGAGCTTCGTGCACCAGGCTACTCTTTTTGTTATATGATTTCTTAAACTATATATTTGACTTTTATACTCATTTGAAATATTGATCAAATTGTTTTCTTTTTTCTTTTAATTTCCTTAGCTAGCTTTAAACTTTTAGTATGTAATTTTCTATAAATATCACCTTCATTTTTTACAATCACAATTGTTTTTGCTATTTAAGGGCTTTGATGACTTTATACTTGTTTCAGTCATAAATGCATGTATATTTTGTCCACTTATATTTATGTCTTCCTCAATCTCATTATCACCTATAAAATACCTTGCATAACTTTATTATTTTGAAGTGACATCTTGCATAACTTTATTATTTATTTGATATATGTGGTAAGAGTTGTCACCATGACTTGGTGGTCACGGGTTTGAGTTGTGGAAACAACCTTTTGCTATGCAAGGTAAAACTGCATACAATATACCCAAAGTGTTCTGACCCCTCCTCAGACCCCACGTAGCGGGAGCTTTGTGTGCCGGACTGCCCTTTTTAGTTGATGTCATAAATTTTTGTATTGTTAACACATTGTGCTACTTCATGTCCAAACACTTTCTATTTGAGCGTTACATCTTGATTTTGAAATTGTGGAAAATTGAAAGAATTGGGAAATAATATTTTTCCTTGATGATTTGATTTTGTACATAGGTCCCTATATTTATACAATTGCTATAGGACATAAAAAGGAAACGTAATGGATCCCTGTAATTTGGGAACTTTCTAATTCTAAAATATACAATCTTCCTAAATATGTGACATTCTTAAAATACACTGAATGTGTTTTTCACACTTCCCTTCAAGCTGGTGAATAAAGGTTTACCATTTCCAGTTTGAACACACTTGTTTGAAATGCAACAGTGCAACACTACTTAATCCTTTGGTGAGTACATCGGTGAGTTGATGATTGATAGACACACATGGAGTACACATGGAGTACAAGTCAACTCACCATCAAGCTTCTCCTTAATAAAGTGTTTGTCAATTTCTATATGTTTGGTTTGATCATGTTGTACTAGGTTATGTGTTATGCTGATTGCAGATTTATTGTCACAATAGAGTCTCATGAGCTCAGGACTCAAGTCAAGTATTAAAACCTTTTCCCAGATGCACGGGGATGGCTACATGAATTTGCTTCTTTTGCTTTGTTTTAAGCAGAGCTAAGTCTATAGTTATATTACTCAATTCTGATATATAGTTTTTGGTTACATGAATGTGCTCCCTCCACTATGCTCTATCAGATATATAGTTTTTGGAATGTGTTGTGGTCTTTTTACTCTTTGAGAGTCTTGGGTATAGCCTCTTAAATACATGAAATGGTGTACAAATGAAAATGAGGCAACTGATTTAGTGGATATCTTTATTTCCATGGCTTGTAAGTGTCCTGTTAAGTTTGGTTTGGGAATTGAATTATTTGGAAATTTTCTCTTTTAGATTGTCTCGTCTCCTTGACATTGCACAGATATGGATGGTGCTTACTTTGGCACAACATTCCCTCACCTATATTTGATGACCTACCCTTCTGCGAAGCCTGCAAAGTCTGTTCAGAATTATGTGCCCAAAGTCTTTGGTTTCAAGATCCACAAGACTGCCAAATGATGATAATTATGTGACATTTTGCTGTTTTTGAATGGATATTGCATCAAAGGATACTTATCACCATCCAAGCATGGGGGCTGTGATGCTGTATCATAGGGTACTATTCAGAGCTGTTCTGGATGAAAGTTAGGGTTTGTATGCATATTTCCTATTTAATGCTTAATCCTTTTAATGAATTCTTTTCCTTTATCATTTTTCTTAGTAATATCTGTTAAGATTTTCATAAAAAACTTTTATTATAATTCCTTGTGTGCAAGAACTCAAGATTGTTTATCACATACAAACCTAGTTGCAATCAAAATGACAGGAGTGTAGATTAAAATTCCATGGTGTAATTTTTTTTCCCTTTTAAGAATTGTATTTTAGCTTTCCCTTCATACATATCACTTATCTCTTGAAGATGTTCGAGGCTAGACGTTCCGTTTTTCATCAATACATTGATTTTGCCTGGATATCAGGCCTAGAGGTAATTGATTCGATTGGTCTTGTTGGGATCATTTTGAGACAGTTTGAAGGTATCGTGAATTTTGGTTATTGGTTGAATTCTGCTTTGGTTGTTCTTTTGTTAGCAGAAAGAGAAATCAATTAATGTTTAGTTAATGGTATTTGTTGATCCGTTGATAGTATTAGTGGGAATGTGTAGGCAACATGGGAAAGCCTAGTTCTTTAATGGTGTGTACAGGGAGGTTGAGCGAGGGAAGTTGAGCGGGCCCAATGCTGGATTCCGAAGTTTATAGGATGAGATTTCTATTGCCACTATGTAGTAGTACACGTACTCATGGCATCCATTCTTTAACGGGTGGTTAATGCAGTCCTCTTATCTTCACAACTCAACACTGCTATCAGGTGTCGCGGTTGTCTCTCACATCACATGAAATCCGCATTTCATCTCAGGAAAAGTCACAATCTCTCTCTTTTAGAAGGCTGTAGTAACTATTTTGGCAATGGTTGATCTCTCGTTCTCTTGAACACGTACGCTTAAAGTACGGTTAGCGTTACCTAAAAAACTAACAGATAACAAGTGCGGCGTGTCCGTCATGAAGGGTGTGCGCGTGTATCTCTATGATTCCTCCGTTGGCTTTCTGGTAGGAGACAAAAACGGGATTTCTGATGATAGCGTTTTCCAAACATTTTGTGAAAAAAAAAATAATTGTTGTAAATATGATATAACTAATTAAACACAATATGTGCATGATTGTCATTAAAAGCGCTAACTTACATGATATAGTCAGGATCAGATGATTAGTATAGAATTTCGATTCTTTTAAAAAAGAATTTTTTTAAAATTTTTTATTTAATAAACAACCTTGTCAACTGTCTCAATCGTGACCGCTAATTACTTTCTAAGTTCACTAGGTCCAAAGTCATCCGACGGCTTAACCCGAGAACTCTGGTTTCTACGTCTTCGTCCATTCTCAATTGACTTAACTACCCGTTTAAAAGATACATTTATTAATTTTATTAATGTTAATCACCATTAGCATGTCAAAAAAGAAATGAAAAGCATAGTTATCCTTTTTTCTCTTCTTAATTAATTCTGCCACCGTGGTCCAATGCTGGAAATATCAAAGTTAATTTATAGTAAACATTGATGATGATGATGATGAGATGAAGCGTACGTGTTATTCATAGTGAGCTGGAAAAATATGAAGCGGCTGAGCTGGAGCGTTGTGAACTCTCCTGGTAGGGTAAATACGACGTAAATGTACAAATATTGAGGAGGACGGGTATAATCGAGTTAGTATTATATTGGGATTGAGAGAAGATATTGGAGAGAAACTCGAGATAGAATATCCGTCGTTAGGCGGGGATTTCGTTGGTGTTTGCGGCCACGACGCCTTTTCTGTGTGTGTGGCGTCCAATCAATTTAAAGCTATATATATGGAAGGAAGGGAGGAAGAAAGAGTAGATCCGCATTGTAGTTTATTAGGGAGGGCCGCAAGCAAGGCCTTCGAGATCCTTCCTTCGAAAATCTTCTTCGTAGAACGAGACGCAGGTAGCTCCGAAACAGAATCTTTTTCTCCCTCTCTCTCTATCTCTCTCTCTGGCGCTCGTCTTTTCCTTCGTTTCATCTGTACAATCCAAAGCACGAGCTTGTTTAGATATTCAAAGATATACGCGTATAGTTGTAACTTGGAACAGAGAAAAAGAAAGAAAGAAAGAGATATATGGGTGCCCAGTACGAGCTTATCAAAGGAGAAGAGAACCTTACGAAGGAAGAGAGTAATATTGAAAACATGATGATTAACACGATGGAGGAAGGTTACACAAAAAATGAGATGGAAAGTTATCCACAGATTTCGACGTCTTATTCGTCGTCGTCCCCAAGGACGCACGCTGCACACAATTCGAAAACTTCTTCTGTAATGATCAAGGGCGCCGGAAGAGAAGAAGACACTTCCAAGAAGCGACTCGTCTCTCTCGATGTTTTTCGTGGCCTTACCGTTACCGTAACTTCTCTACTCTTTTCTTTTCAATCTATTAATTAAAACTTGTGTCCTCCATTAGTTTTTTAGCTTCTTCCTAATTGATTAGCACTACCACTTCGATTATATATCATTGAATAAATGGATCGTGCATTATATTAATTAAATTTATGTGATTGTAATATGCAACTTTAACACAACTTTTTTTTTCCCCATTAAATTGTGTCAATCTCTGCTACTTGAGTGATCAATGTCTTTTCCTCTTCTGAAAATTGATGTTCATATTTTAGCTCGAACTAACTGATCAATCTCCGGGAATGAGATTAATGTACCATGCATGAAGTAGTACTTCTAATCAGGATCATAAGTCTGTAGGAACTTGAATTTCTTGCCCACAAGGAACCGTTTAATACTTACCATATTCAAAGGACCCCTTCTGCTTGCCCATCTCTGTTTAACTGTGTGGAAAAATCTGCTTCTCTATTTCGTAACATATATGAACGAACAAAGGGATGCTCCAAAGTTCAAACATTAAGTTTGAGGACTAGTTCCTTTTTTTTTTTTTTTTCCTCGGGGAATGATTAGTCTTTTTGTTGGAGTAAGATCAAACGATTTCCTCAGGAGTTTAATTGCCATCACGGTTAAACTTCTCCTTGGATTATTTATGAAAGAGAACTACTTCAACTCAATTATTTGTTACAGATTGAAGGTTGTTCATTGCAATTTGATGATAGAGGCCCTTGATTCATTGGCGCGGTAGATACTTCAATACTGCACTAATGGCTGTGCCAATTAAGAATTGAGGCACGGCTGAAAATTTATTTCCTGTTCTTTTTTCAACACTATACTATTTGCTTTTCTTTTACCATTAGTAAGGGTGCTATATTGCAGTTTTAACTGCATCACCAATTAGAGATAAACCAGTTCATAAAAATAAAATAAAAATAAAAAAAACTCTTTTCTCATGTGAGTTACTTTCACCACATTATGTTAGTGTCCCAGTAATAGATTAGCTCACTTTAATGATGCCATTTACTTTTTCCCCTGTTTAATTTTGTTCTTTACAACTCTTAAGCGAAATTTGACTGAAACAAACAATTTAAAAATCAATTATACGTGTAAACAATTGCAAAAGACACTAGTATTTGTTGAAGGAAGTCGAAGCAGTCGGTTTCTGATAGAGATAGGTGGGGTTAGTATTTGACTGGAAGTATTGTTGACTGAAACCAATACTAGTACCGTGAGTCACTGCTGAGCACTCGAGCTAAGATTTTTCATTCGGAAGATTCCCCTAGTTTTTCATAAGATATCTTGCTAAGCGTCTCAAAAACTTGATCATGTCACTCGAACTAAACTTCCTCGAGCTAATCCTCTCGTCATGAAGCTTTTGCTTCCTTTGGGTGTAGTTAGAAATCATGAAAAAGGTAGCAATTTAAAGTTCCATCACGGTATGCATCACGGAAATCCTTCCTAAATCGACACTCGCGTTGCTCCTATCAGATTTCTTGCCCTCTTGAATAACTGTTTCAAAGCTTCTTCCGATGAAAGAGTGAGAAGCCTTTCTGAGCGAGTCCCCTTAAAATCATTAACTAAGAATAGAAATTCCACAACCACCTTCTGCACAGCGTTGTTCGTTAAAGCGATTACCATGAAATGGTGGAGCAGGATTTTTATGTGCCTGCCCCAATTAGTTGCATTGAGGCTTCATTGTTGTTGTTCACATCTTAAACTTGGTTATCAAAAAGTATTTTGTTTTTTTTGTGTGTGTTCAGGCTGTCTTGTGCTGTATTGAATTTCTTCTCTTTGCTTTCCCTCTTTTCAATAAGAAGGGAGAACAATAACTGTTGCATACTTGTTGCCTGCATTTTATACGAACTGAGATTAATCTTGTATGATAATATATTTTCACTGTTCTTATTCAATGGCGTTTTAAATGTCGAGATTTTTTTTTTTTTTTGGCTGCAGTTAATGATATTTGTTGATGATGTTGGTGGCCTAGTTCCAGCAATCAATCATTCCCCATGGGATGGCGCAACCCTGGCAGATTTTGTCATGCCATTTTTCTTGTTTATTGTTGGTGTTTCACTTGGACTTACATATAAGGTGAATACTTCTTGCATATTGTTTGTTTTCAAACTTTGAATCCTTTCACATTCTTATGCTATACTTTTGAACTCTCGCAAAATTTCTTTAATTTTTGAAAAACGGGAAACAAAAAACATGTTTCAGGCTTCTTAGTACTATTAACATCATCCCTCTTGAATATTATTGTGTACAATCCAAAACATATATAATTTAGAAACACAGAATAGTAGAGAAAAGCAATTGCTAATTTGGTGAGGGATCTTATCTACTTTGTCATATCTTTGGCACGTGCTTCTTATAAAATGCAAAGAAAAATGGTGATTCTAGCCATTGGAAGTAACGAGGTGGGTAGCAGAGGGAATTGCACTTTGTTGCCCTGTTTTCGTCTCATTCTTGAAATTAGAAGTAGAGAGAGATGCTCTTTGATTTGTCATTCAGACTTTTTATTCCCCGTCCAAATTTAACAAATAAACCAAAATTCCTATTAAAAAACAAATAAACTTAAAATGTTAAAGTTAGCATTAGGTGCGGATTGTTTACGGATGCAAATAAACTTGTTATGCAGATAATAGGATGCATTAAAAGCAAGTTTTAGGTGCATCTTTTCTTTCTCGTTCCAAACTCTTTTCTTATGCATCTTCCTTCATCACCTGCTGGTCTCTCCTTTACCCCTTGTCTCGCTGTGAACTTCTTTCCAGCACCCCCTGCTGACTCGACAACGCAATATCTTGATTCTTGGGTTCTGTTTTTCAAAGCATTTGGTCTCCTAATTGTCCAAAAGAAAATTTTTAAACAATCACTTTAACGAAGGTGTGGAGCTTTATACCAATTATGCAGTCAATGCATCCTACTATCTGTAAATTCGCATTCAGTTTTTGTAAATATGCTCCTTCTCCGTCGAAACTTATTTGCCCATCAAACTTGTTGAGAAAAGAAGAATGAAATACTAAAACAGTTCAATATATTACAATTTAAGCAAATTAATGGAATCTTATTGCATCATTGATAGAAACACTTAGTTGAAACCAACCCTTGAATGGGTAGACATCAGTTTGACATCTATATCTTAAAAGATGAAATAATTGAATTTATTTTTTGTTTATCTATTTGATTGTTATCCAAATTATGCAATCATTAAATGCTTTACTTTGATGTTTATATATTTATATTGTGAAATGGGTTATTGAATTTAATATTTTTGGTATTTCAAATATTTGTTATTCAATTATATGTGATTTTAAAAACTTAATCTGAGGTTTGAGCCTACTGTATTATGCCAATATGCTCAATATACTGTAGTCACCCTTTTATTGAATATCGTGTGAGAGGCATGTATAAATCTCAACATTAGGTAAGAAATCATAGCTACAATAGATGAAGCCATCTCTAGGAAGCTATATTTCCTTTATGAATATTCTATAAGAATGATTCAGTTAAAATTAACTTTTACAAGACTTTGGTAATTTCTTGGGTATTTGTACAACTTGGTTTTGCAACATAATAATTTTTTTTATTTAATTCTTGATTTCATTTTTTTCTACTGTTTAGACTCTTTGAGTTTGATTAAATTAAAAATTAATTATTACTTGATTTGAAGCTTAACCAATCACATCCTTGTTTCCATTGTTTTGACATACAATCAAGCAAATAGGTGCTCAATGTTACAAGTCTTGGAAAAAGTTTTTAACATAATACCAAATGAAATTTTATCACTTAAAGATCATTCAAAAATTAGTTTTTGTATCTCAAACTAAATGTGTTAATCATTTTAAGGTTTTCTATCTTTGTAAGGTTTTGCGCAATAGTAATGGTTGGATTGAATTGATTGCTTTGGAAGCTTATTTTATATATATATATATATCCAAAGGTATTTTGGCATTTTGGACTAGTCTCTTCCAGTTTGTCGCAGACCTCCCTATTCTTACACGCTAAAACTCTGAGGGAAGGGGCTCACTTGAGGTAGGATTTGTGCTTAGGAATCTTCTTCTCGAGGTGATTTGCGGCTGTCACTCCACCCCCAAGTTGGTTGTTATTTGAAGAAGATTCAACTCTTAATTTTTTGCACCTTCCTTTGTCCAACAGAATTTGTTGTATATCTAGGTGTGATATATATCCTTAAATTTATCGTCTTGACTGACAACTATCATTTTGTGTGCAGAAATTATCTTGCAGTGTTATAGCAACTAGAAAGGCGGTACTCCGGTCATTGAAACTATTCATCTTAGGTCTTGTCATTCAGGGTACTTATCTTCATTTTCCTTATATTTTAGAGTGCTAGAATTATAAAACCAAATTAGTCTTGTTTTCAAAGATGATTATAAATCATATAGATTTTTGTTGCTATGGAGGGGATAAAAGGAAGCAAAATAAAATAAAATAAAATAAATTAAATTAAAAGAAGAAGAAGAAGAAGAAAGAAAAGAAAAGAACAAAGCATTTGGGGAACTTTAAATTCCCTTATTTCTTCATTAATCGTATTCCGTGTTATTGTAGACACGCTGTAGCCTGTAATAAATAATAATATGATAATATCATTGTAAATCCCTACACTTTTATGGGGTAACTTAGTAATTTTATTGGTTGGTATTTTGGTTATTTTACTATTATATACTTATTTTTTGTGTGATCTATGAAGAGCATAAGAGAATAATTTCGAATGAAAATTTGAACATCTAGGGAAATTTAAGAATCCGAAAGGAATTGAAAATTCTGAAGCATTACCCTTAAGTTTGAGCAAGGGGCTCCGAGTCTTGTGTTGACAAAGAACAGATAGGCTCTGAAAGACCTTGATCTCTTCTTGAATTTTGTAATGTTTTATCTTGGATAGAAAATTTCCCAGTTGCTTAAATTCTCCCTCTATGTTATTCTATCGCTCATGTTCTTCATAAGTCACACATAAATGGGGTCCATGATCAAATATCCAAACCCTGCTCCTAAAAATTACCAAATTACCTCTTCAAAGTAGGTATGATACAGCCATAACCATCTTTACAACAACAAAAAAGCCTTCGCGCAAAATCCTTGGGGTTTGGAAATGACTCGTGTTCTCATTTCATTTTTATTTGGGTCCATCTTCATTTTCCTTTAATTTGTTTAATTTTGTTTTATCTAGGAGGTTATTTCCATGGCCTGAATGATCTAACATATGGAATTGATATTGAGCACATTAGATGGATGGGTACTTTGCAGGTATGAATTTTGCAAGGCCTTGTTTTGTTGTGGTACTTGCTAATGTCTGGGAAGGAGGGCCAATTGGTTCTATTTTTTTCTTTTATGAGGTTTTGCACAATAAGGTACTGATAAACTCTTGATTTCCTGTAGAGAATTGCTACAGCATATCTTTTTGCGGCATTGTGTGAGATTTGGCTCAAGCATGATGGTGTTGTTAATTCAACGTTATCCTTGCTAAAGAAGTATCGATTCCAGTGGTAAGGTTGCCTCATGCTTTGGTGGACTGGTTCTTCACTATATAGCAAATATTGTTGTGAAATCTAGTTCCTAGTCACTGTGTTTACTTTTTGCTTGACTTTGAAATCTTAGGTCCTATTTCGTTTGTAATTTAGATGTTGATTTTGTTTTTTGGTATGAAAACATATTGAAAACAAGTAATAAGTGACCTACTTTTTGAAAACAATAAAGGAAAAATACTAAAAACAGTCAAGAAAAAAAAGTAACAAAAACAACATTTGGTTATTTTCTTTAAGTGTATCTTTTACATTGTATCTTAAATTTCATGTTCAATTCCACTATACCAAAAACTTATTTCTTGATTTCAATATGCTGTTATGCAAAAATTCATATTGTATAAATGCACAGTGGGTCACTTTTAGAAAGCAACCAAAGTTGTTGTTTTTTTTTGCAAAATTGAAGCTAATTTTAACCTTTTCTTCTCAACTGAACATATTTAAATTTTTTGAATCTTAAAAATAATTTCTTGATTGTATATTATGCCAAGTGAGTTTTATGAAATTTGTGGTTGTGTATTAGTTCGTGATTTAAATCTTGGGATACAACCCAAAAGATAAAATTTAGAAAATTTTTTTTTTCTTGTTTTCATTAATTGTTTACAGACTAAAATATGAAAAAAAAAATTAATTTAATGAACCTAACACTTATTTTTTTCTTTTTTTCTTTAACATTATTGATATGAAGTTTTGTTGACATTATTGATATGTTTTACTAATTTTTGGTGTGGATATCGTTCATGTACAAAGAGAGATCAAAATCCATGATTCTAAGAAAGTGTTGCTTATGTTTAATATATGAAGTTTTGTTGACATTATTGATATGTTTCACCATTGTTTATTTCCCTCTCAGGGTGGTGGCATTTGTGATAACTGCCATGTACATGACTCTACTATATGGTTTGTATGTGCCAGACTGGGAGTACCAAATTTCAAGTGGTAGCTCTACTCCAGTGCCAAAGTCAATCTTTGTAAGTTTCGAATTTTTCTACTATGATCTATGGTTTGTTAATTGACTTCTATGCAACTTGCATAGCAATACAAAGCTTTGAGGACCACATGACTTTGGTTTTTGTGGCTTAACACTTCTCATTTCCATCTGAAGGTTAAATGTGGTGTGCGTAGTGACACTGGCCCTGCATGTAATGCTGTGGGAATGATTGATCGTAAAATATTAGGCATTCAACATTTATATCAGAGGCCAACATATGCACGGACAAAGGTTTATAGTTGCATTGACATTATTATAGATTTTCATTCATGTACTTCTTAATGAAATGACATTATGTTCTCTTGTTGGTTTAATAGCAATGCAGCAGTAACTCCCCAGCTCATGGTCCACTTCCACCTGATGCTCCTTCATGGTGTCAAGCCCCTTTTGATCCTGAAGGACTCTTAAGGTTAGTTTCCACCTTCTTTTATAAGGCACTTGAGAGTGCTTTCTTGGCAAGATTCAATATGAACAATGTCAGTGTTAGAATCCATTGAACTCCAAAATTGTAGCCAATAGGTAGAGGCCCAACAATGTATGTCAAGCTATCTTTAGGACTCCCTATCACGTGTAGCCTCATCCTGCATGTAGAGAGGTAAAAGGGAGATAGAAGAAAACATAAATACCAATAACGAGACTTGAAACCAAGACCTCTTACAAAACTAATGCTTCGATACCATATCAAAAACCATTGAACCCAAAATCTATAGCTGATAGGTGGAAGCCCAACAATGTACATCAAGCTATCATTAACACCCAACACTCTCCACGTTGTTCGTAGATTTGTTCTTTTTGGTCCTCTATATACCATCCTTGATGGTGCTAATTCAACCTCGCTTCGGCTCTTCTTTTAGCAATAGTAGAACGGATGCTTCTAATGATTTACTCCCTCTTTTACCCGCTCTTGAGGTGGTCTTTGTGAATGTTTGTAGTTCAGCGATGGCCATTGTTACTTGCTTGATCGGGTTGCACTATGGGCATATTATTGTGCATTTTATGGTAAGGGTAATCTTTTCCTCTTAGGGCACTTTCATATGAAGAGATTTCTGTTTTATTTGCCAACATTGTTAACTCTGATTGCACAAAGGATCACAAGAATAGGATGTTGCAGTGGATGATCCCTGCCTCTAGTCTTGTATTATTGGGCGTCCTTTTGGACTTTTTTGGTAAGAATTCATTTGATTCCTGGAGTTATATTTGGTCTTTGTGACTCAGCCCATCCCATTGAGTGGTTTTTGTTTCTTGTCACAGGAATGCATGTTAACAAGGTCCTGTATACATTAAGTTACACTTGTCTTACTGCTGGTGCAGCTGGATTTCTCTTTGCTGGAACTTATATTTTGGTTAGATCTCCAAATTATTTTTATTTTGAAAAATTCTTACAAATTAATTTGTTGTTTGAGGCTCTCTCTTTTTGTGAGATGTGGTTTTTGTCTTCTACAGGTTGATGTGTGGGGATATAGACGTCCCACTTTGTTTTTGGAGTGGATGGGGATGCATGCTTTGATGCTCTATATTCTTGCCGCCTGCAATATATTGCCAATGTTTTTGCATGGTTTCTATTGGAGAAAGCCTCAAAATAATATTGTAAGTTATTCTTCTTGTCATTTAGTTACTTATTAAAAAATTGAAATTGTGCTTGTTCTTTATGTTTTTGTGAAGGAGCTTATGGCTCTTTTTTTTGTTTATTATTATGATAATAATTGTTGTTATTGAGTTTGACTGTTTGAGTACTGTTAGCATTTATTTTGTGTGTGTATAAAAATAATCCAGAAAATGTGTTCAAGGGAATAAAGATATATATTTCAAATGGGACATAGAATTGGAGGATGTCAATTGGTGATTGTCTGAGAAAGTGCCTAGAATATCATATAGATGGTGTGTAGAGGTTAAAAAATAGAACTTCAATGAAAGTTGAAGGTTAAATGTGAGAGGACGATTGAAAATATGAATTTGATGTTGGTTAAAAGAAAGGAATAAGGTTCACATGCCTTGGCAGAATATAAAGATACACATTTAAGTGAGATTTAATTTTATGATGATAAAGATGATTGGTTATCTTTCATGCTGCCTTGTGAGAGAGAGCCCTATGAATGCATCTTGTGCCCTTTAATTCCATAGTTTCTGAGCATCAAATGTAATTTCTATTGTTTCTTTTTGTGGGATTGGTGAGATATCTTATACACAGCCAATGACATTTGCTTACTCTTGCTTTGTTTTTATCATTTATCACTTTTACAGTTGAGCTTGATTGGAATCAGATCGTGAGGTCTACTGGGAGAAGTATTTGTAGTCAATATTCGGTTGAGATGGGCAAGATTTTGATAGAGCAAGATCATTGAAGAGAAAGTTGAAGCAAGAAAGAAATGATATCGTTGGTGTACAGATCTCTCTTTGTTATCTTGAAAAAAGGGCAAAAAAATAAGTAAGTGCTAAATGGGAAAAGGGAGTAGAAGGAATTCTTCTGAAAGAAGGATTACTAGTTTCCCTTCTTATGTTGGATGTAAAGCAAATTAATCACCTTTAATCTTGTAAGTTTGCTTTCTCCTTCATTTTTTTTGGGAAAGGGAGATTTCTAGATATTTTTGGATTTATGTATATAGTGTATAGAATTGTTATTTATATAAAGTAGACTGGTATGATTGTTATCAGCCTCACTTCTTGCCTTCAAAGTTTAAATTTTATTACTTTTGATCGACTTTGTGTTACAATCACATTTCCTGTTTAAACTAAATAATTCTATTTTATTTTGTAGGGTTTTTTAGTTAAAAAATAAGATATATCAATGATTTGATTCATTTAAGAGGTTGGGTTACCTCGGATAACTTATTTGCAGCTTTTGATTTCTTCCAAATAAATGAGTACTTTGTTTCTTCTTTTGTCAATTCTATTAGAAAATAAAAATAAAAATGCAGAAATAACTTCTTTTAGTAAAAAGGCCAAGTACTGTCGGGCCGACACTTTTGAATTTTGATCCAACTTTGATAGAATTAGTACTATTACAAGCGTTATATACGGCACTATCTTTAAGGTCGCGTACTCATAAAAGGCAACTCTTTAATACTCGTAAATTCATGACTTTATACTTGATCTAATGTGAATTAAAATTATTAAAGTGCATTAAAAAAAAAGGCAACAAAGATTATCGGCTGGTCAAGTAAAAATTTTTAAACTTCAAAAAAGCTCTACAATTAAATTCAACTTAATTAAGTTTTTTTTTAATTATATTAGGTCAGTTACATAATTTGATATTTAAATTATCGACAAGTTAAATATTTTTCTACCTTATGTGATACTGATCTCCGAGTTTTCAGTTGTGCCATTTGCATCGGCATGCGCCAGGCCCGTGCTACTAAATCAATTAGCTTTTATTTATCAAAAACCATTGAGAAAGTGCTTTCTAACCTATTTATTTATGTCATGTTTAGGGCGAATTAAATACTATTAATCAATGGTTCTTTTTATATTTTAATTAATAAATTTTTAAGTAAATAAATAAGCAAAAAATGAATATTGGTACATAGAATTAATATCTTTTAAGATAAAATCTAAAATTCATTTCGAGAGATTTTAAAAATTTAAAAATATTAAGTATTGGAGTAGAGAAATATAAAAAAGCTAGAATTAGAGGGATAAAGATGTAAAAAATTCGAGTGGTGACCGGACGAGTGTGTGGGTCCCAACCGTGCTTTCATCGGCTACTGTGTCCCTTCTAATGACGCAAACAGAGAGAGGCCACGTCGAATCCTTGAGCTTTAGCGCTCGTGCCCAAAGTCGCTACCGAGAGCGGGACGGGTTTAACGGTTCCAAGAAACCACGCTTCTCTGATTCTAAAACTCCCTCTCCAACACAGAAGTCCGAACAAAGCGGATAAAACGCAACTAGCTCTACCCTCAAGCGTTTAACCCAGTCTTTTTCTCCATTACAGAGAGAGCCCTCGTTCTTCCCCCACCCTTTAAATCTCCTAAATATGTCTATGCTTCTTTTCTCTTTTCCTTATTTCCTTCTTCTCTCTGTTCAACTCTTCGATCTTGATTTCTTCTCCACGAAGCATCGGATATTTTGCAGGTATTGATTCAGCTCTCCTTATTTTCTAGGGTTTTCAATTCTTCGAATACGGAAAACCTATCCTAAACGCGTTTCTAGAATTTATTTTTTCCTTTAACTTCTGTATAGATTTTGATTTTATTGTGTTCTTGACGCACTTATTCATGCATGTATTGGAATTAGACTGACTATATTGATACGAATCTTAGGGTTAATTCGTATTCGTATTTCTTTCTTTCTTTCCATTCCTTTTGTTGTTGCTCGAGTACGACGGAGTTGCAAGTACTTTGAAGTGCGTTTGAGTTTTTGGGTTTGACTGTGATTTGGTATTCAACTTTCTTTGCCATCGTTTATTCCTGAATGGTGCTTAGATAGTTTTGATGCAACTGCGTTTATATTTATAGAGGTGAAAGCCTCTGTACAAACTTGAGTTTTCTTTTTGCCTTTCTGTTGGGTTTGGTCTTAAATTTAGTTGTCGGAAGATTATTATTTGTGCCCGAAGGAATTCATAATTGTTCTGGTTATTGCAGAATAGAGTCATGAGTCGTGACCCTACTCGATGAGATTGGCACTCTGCAGAAGTTGCAGTAAGGTTTTAGCAGCTTGATGCTTTGAAGGGTTGAACTTTCATCTTTTATTATATGTATTTATTCGATGAACTAATTGCCACAACTGGACAATATGAATCTTCAGCAAATTGTTTTTGAAACATGTCTTGTTTAAACACTTTCCTGAGTTCAGTATCACAAGGGGAGCTGAACTGTGAAGAGTGGAGGGAAAAAGTCTGTTTTAAATGAAATAAGAGTGTGATAGTAGAGTATATCGTCTGGAGAGTCTACTTGAGTTTCATTTTTATCACTGCCTTAGCTGAAGCTTTTTGCTATTAAAGATACACAAATTAGATTATACCATAGTATTCTTGCTGTTTATAATCCAATAGTACATTGTCTGTAAGGAAAAGGCTACAAAGGACCTATGGTCGGTTACCTGAGCTTTTTCTTAATTGTTTTTTTTTAAGTATTAGGGTTTGAGTACTTTAACTATTGCTAAAGCTAATATCTACCATTAACTAGTTAGGTCATGATATTCTTGTTATAAACATCAATCTTGAAATTTATTTGACCACAAAAATGGAACCAAATAGGCCCCAGTAGGTGGCCACATTTGCGAAGTATTGCACACGATTAGAATATGGCTTATATTTTGTCTAATTCTTGTCTGTTTTCTAATGAAGGTTTCTGTGATGCCTAGGGGAAAGTCATTGTCCGATAGATATTGGGTCAGTGTCTGATATATTTAACTCATCACTTGGGTGGAGTTTCTTTTATACATATACTACAAATGGTGGCTGGTCAACAAAAAAGACGATTGATCACTTCAAGTACCATAAGTTGCAATTTACAAGAGCAGTACAATACAAAGAAGAAAAAGGATGTGGAATCTTCAAAAAACCTGTTGAACATAAAGGCACACATTTCTCTTGAGTGGGATGATAACCAAAAGAAGGTTGTTGCCAGGAGAGAACAGATTGGAATAGCTTGGAGGGATTTGGGTCCATTTATTAGTCCTTTTTCTCGTTGTCACAGAGGGCTGGCCGATGTTTTTTTTGTTCCTCCAGAAATTTTTGGGTTGGAGGACATGTCCGAGGTGCTATCTTATGAGGTAATTTTAGTCACATCACAAGTCATGCTTGTTTCTTATATCTTATGCTTGTTCTTAATTCCAATGAATTGCTTGTAAGGCTGGACAATTTTCCTTATGTATATCTAATTCATTTCCCTTGTAACTTATTCCAGGTTTGGGCTACTTATCTTTCAGAAGCAGAGAGAAATCTTCTCACTCAGTTTCTTCCTAAAGGAGCTGATGTGAAGTATGTGGTGCAATCATTACTTACTGGGGAAAACCTTCACTTTGGAAATCCTTTACTCAAGTGGTAAGCACCGACATCCATTTCTAGTTTTTGGGTTTTTTTGTTTGTTTAGAGTGTGGGGGGGGGGGGGGGGTATGTAAATGAAAATATTATGGAAAGAAACCAGGGTTATATAAATCCACTACCATCGTACAGTACAGCCAGCTGTTAGTGCCAATCCAAGTAGTATTACTTCTAATCATATATGGCACAAACTCTATAAAAATAGTTAATAGAATCTAGGCACTTAAGATATACTTGAAAGAACCTACTGATAAGTATGAGACACCTGGAAACGCCTACTGGTAAGTGTGGGAAAAAAAAGGAAATTTAAGAGCAACCTTCAAATCTGCAAGTGTTCCTTCAGTCTCTGGAAGGAATTAACTTTAAATGGCCCTCCTTTTCCTCTCATGCATTAAGTCTCTACAATAAGAATGATTTTCTGAAATGATCTAAACCAGTCTTAAAGACTGCAATTCCTTCTTAACATTATATCACTGATGAAAAAAAGGATTTAAGTTTGTCACTGTTCTTGAGTGAGAAGCACTAACTAGAATGATTTCTTTTCTACTTGTCAAATCATAGCCTAAGGAATTGAATTTATAAAAATCACAGTATTTAACTACTTATATAATGTTAGTTTTGAATTCATACCCTATGGAGTTCCGAGTTTCTTAATTCCATTGCACTTCCTGATAATTCAACTTCAGCGAGGGTGCTTGTAGTTGGGTACGAGTTGGTTTTGGGCTCCAAGTTCAACCAACTAAACCAAATGGGCCTTGCGAAGCTTCACTCTTTTGACTTCATTGGGTTTGATAATGACTTCAAACCAAATTGATTAGGGGTTAGGTTGGGTTAGTCAGGTTTGTTGAAGTTCGGTGAAAAATATGGCACAATCAATCCCATTCATTATCAATATTTTATCTTTCAAAATTGAAAACACTAGGAAAAGCTATTGATAAGTAAAAAAAAGGTCAACTATCAAATACTTAAAATAAGATATGCATCATGGCTGCTAGATTGCTACCTAATTAATATAGGCCTAGGCCTGGAGGATGACATGATGCCTACACTTATTAGACACATAGACTTGTTACATAGCTTGCCTAGTGTTATATGCTTATTTAGCCTTTTAATTAGGTACTTAAAGAATTAGATCCTATCCAAACTTAATTAGGGATATAATCCAATCCAAACCAATCCAATTATGCTATTTTAATTGCTATTTACCTAATCATACATAGCCTTATGTGTGTATCATGTATTTTTGAAGTGTGTATTCAAATATTCCAAACACTCTAAAAGTTAAAAATTTGTCAAATAATGAAATATTATTCTACTCCAACTCTAATTTTCCCATATTAAGTCAAAAGGAAATATCTATTATTTTTTCGGGGGGGGGGGAGCTAAAACCCAGCCATACTTGACTGGTTCAATTTAAACCAATCAAGCCTTCCAAACCTTGGTTTTTGTGGTTTGATCGGTTTTGTCCATTTTTTGCACATCCCCATCTCTATCATTATTGTGGATTAATAGGTCACTCTTCTTAATTGGAGCATTTAATGGTCTTTGTTATATGAGTCCAAATTACCTTAATTAGTTTTTTCTCATTTTATCTTCAATTGGGGCTACTAATACTATTTCTTGAATATGTAATTCTATCTTTAATGTTTTACCACATATCCATTTTAACATGCACATTTCCATTATATTTAGTTTGGTCACATGTTGTTTCCTTGTTGCCTGGCATTCTGTTCCATTATTCCATATAGCATAGCTGGCCTAATAGCAGTTTTATAAAATTTTTCTTTCAACTTTATTGAGAATCATATAATACTCTAGAAGTACTCCTCCATTTAATCCATCTTGCTTTAACTCTATGATTCTCATTCTCTACTATTTCTCCTTCTTGATGAATAATGAATTTCAAATATCTAAAATTTTCTCCCCTCGGTATCTCTTGGCTTTCTATCTTCACTGTCTTTTCATTTGTATTTCTACTTCCTCTAAATTTACATTTAATGTATTTGGTTTTAGTCCTACTAATATTGAACCCTTTAGATTCTAGAGCATCTCTCCAAACTTTTAGCTTAGTATTTACTCTAGTTTTAGTTTCATCGACATCAATTAACACTACATCACCTGCAAATAACATAAACTGTGAAACATCTTTTTGAATAGGTTTAGTCAATTCATACATAACTAGAGCAAAAAAGATAAGGGCTTAAGGCGGATTATTTGTATAAACCTCTAGTAATTGGGAACTCTTTAGTTTCTTCTATTGTTGTTTTCACTAGTTTCTCGAAAATCCGTCAAATTATTTCTCTAGATATTCTATCTTATGCTTTCTCTAAATCAATATCTTTTTAGAGACTTCTCCATCTCAATGCTTATTGATGAAAAGGATCAATCTAATTGGTGGCTTTCAAAAGTTTATGATCCTAATTGTCATTGAGAGAGGACAATTTGTTGGGATGAAATGATCAGTCCAAGTAGTTTTTGTGGCCCAAATTGGTGCTTGGGTTGTGATTTCAATGTTGTGTGAAATATTTATGAGAAACTTAACAATACCACGATCCCAAGAAGCGTGCAAGATTTTGATTCCATCTTCGTTAAACTTGAATAATGAAAACTCTTTACTCCTAACTGCAAGATAGGCATGGTTTAATTTTGGAAACAACCTCATCTATTGTAGGCAAGAGAAATTCCTTGTTGGTCAAGGGTGAGAAGGAATGTTTTCATTTTTCAAACAAAAAGTTGTCATATTGATCTAAGATAATTGACGTGTGATAGATTCCACCAAATGATCGTTCAATTTGAGTGGATTTGGATGGAGTGTTAGAATTTAAACATATAGGTGTCAAATGGTGCGAGGAAGCACCACCCTTAAGATGGTACAGGTACAAGTTCATGCAGAAGTTGAAGGAAATGAAGCATAACCTTAAGAAATGGAACATAGAATGTTTGGACCACATCTCGATTAGGAAGAATGAATTGAAAGAGTTAATCAAGGATGTTGGTTAGGATAGAGGGGATCTCCAATGGACAAGGGAGACGGATTAAACCCCTACGAAATGCTAAAAAGGACAATCTTTGCATAAAGGAGCAAGGAATTTCTCTTCAAAACTTGGGTACGCATGACTAAAGGAAGGTGTTTCAAACTTCCAATTTTTTTAAGAATTCTGAATTGTAGGAATGCCAAAAACACTATCCCTAAAGTTAAAAGGGAGAATGGCACACGGTGGAAAAGGAATAAGATATAGTAGATCACCAATCACTATAAACATAGATTTAGGATGCAAACTCTTGGGGAATGGAAGGAATAGAATGAAAGCCTATGTCCCCATCTAAAATGGGATGGTTGGTGAGGAAGAGGAAGTGAAGAATGTTGTGTTTGTTTGTGATGATGTCAAGGCCTCTGAACTCGATGGCTTTTCCACGACTTTCTTTAAATGGTACCGATTATTTTCAAAAGTGACCGAATGAAAGCCATGGTGGAATTCTTCCACAATGGGTTCTTATAAATTTTTTTTTTTAAATCTTTATATATTTTTCTTTTTATAAGTGAGACTTACACCTTGCCCAGAGCCTCTGACATGGACAGAAAGAAAGTTGAGCCTCCTACAAAATCGTTGGCAAGAGATAACAAAGAGCAGATGCTTGCGGCCATTGTGCTGCTTAGTTAGGTTGACTTTTCAGGTTGTTCTGTAATCAAAATTGAAGTCTGACCCAATCTCTTTGGGCCTACCTTAATAGCCCCAATTTGACCGAAAGGAAGTGTAAAGCCCTGCTGAAACTAATTGGTTTTGGCTGGTTTGGGCAGGTTGGTCGAGTTTTTGAGTGTAACAAGTAATCTCAGTCTTAAAAACAAACAAAAAGAAAAGTACACTCTTTCTTCATGCAAAGAGGTTGCTCTGTTGTGTGTGAAGCAATGCTTATATGCTTGGCTTCAAACTTTAATTGGTTGCCTTCCACATTCAAATAGCTTAACAGATGTTGTTGCACAATAGCAAGAGAAATTTGCAGAATATCAAATGTTTTTTTGTGATGAGTTGTTACCACTTTGCTTTGAGATTACATTTCATTTTTCGTTGCAGGGGTGCTTTACTTTGTTCTGGTGATCTTCACCCAGATGAGGTTCTTTCTCGTGAGCAGTGTTTCATCGCCAACAAGAAAGCTTATTACTTTGATCTGCAGAAACATCATAATGAGTATGCAATTGTTAAGCAAGGCCATCTTGCTCATTATGTCTACCACTTTGAATTATTCTTTTCTGCAAGTTCTTATGGTTGTAATGTACCTGTGCTTACTCTGGCAGGATGTTGGAAAATTCACAGAAGTGGAAAGAAAGATGGGAAGGCTGTGAGGACCCAACAAAGGATATTGTTCAGAAGATGCGGAGGTTTCTCTTCATTGTTTTCTTTACTTTTTATAAAGTGTGACAAATAATGCTTCCAGGCTTAATAGACGACTGTCTTCTGCACTTGTATAACTATTTACTCTTCCATTCCCATAATAGAAAACTAGACAGCCCCATAGTGCAAATGTTGGAATTGGAGACAATTGGTATCCATTCCAAGCTCATTTGAACAACAAAAAATTGATAGAAACATTCCAATTGTGCGCATTATTGCCTATTTTATTTCTTTGTTTGTGGATCAAGTTGTTTTGGGTTCTACTTAGGAATTAGAACCTCTATGTTTCTGTGGATTTCACTGTCCTAAATCAGATTTGACTCAAAGACATGCTTAATTGATATTTTATCAAATAAATCTTTGAATCATGCTTTTGGCTACTGAAATTTATAAAAGGTACACATTTTACCAATTGTAGAGTTGTATGGACACAATTTCAACCATTTCATGGAGGTTGGAGGGTTGGAAGCGGGCTTTCTTGTTAAAAGGGGGTAGACTTGCACTAATCAGGGCGGTGTTAGAAGCTATACCAACTTACTTTTTATCAGTGTTTAAAATCCCAGTGGGGGTGGCACGGGTGATCGAAAAAAAGATGAGGGTATTCTTTTGGGGAGGTAAGGGGGGTAGAGAATTTAAGAGTTTGATTAAATGGGAGGTGGCCCAGAGACCGGTGGAGAAGGGGGGGCTTGGTATCGGGAATGTTGTTGAGAAGAATGTGGCCTTATGTGGGAAATGGTTGTGGAGAAGCCTGAAGGAAGGAAACTCTCTGTAGGCAAGGGTGGTTATGAGTCGATATGGGATAATTTTTGCCATGGGTCAGGGGGTAGGGGAAAGGTCTGGGGGAAGATTTTCTTTCAGAGGGCCATGGAAATTCATTGAATCCTTATCATTGACTGTTGATGCACACATTCGCCCTTTGCTTGGTGACGGGAAAACCTTTCGCTTTTGGGTGGATTGGGGATTGTCCCCTGGCAAGATCTTTTCCATCCCTATATAGATTATCATCTATGCACAATCAGCTAGTTGCAAAATTCATTAACCCAAGCCCTATCGAACCAAACAATACCATATCATTGAACCTACACTTTCCTAGAGCCTTAACTTTAAACATTTTAGATCCCATAACCGTCTCACATAACCCAGATAAATTTAAATGGGCTCTTGAGCCAAATGGGGAGTACTTGTGTAAATCATTAGTTGGTGCCTTACAATCCTCTTCTATCCATGTCATACCACCTTTCCCTTTAGCGGCAATCATTTGGAGAATACATATTCTATCTAAAGTTAAAGTGTTTGGTTGGCTTCTGGGTCATAGGAAGGTCAACACCATGGATTTACTTCAAAGGTGTCTTCCTAATATGGTTCTATCTCCACAGTGTTGTGTTCTATGCTTTCAGGCAGTAGAAAACCCATATCATTTGTTCTTGCATTGCTCTGTGGCTAGAGGCTTATGGGAGAAATGGTGGTGTTTTTCGGGTGGAAAGTTTCTCCCTCCATCTTGTCTTGACGAGTGCATGTCCCTCTCCCATAACTCAATTACTTCTTCTTTGGCTAGAGAGGTGGCACTTTTGGCTTCCTTTGCAACATTATGACATATTTGGCTAGAAAGGAACAATAGAATCTTCAATGATAGATGTAAGGATGCTAACAAATTGTGGGAAGATACTAGGTTCGTGGCTAGTTCTTGGGTTCATGCGGCCGTGCTAGTTAATGGCCCCTCTCTTTCGGATTGGATTTTGGATTGGGGAAGCTGTCTATTTCAGTTGTAATTTGGGTGCATGGATGTATGTCTGGGGTCTTTAGGTTCTTGACTATTATTTTTGTTCTGGTTGTGGGCGCACTTCTAGTGCTCCCTTCGGTTGTACTCATGTTTTTGTGTTACTTTTAATACATACATTCTTTGTTTCTGCTCCAACAAAAAAGAAGAAGAGTTGTATGGACACATAGGTAGGCACTAGTTTGGAATTTTGGATGAATGAAGTGTGGTGGCAATGACGAGTTGCCATTTTTTCTATCAAAAAAATAAAATATAAAAATCGTGGCAATGGAGAATATAATTTATTCTTGTTTTATCTCTTGGTTGTATTCTAAGACAAGTTCAAACTTATGTTGAAATGTTTGACATTCTTTCTTCTATTTTTCTTCTGTAGATCATGTCATTAGTATTTTCATGTGGCAGAATTCATCTCAGAATGCTACAACTGTATTGAAGACAGTTTTTATGTAGTCTATGTTTTCACTCTATAACATTTTGATATTCTTTTGAACAGTTCTTCAAGAATGCATGTGGGAAACTTTGTTTCCTCATCTTCAAATGAATCTAGACTATGCAAACCAGAGACAAGTGTTGCTACCGTTACTGAATCTTGTTCTAGGGCTCTAGTTGAGAAAGAGTGTCGTAGTAACAAACAGAACACCTTGACAGAGGAGTATGAAGAACACGAAGAGAGGTATATAGGCTTCTACTGCATAAATTATGGAATATTGCCTGATTATGTTTGAGTCCTTGTCAAAATCAGGTGTTGATTTTTTATTCTCGTTCACCTTTTTTCTTTTTCTTTTCCCATGATTCTTTTTTTTAGTTTTTATTTAGAGGAAACGAGCAATTTATTGATATCAAGATAGAAACAAAACACCCCACCTGAGTACAGGAAATGCCCAAGCAAAAGTAATTGTCACGACCCCTTCTCGAGGTGAAGTCACGATCAACATAGAATACCAGACGTGCCACACACTGATACATCTGACATCCTGTCAGCTTAATCTGTCATTATACTTCCACTTGTATAATTATCCATATATACACATTTTCATTCTCATATATCAAAATTAATATCCATCATTACACATCCATACTCATATGCAAAATTCCTCATCACATAACTATCTTTTTCCATAATTCACAAGTCACACATCTAGATGATAATATTATACAACTTATGGTGATACATATACATATTACAAAATACATGTCACAAGTCCAAACTCCCAACACACATACATAAAGACGAGAGCGAAGACTAATCCTCTCAAGCTTTTCCCTTCCCTTTGACGTTTGAATTTGAGAAGATTGTGATTTTGGAGTGAGCTACAACTAGCTCAGTGAATATTCTTACCTATGACATTAGATATGCATTAGTATAAACCATGACATTAAATCAAATTAAACAAAATTTAAATCATGATTTAAACAATAACATACATACCAAATATAATTCATGATCATGCATTCATTTACAAGACAATGCAAATCCCAGTGAAAATCACATGCAATCCATCTCCCTCCTCCTGGTTAATTGAGCGCGTCTGCCCCTCATTATGCATCTATGAGGAGTGCACAGTCCACAATTTACCCATTCATGAATACTAGGAAATTGAGTGCGTCTCCTCCCCGTTATGCATTTATGAGGAGTGCCAATCCTAAGCCTAGCCCTACCAACTAGGAATGCACCGGTCATGAGTACTCCTCGGTAACTCACTTGAATGTGTTCTTAGAGGACTCGACCCATAGGAAGGCTTCACATGTCAGTGACCTATTCAAATAGACCCAAAAACATGCTCCATTTCTAAAATCATTTCATGATTTAAAAGCAACAATGCATATAATAATTAACATGCTTAACATTTCACAAATTCATTCATAGCTATACAATGCTATACATAAATACCAAGGTAAGAAATACTCACAAATATTGGGTCTCTACGTCTCTCTATCACCAACTAACCAACCCAGTCAAATGCTATCACTTTCAACCTGTCAATACAATTCCATACACTCAAAATCACTCACAAATATTGGGTCTCTACGTTGTGGTCGTTGTGGAAGGAAAGGAATGCTAGGGTGTTCAAGGAAATTGAACTCCAGCTTGTAGATGTGTGGGAAAAATCATTTTTGCTTCTTTTTGGGTTGGTAATTGCAGGTTGTCTAAGGGCTTTGCTATGAGCGATTGGCTCAAAGGATGGGGGTAAGTTTGTTCATTAGTAGGGGCTTTGTTTGTTTTGGCTACTTTGTACAGTTTTTGCTCCGTTCTTTCTAAAAATTAATACAATACATTTTGGTTTCTTCTAAAAAAAAAATACCAAACATACACGCCAAATCCATTCAAGATCCTTAACTATATTTATTTACAAGCTAAAACTAGAATTCAGCAGCATCAACTCAATGTACTCACCATGCACACTAACCTTGAATATTTACACCCAATTCATTCATACAAACCTGCAACATTGTAGGAATCAAATTAACTATAATTCTAGCAAGACCAATACACTTAACACCATTTAAAACATCCAATACACTTAACACCATTTCAGCCCCTTAAGCTGGAAAGGGGTTTGACAGATGCTCACACGACAACACCATCTTTCTCGCTAATTTTGCATGTTCTAACTCAATTTTCATTACTAATTTAACTAGAAACATAAATCACCGTTAAAACCCACGAATTTACACAACCTTAGATCATCACCAATTTCCCAAACACCATCCAAATCGATCAATTCTCATATATATAGCACATCTCGAAGAAAAGTACAAGAATTCATCAATTTCAAGCTAAAGATTGCGTTCCTTGCTCCAAGAGTCAAAGCCCTAGCTCGCTCTCCCTTCTTCCCTTCGTTTTTCCCTTTCTCTGGAACTAGAACTAGCTCAAAATGAGCGAGAAAGGTCGAGAAATTGCTTTTATAGTTGCTCAAACCACCACACCGACCCTTTTTAAGGAACTGTCAGAACAGCTAGGAGCGCGCTTCTCTTGATTAGGAGCGCGATCCTCCTTGCTTAGAAACATATTCTGTCTTTGTCACCCGCAAGGAGCACGTTTCTCCAATTTCCAAAGAGCTCGATTTTGTCTACCACTACTAGAGCGCGTTGATCCTTTCCAAGAGCGCGCTCCCAGTGCCCAGGCATGAATTCTTCTAACTTTTTTCACCCTAAAGTCCATACCTAGGGTCTCTAAGTTCCTACGACACTAGAATACATACAATACATGACATTATACCAATACATACGTACATATACTCGTATAAATACGTCTAAATATACTAGCAAGATACCCACCGCTACAACACCCACCTTACATATACCTAGGCCAATCCCTAACAGAAATCGAAATTGGATAACCTCTAGCGAACCTAGAGCTAGCAACCCAAGAGCCCGTTAGCTAATTAGCATTATCCCATAGCTTGTCGAGATCAACTATCGCATTGTGGAATACTTTTTTGTTACGCTCCAACCATTGACTCCATAAGGAGGCAAAGATCATCATGGGGAATACTCCTCTTTCCTTTTGACTTGGGCGAGGATCCTGAATCATATCAAAACAACCCACAATAGAATTTGGAATGATAAACCTTCCCTCCTAGAGAATTGCCCATCTGTCCCATAAACTCCTTGCTAGAAAACACTCAAGAAATAGATGTTCCAATGATTCCACATCCTACGAACAAATGGGACAACAAGGAGGGAGATAGACACATACTAGCCTACAACACCTCTTCGGTGCATAGCCCTTCTATGACCAAGTAGCCAAGCACAAACCTTAATTTTTGAAGGTAAGTAAGCACTTCAAATGTTACAAAATGGGGTAAAGGAAGGAAAATTAGGAGAATTGCATAAAAACTCAAAGTGTGAACTACATGGAAAGATGCCAGAAGAATGAAGATTCCAATGAAGGGAATCAAAGGTTATTAGAGAACCTGACTGGATTCAAGCAATAAGAAGTCTTGTCACATCACCCCTCGCCCTCGTAGACGGAACTCTAGAGAAGTGAAACTTCCAAGAGGCTGTTGATGGTGAAGATGATAAACCATCCACAAAGGACCGAATAGGTTGAAGATGGATGGAAGAAAGCTAGTACAAATGAGGAAAAAAATCTGCCAATGAGGAGTCCCCAATCAAATTATCCTCCCAAAACCGGAAGTTACCACTGTCACCCACCTTGTATGAGAAGTGAGACGCCAAATTCTCCTCGAGTGTTGATATAAATTTCCATGGGCCGTGGTATGAAAACCTCTCGGGCTTGCTCAACGATCACTCAAAGGCTGTGACCCCATAGCCACGTGTGATAACCCTAGCCCAAAGAGAATTTTGTTCCTTAGAAAACTGCCAAAGCCATTTTACACCCAAAGCTATGTTCCTTTTAATGATGTTGCCAACCCCCAACCTACCTTTCTCAACCGGTCTTTGACCTACCTTCCACCTGACCAAATGAAGATTAGAACCCTTGTCCATACCCTTCCACAAGAAACTTTTGATTTTTCTCTCAATCAAGTTTGCCACATTTACCGGTATCTTAAACAAGGACAATCCATTCTTTCTTTGCATTTCTTGAAATGCTTACGCTATAAAGATATTTGATGAGGCCAATCCATTGTTTATTATTCATGCATAACATTTTTTTTGAGAATAAACAACAACATAGTATTAATAATGCAAAGCAAGAAAAAAATCACAACAGTACTGAGTACAAGGAGTACTCAAGACAAAACGACAGAAAGAAAAAAAAAACTAACAAAAGGGAAAGAAAAGGAACCTAAAAAACTACACAATAGACCCCCATACACCTCCACAAAGCCCTAAGCAACTCGCCCAATTCATAATCCAGTCATTGATAGAAAAATATCGACTTATGTGCAAGGCCACCGGCCAAGAACTAGCCATGAGTAAAATGTCACTCCAAATAGTATGGACCGATCGACTCTATTCGTTAAATATGCGCTGATTACTTTCAACCCAAAGCATCCAAATAGTAGCCCAAGATGCCGTTCGCATAACTTCCAGACCTTTATTCATGTATAACATTATTTACTGTTTTTCATGATATGGAAGTTAAGCCTTCTTCATTTATTTCCTAAAATATTTTGATGTTGCATTTTGAAATAGAAAATATGATTCTTTGTACTGTGCACATCATCAAACGTTATGACACACATAACACATTTGCCTTTTTCTTCGTCTTTTGACCTGCAAAAGAGGTTATTTGCACACACCTTTCTATGGGCAATAATAAACTAAGTATTTTTTATTTTTTTTTGGAATGCATTATGCAGTCTCTTAGTTTGCTTGTTAACAATTTCTATTTTATTCATGGGACTTATTTGTGCATTCTAGTGTTTGATGCAAGTCTTTTAGTTAGCTTTTTAATAGTTGGCTATTTCATTCATGGGAATTTATTTGGCTTTCTAATGTTTGATGCATCCATATTATGCTGTTACATTTAGGAAAGGATTCTTGGACAAGCAAAGAAAGTCATTAGTTGCTTCTGATAGGCAAAAGGTGGCATCGAATCTCAGAAAAGAAGAGAAACTGCAGAAACGTTATGTCCACTCTGGTGACTGTGCCAAGTATATGTCTTATTTCAAGGTTGACACTTTTCTCATAATGCAATTGTCATATTTCTGGTGGGAAACTAGTAATTAGTTTTTTTATATTCAATTTAATTTATCAAAGCCTTTTCCTGACTACTTATTTTCTTATGCATATTTTTTTGTTGGTCTCTTGTCATTCTATTTGGAAGCTGGAATCACGTCAATTTTTTGATGTTTCTTTAGTTCTTCTTAAGAAATCCTGGAAGATATGAGAACGGGTTGAGAGCTGGTATCATATATATGCACTCCTGGTGCTTATAGTCACACATGTTACTATTTTATATTTTGTTTCCTTCTCAGAAAAAGAAAAGAAAAAAAACTATGAGGGGGATGAGTTGGATGGGGAAGGAACTGAAAATTCTTTGAACTTTTTTATGATTTTTAGTCATAGAATTACTATTAAATGTAAATGGAAAAAAATACAAAATTCCCATCAAAGTAGGCCAATCTTGTTAGATACAACAGAAGTGAAATGGGGGCCTCACCATTTTGTTTTGAGAATGCATGGCTCTCTCATAGAGACTTCAAAAGGAACATTGGTGTGTGGTGGAACTCGTCTGAAACTTTTGGTAGGGAAGGACACAAATTTATGCTCAAACATAAGAAACTTAAAGAGTTGATCAAGGCTTGGGACAAGGAATCGTTTAGGAAATCTAATGTGGCTCGAAAGGAACTAGAAGACCTAATCGAAAACTTGGATAAAATGGAAGAAGGTGATCAGTGGTCTCCTGAAATGGGGGTATTTAATAAGATTTATAAAGCAGAGCTAGCTGAATATGCTTGAGGGAGGATAGGGAAAAATTAAATGGCTACAAGAAGGAGATGCTAACTCAAGTTTCTTTCATGGGTTGCTAAATAAAAGAAGGAATAAGAGTGTCATTTCGAAAATTCAGCTTGATGATGGAGGGTTGGTTGAGGCAGAGGAGGCAATATCTAAAGAAATAGTAAATTATTTCGAGAATCTTTATGCATCCGAGAAGGTGGATGGTTGGTGGATTGAAGGTCTGGAGTGGGGGGAGCTTTCAGAGAATGATAGGACTTGGCTTGAACGGCCTCTTGATGAGGATGAAGCGCGTACTGCTGTATTTAGTTGTGATGGTAACAAGGTCCTAGGCCTTGATGGCTTCTCTATGACATTTTATCAACAACATTGGGTCTTGTGAAGGGTGAAATTATGAGAGTTCTTGAAGATTTTTACCAAAATGGAGTCGTCAACATCTCTACCAATGAGACTTATATTTGTCTCGTTCCAAAAAAGAATGATTCCTAGTGCCTTAAAGACTTTCGCCCTATTAGCCTCGTAATGAGTTTGTATAAAATTATTTCCAAAATTTTAGCGATAAGGATACGAGCAATACTACATAAGATCATTGAGGAACACCAATTTGCCTTTATAGAAGGTAGACAAATACTGGATGCGACCCTCATTGCCAATGAGGTGGTTGAAGATTACTGTTCAAGGGGAAGGAAGGGGGTGGTTTTCAAAGTGGACTTTGCAAAAGCCTATGACTCGGTGGAATAGGGCTTCATGGAACTTGTGATGAGGCGGAAAGGCTTCGAGGCCAGGTGGCTATCATGGATGCGAGGCTGCACCTCTTATGTTACATACTCAATTGTCATCAATGGCAGGCCGAGGGGGAAAATCAATGCAGGACGGGGTCTCAGGCAAGGGGACCCACTTTCTCTCTTCTTATTCACTATTGTGGCTGATGGCTTAAGCCGTTTGATGTCTCGGGCGAGGCAATATTCCTTGGTGCATGGTTGCTTGGTTGGAGGAGATAAAGTTGAGTTAACTCATCTACAGTATGCAGATGACACAATTTTCTTTCTACAGGGGGAGGAAGGACAATGGGTTCCCACACTTGATTAAGTGGGAAGTGGTCCAACGACCCGTGGAGGAAGGAGGGTTGGGAATTGGTAATATTTCCCTTCGTAATGTTGCTTTGTGTGGCAAATGGATTTGGAGGTTCATTGAGGAACCATTGTCATTGTGGGTGCAAGTCATCTCTAGTCGCCATGGTAGGCTGGTGGTTGATGGGGTAGGTCGGAGAGCTAGTTCCACTTACAAAAGTCCCTGGAAGTTCATTTCCTCACTAATGCCTCATTTGGCACCTTACCTTGATTATAAGGTTGGTAATGGTCTGAGGTTCAAATTTTGGGAGTACATGTGGCTGGACAACTCAAAACTGGCTGAGGTGTTCCCTCATCTCTTTCGTCTATTTAGCCTACATAACCACCCCATTGCCTTCTTCATCGATAACCCCCCACGTAGCCAACTCACCCCAATCCCATGGAAGCTACACTTACCTAGGGCCTTAATTGGTAGGGAGTTTGACGAGATTACTAGTCTTCTAATGTTGCTTCAAAATGTCTCAATCTCAACTGACCCGGATTTGGTTCTCTGGTGCCTTGACTCGTCCAAAAGGTTTACCTGTAGATCTTTGTTTTCTAGCCTCATTGGGACATCACAAACCCCCACCTTCCCATGTTCTACTCATATCTGGAAGGCACATGTTCCATCCAAAGTAAAAATATTTGGGTGTACTTTAGCTCATAGGAGGCTCAATACGTCGGATATGTTGCAGAAAAGGATACCAAATTTGTGCCTTTCTCAACATTGTTGTGTTCTATGTATGCAGGAGGGTGATTATATTGATCACATTTTCTTTCACTGCCCTTTCGCGAAGAAGCTCTGGGGGGATTGGTATTCATTCTCTGGTAATAGGTTATCTATCTCCCTTTAGGTTGAGGAAGGTTTATTCTTAAGTCATTTCCCTTCCTTATCCAAGGAGGAACAAGGCATAGGACAGGTTGCCTTCTTTGCTACTCTTTGGTTAATATGGTGGGAGTGAAATTGTAGAATCTTCCATGGTATGGCAAAATCTGAATTTCAGTTATGGGAGGATATTAAGTTTTTGGCTAGTTCTTGGATTTTTGCTTCTCCCTTAGCTAAGGGTTTCTCTATCTCAGATTGGTTGTTAAATTGGAGTAATTGCATGTATTTGGGTAGGGGATTCTGATTGTTATCTCCGGTTGGGGGTTGTGTTTTTGGAGTCACTCATTTGGTTCGGTGTTTTTGTTCTATGTGGCATCCTCTTCACCTCTGGTGATTTATGTGATGTACTTTTCTACTGACTTTTAATAAAGTTTCCTTGTTTCTTCTTAAAAAAAATAAAAAAATAAAAAAATAAAAAATAAAAAAATAAAAAAATGAAATAACTTTTAAAATTTTAAAAAATTCTATTTTGACTTTGATTTTTGTTAGATGATGTCCTAAAGTATATAAATATGAGATTGAAGCTCAATCTCATATGTTATACATAAAAAAACTATATAATCATTAAGAAAAGAGAGAAAAATAAGATCTAAAAACTCTAATATTGCTTTAAGAGGAAAAAGAATGTAAATGAATAAACTTGAATAATCAACCCATAAATCTCCTATATGTATATGTGAAGTCACCAAATAGTTTGTTGCTCACATCATAGTTGATAGAATCCCGTGAATCCTACAATTTGCTGTTTGGTTCGCACTTCATCGATCTGAATCCCACCTATGAATCCCAATACCTGTGAATCCCCCCCGTATCAGTGTGAATGCTACAATTCACGTATGAATCACACAATTTGACGATTCAAACCTATTCAGGGGACTTTTTTTTGGTCCTATTGTTCGTACTCGCAACAAAAGAAACCCTTTTTTCATTTTTTTTTTCTATTGTGTATTTCATATTAACTAACTGATTTTGTTTTGGTTGATAGATTTTATTTATTTATTTATTTTTTACTCAACATCATGCTCTGAATCATTTTTAGGTGTTATTTTGGACAAATTTTGTTTAATTTAAATTATGTTTCAATGTTCGAAACTTTAAAAATTAAAATTCAATGATAAAATTTAATAGATTAAATCACAAATAAAAAACAAGATCTTAAAATTTATAATGGAAATCTAATATAACATTGAAAATACAAATAAATGTCTCTAAAAACTAAATTTATATACGAGTCACAATAGTATCCTAAATCCTGCGATCCATCGATTTGAATCTTGATTCGAGTCAAAGGGACCTCCACTGATTCACTTTCGATTCACGATTCTGACTACCTTGGCTCACACAATGTGTCTCTAGCATTTCCGGGATTATAAGTCTTACTTCAAACTATTATATTTTTAGAATTTAATTTATTGAAGTATGTAATCATGTGTGCAATTCACATGGTCGGAGGATGGGCAGGCCTTGGCACAATGTTAGAGGTTTTCCCATTATGATCCAACGGTCAATGGTTTAAATTTGAAAGTGCCTCTTTGCTGTGCAGAGGCATGACTGCATATATTGTTCCTTCCCTCCTCCCTATACCCTGCAATGGTGGTGGCATCGTGCACTAGCTATGCCCTTATATAATCACACTTGTTTTAGCTTATTTTAGGAGAAACATGGAACTTTACATTTAAATGAAACCACTATACTTCTCTAAAATGTTGGAATTTTTATGAAAATTCCCCATGTCCACATGTCAAATTAGATTTCTGTGAATTACTTCCTGATTTCAAGTGAGCGAAGTTTAGAGTGAAGTCAAATTTTTAATTCTTGGGATGGGGTAGATGGATTTGAACCAGTGGGATTAATCTATTAGAACAGTAACATCATTTTCCTTGTTGATTGGTGTGAGTATTATTGGATTGACACTCTGAAAACCAGAATTTTATGAAGACTGGTAGAGAATGCACGGTTTCCAATGTCTAAGTTGGAATAAAATCATTGGAGAACTTTGACAATCAAATTGGTGTTTGTATTAATGGGTACTTGCAAAAGCCAACAAGCTTTAATCAGGAATCATTTGTCAATAATTATCTGTCTAACAAATGTCAATAATTGTATACACTCTAGATTAATATGCCCAATAATATTGAAATATTTCATTAGATTTTGATGTGGAGTTACTGTATTTGACATCCGTGTCATGCAAATGCGTACATTTTTATACCCTTTCCTATCTGCTATTAATATTTGCCATTATTATAATTTCCATCAGTCTTTACCTTGCCTGCATAAAATGATACACAGGAACAAGTGTAACATCTAAAGCTTAGGTGTAGAGTCCATGTTGATGATGAAACATAGTGCTTTATGTTTCTTAATTATTAATTCTTCAACTAATCCTCTGCCTTCATTTAATTTCAGATAACCAGAAAACAGCATCAACTTGTAAAGAGGATAAAGCAGTCTGGTGATGGCATTGGATCAAAGTCTCTTAACCGGGTATTGGGTGACATCAAGAGTTATCATGTCCAACCATATGAAGCATATGAGGAAGAGGAATGCAAGAGGGTGCACGAGCACTGGTCAGTGTATTTCTTTTGGATAACAGTTTAATTTCTTTATCTGTGTAGAGAGTTACAGTTTAGTTAATGTTTGTCTGTTGTCTCTATATATAGGACACAATTAGCTAATAGAGACATCCCGTCAGCTTTTGCAAACTGGACAGAAAGACAATTGAAGAGACACACATGGAGAAGGTCTTTAGATTGGGAAATAGCAGAGAAGAAAATCACATTGGTTAGTGAGATTTTTCTTTTCTCTTTTGGATACACATTGTATTGAAAATTCATCACTGCTGGGGCCATCGGCCCTTTACCGAATTTCATATTGTTGGCTGTAGTTTTAGCCTGTCGGGATTCAATTGGTGAATAGTGATGTTGTATTAACTTGTCGCTTTTGATTTGGCGCTCAGGATGAAAAGAGAGAGAAGCCACAGAGCTCACTTCAGGAACAGAGGTATAATGAGGGGACATGCCAATGCCAAGAAGCCAATGTGGATGTACTGAACTGTGTAGATGATGAAGAGCGTGCATCCTACTTCATAAAAAGTCCACATCTTCATCCAATTCCTTCACTTAATGATCATCATGAACTTGAACTCATGGATGGGGAAGGGGAGGAAGGTAGTGAAGACATCTTAAAACCTGAAGGTGGCCCACCATTCTTGTCCAAGATCTTACAAAAGACAAGTAACATGGTTGGTGCTGCTAGTGAGGAGGTTCCAAGCCATTCGGTTAAAGAGTCTGTTATTCACTCCAGTGACAGCCATCCTCTTCAGAGAATCCCTTCACTTAATGGTTGTTGTGAACTTGATGACATGGATGTGGAACAGGAGGATGGGAGGCATGCCATTCTAAGATCAGAAGGCCAATCTCCAGTTATTTCAGAGTTTGTGGGAGAGATGAATCCCAATGTGGATCCAGTTGAAAGGCAAGTTTTTGTGTCTTCTGCTAAAGATGTACAAGTCGGATCAGCTTTATTAAACGTGCCAGATTCTTACCGCCATCCTGCACCAGTAACCCATGGATACACATCAGCTGGTGAGTTATCACTCAAGAAACCACGCCCTCTTGTAGAGCAGTCAGCCCGTCTCATTGATCTAGAAACTGACATTCTCAACCAGGGAGATCAAGCAACTTTATTACACACTACTCATGATCTTGAGTCTGCTTTCCAGATTGAGCGGGATGTTTCTTTCTTTGGTTCTTATGCAAACCAAGATCGCAATGAACTCTTTCAACCATTTCTCAAGGGGCAGGAGATGTTACCCTTTCATGTCCAGGAGCGCAAACAATTAGGAATGCAGTTGCCTGCAACGAGTAATGGGTCACTGGAAGCCAGTCATTCTGAGCATTTCCTGGAGCAACATCAGCAGCTGTTGGAGCAGAGGCAGCAAATGACAGAGAGAGACTTCTACATGCCACGTATTATACATAAGAACCTTAATTTTGGTGGTAGAAGATGCACCAATCCAACCCAAGAACTCCTCTCATCAGTCAATGTGCAGAATTGGGCTCATAATCCTGCCCATGTATCTGTCCCTCTGCGAACTCACTCAAGCAACAGGGAGATGTTGAGTCAGGATGGTTTTCCAGCTGAAAATGGGGCTCAAAATGGTTGGTCTGGCATTGACGTTAACAGCACCTCAGGCCAGTGCACTGGAAGTGGTAGCAATGAGGATGGAAGTTTGTACAGTGTTTTATCTCAGTTTAGCAATTTACAGCCTCATTCTTCTTACAGTTTTATTAGTTCTAATCAGCTGAGTGCTCCAGCAAGAAATTTTGTGGGGGTGGGCATTTCTGGTGGTAGTGATGTCTTCTCAGGCACTCCTCAGCAATTTAACTACTCGAGGGGACGTGAAGCTACAGCTGCTGCTGCCAAGAGAACAAATAATATGTCATGGATAAACTTGCCTCATCAAAATTCTAGTTTTAATGATCCAACTGTGAGGCCATTCCTGAGGTCCTGGAATCATTGAAGTGCTTTGGACATCCTGATGAGGAAGTTCTTGTTTGCCCACTCGAATGCAGCTTAGCTTAGCTGAAAGATGAGCTGAATGGATATATTCAGCATCTTTATTGTTTTACATGGAAAACTTGGTCCGCGTGAACTGGAGAGTTTTGCATGGAGAGAGTCGCTTTGAGACACAGCAACTTAAAGGTGAAAGTTTTGTAAATAGGTATACAAGTGACAAGCCCAGTTCCATGTACATATGCAGTGTGAAGGGTGGGAGGAAAATTGAGTTTACAACGAGAAACTCAAGGGATCTCTTCTGGTAGGCAGCTGATGCATAGGCTAATTTAATTGCGGTCTTTCTCTGCTTCCTGTAAAGAGGAAACTATGGGATGTTGACTTCTTTTTAGGGATGATAAGCCAGTATGAGGAGCAACAACTTTCTTTTTTTTTTCTTGTTTTAAAAAAAATGAATAAAACCGTCACTTATAACTCCTTTGTTATATGTGGAATCTATTTTCTCATCGATCATTTGCCCTTGATAATGTGAATTGGGTATGACTTGCTATTATGTTAACTGCAAGATCTAACGGACTTGCACAGAATAATAGGCAGATGAAGTATAGAAATTTTGTTTGATTAGTATTCAAGTAGAAGTCCAACAATGTATGGTCAATTCCAACAACATTTTCACTTCTTAATGCGCACATGTACAAAAAGTTATCACTCCTTGAAGCCAATGCGTGCATGAGGTTTGCACTTTGCAGTAGTCTTTTCTAAACTGTGCTTAATTCTTTGGACCCAACGTTATGGGTGTGTTCTTCCCAGTTCCCAGTTCCCACTTCCCTCTTCGAGATGTATGGATCCTGAATAAATGGTACTAGTAGAGAATAATAATAGGCTAATGGTCCTATACAATTTATTTACCAACCACCCAAATGCCAAATGGGTTGGAGTGACATTTCTAAAATGGAACCAAGTCTACAAACCGTCTCCAATTCTTCAGTTGACACAGATGACAGACCTGACCGCGTAATTACAAATGGAAAACAATGAAGGGGAGAGCGAGAGTTACAAGGTCTTTAAGGCTTAATTAAGTTGAGGCACGTAATTAGAATTAAAATTATCCCTTAAAAGTAAAAACTGAGTTTCTCGTTTGTATGGAGACGAATAATCGAGGGCCATCTCCATTTTTGCGTGCAGGTACAGTGATGTTAAAAAACGCATTTTAAGATCTTAACATCTTCAATTTCTAATGCCATTTTAGTGAGTGAGTGTGTAACTTATAAGAGGAGCGGAGGGTATAGTCGTGGTTGGAACTTGCAGAAATGAGTGAAAGAAGGGGAGACTTCATACGCTTGGAGCGCGAATCGGTCATTCCAATTCTGAAGCCCAAGCTTATTATGACCTTGGCTAACCTCATAGGTCAAGATCTCTCTCTCTCTCTCTCTCTCTCTCTCGAGGTTAATTTCACTTGTTTTCAGTTAGGTGGTTGCCTTCTTCCCTTTGTTGTCGTCGGTGTTTGATTTTATTATTCTACATAACAGTTTGTATATCCATTTTATTTCATAACGGAAAGTTTACTGGCATATGTTACAGTTTGTATACCCATTTTATTTAATAACGGAACTTAATCCATGGTTCTTGATTGACTTGCAGAACATGGTTCTGACAAAGCAGAATTTCTGAAGCTCTGCAAGAGAGTTGAGTTCATAATACGCTCATGGTACCTTTTACAATTCGAGGATCTGATGGTAATTGAACATTTGACATTGTTATATGTATATAAGGTGCTTATGCTTAGTGTTTCCTCATAAACTGAAATTATTTATTTATTTGTTTTTAGCAATTGTATTCCCTCTTTGATCCCATCCACGGAGCAAAAAAATTGGAGCAGCAGAGGCTACCTCCGGATGAAATTGATCTTCTTGAACAGAAGTTTCTTCTGCATTTGTTTGAGGTTGGCTAATCATTGAATCTACTTACATTTATATATTGGCATACCAGCTATTGTCTCTAACAATTTTTGCTTGAGAGACACACATATTTGTGTGTAATCAACATGGTTGTGGAAGGTCATTCTCATTCATAAATCATGCCGACCTGCTCATTAAGCCTGCAATTCCTTTCATGTGCAAAGATTATATAAACCATAGTGGTAAACTGAGATTTGAAGTGTATACCAGAGTTCTTTAAATTGGGAGGCAATACTTTGTCTAGCATGGGAAAATATTAGAAATGGGCTGCTGTTGTTGCATGGCTAAGAATGAATGTAAAACCTCCTTTCAAAGATATTGTCGTGTGAACATCCGTGTCTTTGTGCTTTTTGAAATCAAACTGGAAGTGGTACTCTCATTTGATTGGATATTAAGTTATCAAGCATTTTGAGCTATAAAACTAACTTTAAAATAAAACTGATGGTTAAGTATTTAAATGAATGGTAAAGGAATTGCTAAAGTGATCACATTGTGAGTGCTTCAATTAGTATAGATCTATTTCCTTATTTCCAATTTCCTTTTTTGTGCACGTGTTATTTTTCTATAATGCAGGTGATGAGCAAAAGCAATTTCAAAATAGTGACTCAAGAAGAGATTGAAGTTGCACACTCTGGGCAATATCTCCTAAATCTTCCCATCAGTGTAGATGAATCCAAGGTTTTAAAAATTATGATGTTCATAACCACTAAAGGACAATATTTTTTTACTACATATTGCAATTCTCAAGTTGACAATAGAGGTTTTGGTGCCGCACCTTATGAAGATGAAGTGATTGAATCTTTTTGTTTTGCATGATATAGCTAGACAAGAAGCTTTTGAAGACTTACTTTGCGGAACATCCTCATGAAAACCTCCCTGACTATTCTGATAAGGTATTGATTTGTCTAACTCTCATAATGGTAATCTTTTGTATGCGCTGATTTCTTTTAGTAGAACAATGAGGTGATGCCATAATGACATTGTTTGATGCCTTAAGAATATGGATGATACATGACGGTTGGGGATTTAAACGCTGAATAATGCAGCCTACCTAGCATACATATAATTTTGATGCACTTGGTGCAGAAAGTGATTCCTGTGAAATATCTTGCTTTTATTTTCCCTAAAATGTACTGGATTACCACTTACGACAAGGTCAAGAAATTGCTAACCTCAAGTTTCACATTGGTAACTAGAGCATATGGAGGATCATATCAGATTACTCCCAAGGGCTTACTTCTAACATTTGTTGGTTGTAATACATCTAACATTTCACACCTCAAACTCACAATAATAGGATTAAAGATACTTGCCAGGCCCTCAAAACTTGTTATCGGGGATGCACAGCAAAAGGAACACTAAGATTAAGATATCACCACTCCCTAGGAAGCCAAGATTGGTTAGTTTCTGTTAAACGGCTTTGAAATGGTTAGTATCATGTCCAAACAGCGTCCTGCCAAGGTAACAAGTAACAATCTCCTTTTTTTTTTTTTCAGATCTGTTAGTCTTACACAAGAAAAGAAATGTCAAAAAATGAGTGGGTGTCAAAAATATATGGAAAGCTTTGATTGTGTTTGGTCAATGGTTCAAAAACAGGGATACAATTAAAAAGTGAAAATTCAGAAAACAACTTTTTTAATCATTTTTTAAGAACAGCCTGTTTTGTAATTATAATATCACAAAACTGTTTCCAGATTCAACCAACTAGATGCATTTTTTGTGTTTTCGAATTTTCAAATACAACAAACTCTATCCGAATCACAAACCAAACAAGGCTTTCATTTATTATCCAATCTTCAATTTAACAGTTCCAAATGATTCCTACCATTGGTATGGATTGACATCTATCGAACTAATAAACAAATAGCTCCCACAAAAATTGCACAATGATGAGTACACTTAAATATCAATAAAAAATTACTACAATATTTTCCCAAATATCTTTTTCTGAGAATTAAACAACAGAAAATGATAAATATTTTCTCATGTATGATCAAACAATATTGACATTTTCACCTAATAGTTTCCTAAGAAGTAAGTTTTCGAGAAGATTTCTTAAGAAAAAATTTCTTCGATATCAAGCATGCGTCAAGTTAAACTTTTCTAAGACAACATTTTTTTTTTCTCATCTTGAGAAAAAATTTCTTCGATATTAAGAATGTGTCAAGTTAAACTTCTCTAAGACATTTTTTTTTTCATCTTGAATTGGAGTTTTATGAATTCATTCCAAAATTTAAGTGACCCAAGTTTAGGATAAAGTCGGACTTTTTATTCTTGTATACGACTAACTGGTGTGTTATAGCTATCAATCTAAGCATTGCACTCGATAAATTTATCAATATTGATGGTCTGCATCTGAGCTTGTTCATAATATGATCTCTCTCCTTTTGTCGAAAAATATTGTACTAATTTGGACGAGTGGTGCATGTTAGTACGTAATCTTCCGGCGGGGCATTGGAATTGATCATACTACTGATTACTTTTTCATGGAGAAAGTGGATATGATCATTGCACGCTTTTGGGCATGGCTTCTCAAATTGACTGGGTGAGTGATTACTTGGTTTAAGTAGAAATTGTGTTTGGTCACAAGATTTTTTTTTTTTTTTTTTTTTGAGTAGTAGGAAAAAATAGTTATTTTTTGCAGTCTTTTTAATCTTATTTGGTATACATATTAAATGGAATAAGATGAAACTTATATAAAACTTTGAATTATTAAGTCTAGAATGTGGTAAGTTTTTATATTGTGCCGAATTGTGGTGTATGGTTGCAATGCGAAGGAGTTCTTTTGAAGGATGTAACAGAAAGGGTCCATGTTACTGTTTGGTGATATTTTTCTATGATAAAACTATGAATTATTGAATTAATGCTCATAGTTCTGAAGGTTTTTAATTCTAACAACTATAATAAAAATCTCCTCAGAGCTAGCTTCTTTTTGTAGAACCGTTGTGCCTTTTAATACTTATTATTGTTGTTGTTGTTGTTATATTATTGTTATTATTTGTTTATTTATTTTTTACCACTTTTAGTTTGAATTATTGCAGACTGCAACATATCTTGTCTAGAAAGCCTAGTGCTCAGCACCAAAACAAGCCACAGAATGCAAATGATATGAGCACAGAAGCAGAGCAAGAAGATCTCTATATCGAACGAATTCGAATTGAGAATATGAAACTCAGGTACTTATTTTCCTTTTGATGCGTGGTGACCAAATAGATAGCGAAGTCTTGTAGCATGCTCATGATACAGTCAATAGGATCAGTATGAATGTGTGGGTGCATTTGAATTGTCTCAAGCCTGTGCATGTTTTCGCACAAAAGGTGTGTAGGATACTGGGTAGACTTTTCTTGTTAATCTTCTCTTGGTGAAGTTGAAATCAATAGTATATGCCCTTGAGTAATGAACCAAATGGTGGCCTCCCACCTCATGAATGATGAGGACCAAAATTCATTTTGAGTCATCTATTTTTACAAAGATCATGAATTATCATTTTGAATTTTCTAAAGGATTGGATGTCTTTGTGTGTGTTGAATACTTGAGAGTAAAATGGATATTTTATAACATTCATATTATTTTGTTCTACCAGAATGCCTAATCTACTGAGCAAGATCAAAATACAAGAACCAACTTTTGACAGGATAATTGTTGTTTACAGGTAATAGATCTTTATGTGATTATTATCTTCAATTATGATTAGACAGTCGAAGTTGAAACAAGAAGTTGTAATCCATTGTGTAGTCCATTATAGAGGAGGTCAGACACTTGTGATGTTGGTCCATCTTACATACTTTTTTGTTTCTGCATATTAGGAAAGCATTTTTCCTCAGAAAATAAAGGGCATTCTAAAGAAGCTTAAATTTTGGCTTCTCTTCCAGTTTTCACTATTTTGCACATAAGATGGATTCCTGTGGACTTACCAGTCCATGAATCCTCCTAGAAAACGTCTAATCCAAAATCAGGAAAGTCTTGTTCATCATATTTTTTTTGCAAGGGAAAACAGTGCAAGATCTCTAAAGTTCTATTTAGATTGATAACTGTAACTATCGGCTGCAAGATATTTCCAGCTGGTGCTCACCTAATGGTGGATACTAATTCTCAGTTTGTGATTCATGTGAATGGAAGATGGTTAAAGTGATTTTTGTTATGTCTAATTTAATTCTACAGGCGAGCAACTAAATCCAAGACAGACCGAGGGATATATATCAAACATTTTAGAAACATTCCCATGGCTGATATGGAAATAGTTTTAGTGAGTCTTTTTGCTGAAACATTTTTTGTTTTCCCCCTTGTACTATGCTACGTGACTGGAATCTTTTTTCTTACAATTTTACTTTTCATGGAACCATATATTAGCCTGAGAAGAAAAATCCAAGTTTAACTCCAATGGACTGGGTTAAGTTCATTGTCTCTGTTGTCCTTGGGCTGGTAAGTTCGCCATATCTTGGAATTTATCTTGGGCTTACTTTTACTGTTCTTTAGGCAACTTATACTTCACCTAGTGTGCTTTTCCTTTCAGGTTACTCTTGTTGGTTCACTTGAAATGCCTAAAGCTGATGTACTGGTCATTATTGCTATCCTCTTTGGACTACTTGGATATTGTGCTAAAATCTACTTCACGTAAGTCGTATTTATTTCTGAAATGTGTTTGGGGTACTTCTGTATCTAGTTCATCAAACAATATGTATGCATTACATGTTCAAGGCTTTGCCATATCGTCCATTTGAATGACTGTGGTATCCATTTGTGGACCTTCTCGAAAATGATGCTAGTTATCCTTCTTCTACTGGTAAGGAGAGAGCATCTCTTTGCTACATCAAGACCCTATATTTTAAATTTCTTACTGTTCATGGGTTTTTATTATAAATCATAGTAATATATACAGAAACATTTTAAGTTTTATTTGCTGCTGTAGGTTTCAACAAAATATGACTGCTTATCAGAACTTAATCACACAGTCCATGTATGACAAACAGCTAGACAGTGGGAAGGGCACAGTTCTTCATCTATGTGATGACGTGATTCAACAGGAAGTAGGTAACAAGCCTGAAGAACTCTTTCTTTGCCTTACCCACTGTATCAATTTTTTCCCTCAAAATATGATACCTCAATACTTATGAAATCCCAATATTGATCCAGCTTGATTTAGGACCATACTTCCATCAAAGACCTGATTGTCTATAAATGTAAAGTAATATATGAGAATGCTCAACTCAACTCAAAAAGCCTTTTCCCAACTACATGAGGTTGGGTACATGAATTTACTTCCTCCACTTCACTTACTCAAGGGACAATTATATTTTAACTTGTTATATCTTGCTTAGTTATCTATATCAATGCTATTTTAGGACTTCCTTTGCCTCGATCCTACTGTTAATTTACTTAATTATTAATAGATCATGCTTCTTCACTGGCTCTGACACATTTAACGATCTTTGTTGTAAGTGCCCAAACTATCTTAGGTAGTGTTCGGTAACTCTACTTTTTTTTAGCTCTACAATTTTTAGTTTTAAAAAAATTAGCTCTACTTTTATGAGAACTTATTTTAAACATATTGTTTAGTAACAAAAAAATTCCAACCTCTTATTTTAAATAATTAAAAATAGAAAATTAATTGTTATATTGTAATCATACGCTATATTTGGTTAGAAATTATTTTGTATTAATTATCACCTACAAAGGTATTCCCAAGTACTTCAATGGCCACATCCCTGTGGAACATCCAATAAAGGACGCCATTCTTTCGAGAGCAATGTGTTCAATATTAATCCTTGCCAATTGGCTTTTTTCCATGTTGACCTTGAGACCAGAGAATCCACTAAACCGATGCAACAGATTAATAGCATTTTTAACATTATCTTTAATAATATGCTTTGGGCAATTTGGCTTCAGCGTAATCATCGCATTTTTCAGGGAGAATCAAAATCCAGCCTCAATCTCTGGAACGACATTTTATTTATGGCTAGCTCTTGGTTATTAGCTTTCAACCTTAATGGAGAATTCTCAATTAATGCATGGGTTAGGAAGTGGGAATGTTGCCTAGGGGTTCCTTAGGTCTTTGGGGTGCTGGGTGGACTTGTATTTTTTTCCTTTGCTTTGAGATTTTGAGTACCTCTAGTACTCTGTTTTGTTGTTGTCTTTGTTTTTGAACTGCATCTTTAATAATATGCTTTGTTTACTCTAAAAAAAATCACCTACTAAATTTGAGTGGTGAGAAATTATTCTATGATTAGTGGTGACAAATTATTCTATATAGTGATTAATGCAAATTTGGTATGTCACAAATTATTCCTAATATAGTTGGATTATCCTCTACTATAAGTAGAGGATGAACCTCTACAAGAAAAAGCAAACTTTCTTAGCTTTTTATTTTGGAGGTTTAACCTCTACTTTTTGTCAACCTCTATTTTATTTAGAGGTTGACAAATCATTACCAAATGCTCTAATTTTATCCAACCTCTATGTTAATTAGAGTTTGGAGGAATTAGAGGTTGTAATTAGAGTACCAAACACTACCTTAATTTGTACTCTCTCATTTTATCTCCAATTGGGATCACTCTTGCCATTTCTCGAAAGACTCAAATATATTTACTTTTAATATTATCTTTCAATATTTTAGCAAAAACACATCTTAAGATTCACAATTTTGTTATACTTTGTTTGTTTGCGTGTTGTTTTTTTGTCGCCCAATTCTATTCCATATAGCACGGTTGGCTTAATAGTGGTCTTTTAGTTTTTGTTTTTCTCCGATGGGATGCATCAGTCATATGATACTTCAAAAACATTCCTCCACTTAACATATCCTACATTAATTCTATGATTCAAATTCTCTCCTATTTTTCATCCTAATAAATAATTAAGCGAAAATATTTAAAGTTTCCACTCCTTTGTATCTATTTGCTTTTAGTTGTCACCGTCTTTCCATTTCTATTAAAATTACATTTAGTGAATTTAGTCTTATTCTTACTAATTTTGAACCCTCCGTAGTCTGGATTCTAAAGCCCCTTTCCAAACCTCTAATTTTTACAAATAATCATGGTCTAGATCCATCAATTAGTACTATACCAATATACCATCAACAAATAACTTAGCTTCAAACTTTTGCTTGATTTTCTATTATTCTTTACTAGACCACAATGTTATTGTATGACTCTTTAGTTTGATGCCTCTATAATTTGCAAAATTGTGAATATTCCTTTATTTTTTATGTGAATCAGGCTTTCTTTTGCTTGATACAATTTAATTTAACGCATTGGTTAACCACAAAATTTCAACTTCCCCTACGCCTTTTCAAACCTCAATAGGAATACTATTAAGTTCTAAATCCTTTCCTTTTTTCATTTCCTTAAAGCATTATTATCATAAGCCTGCTAATTCTACAAGACCCTTAAGTTATTTTGTTATTCCATGCTTAAATCTTTCTTATTTTTTTATTTAATAATTTTCAAAAGTTTTCCTTCTTTCTTTGATCTCTTATTCTTTTACTAAGACTCTTTAATTATCACATTTAATACACTTAAAGAGAGACTCTGCTGGTGCTCTAGCATAGCTGTTAAAGTTAAGGTTTACCTGAGATTGATTTGACATGAATGATGACCAGCTACCATATATTAATTATTGCTATGAGTCTATGACTAATTTGCAGGTCAAAGAAGTGATCATTTCATTCTTTATTTTGATGGAGCAGGGAAAGGCTACTAGAAATGTACAAGACTCTCTGTCTCCGTTATTTTACACCACTTTATGCTTTCATCATCTATTTGAACTTATGGAAATTTACTAATGTTTAGCGTTCTATGATAATGTGATATTAGGATCTTGACCTCCGTTGTGAAGAGCTAATTAAAGAAGAATTTGGTGAAAGTTGCAACTTTGAAATAGATGATGCAGTGCAAAAGTTGGAGAATCTAGGAATTGTTGCTCGGGTAAGCTTGCCATCCTTTTTTTTTTTTCTTTGAGCTGAATCAAGATGGCTTATATTACAATAAAACTTAATGAGTTACATTGGTGTACCAGTAGTAATCAATGAATACATAAAATTACAACATACAACTATTCCAGTTTCTATACCAATCTGAAACTGAGAACCCACCCACTAATTTAGAAGAACCCAACCATGAAGCTGCAAGCAGCAAAATATCTTTCCAGAGCATAGTGATCACCATAGATGAGTTGTTAAAGATCTTCCTATTCCTGTTGGACCACACTCCCCACAAAGTAGCCGACGAGATTACTTTGCCAATACTAATAATCCAAGTTGACCTTCCAGGAAGATGTGAAAGAGTGATGCTCTCCACTGATGATGATGGTCGTAGGAATGAACCTCTGCATAAACTCTCCCACAGCTGCCAAATTGAGCTAGAAGCCCCACATTGAAAAAACAAATGATCTGTCGATTCTCCCTCTGAAAGACAGTGGGCAACAATGAGGGGAAAGGCAATGATTAGGAAGTCGCCTTTGTAGCAGATCAACTGTATTTAATTTCTTGTGCAACATAGTCCACCCAAAATTTTTTGCTTTCGAAGGAAGTCGCCTTTATGTTGTCACATTGTGATCATCATCATTGTCATCTATGCCATTTCCCAACTACTGTTGTTTTTGTTACATTATTGGTCTCACCCCATTCAATTCATCTTTGGTCATCTCTTCAATTATGGCATCTTTTACAGTTTTACTCATGTCCATACAAATTACATTTTCTCTCCCTTCTAAAACCGTCAATTATATTCTATACCTGTTACTTTTCTTTGAGAATGATATAACTACTTGTAATATAAATGTAGACTTAGCCCTTGATAGATTAGAGTGGAGGAAGTGAGGATTCATGTAGCCGACTCCATGTAGTTGGGAAAAGGCTTTGTTGAGTTGAGTTGCACCCTTTGCTTTTCTTATCAATAATTTTGTTTGTGGTCTTTGCATTTGCTCAAGCCATCTCAAATGACTTGTTGAGTTGAGTAGTAACTGTTTGCTTTTCTTATCAAGAATTTTGTTTCTAGCCTTTGTGTTTGCTGAAGCCATCTCAAATGAATTTTCTTCTCGGAGGAATTCATAAATCCCATCAAAATTGTACTCTTAATCACTTAACTCTTTATCCTAGTATTTGATAACCTTTCTTCTCGTGTACTTGGCGTCGTTATCTACATCTTATCCCAATTAGTTCTGTTGAATGCATAAACCTTGGTGTGTCAACCAAGTCTTGGACATGTAAACTGAAAATTGCAAGGTCTCATATTTCTTGTTGCCACTTTTATCTATTTCAATTTGAGTCTTCCTCATTCTCTTTTGGAGCCTTCAACCAATACCACTGTGCTCCTCATTGTTCTTCTTCTTCTTTTTTTCCTCTTTTGAGTATATCTAGTTCTTTTAAAATGATTGAAGCTATTCTTGAATTCCCCTTTTTTTTTAAAAGTAAACAAACAATATATTGATAATAACTCGGAAAAAAGGATGAGAGAGGGCTGAAGGAAGAGAACCAGGGGTACTTTTCCTTCAGAATGCATCTTCCTAAAGTTCATATATATATATATATATTTTTTTTTTTTTAGAATAAACAAACAGTTTCATTAATAATGATCATGGAGCCATACAAAAACCAAAATGAGCACCAGAAGTGCTCAGCAAAACAGAACAGAACATGCAAGCAAAACAAAATCACAATAAATTCATCTCAAACAGTCACCCCAATTTCTAACCCATGAGTTAATAGAGAACGCCCCATTAATCTTAAACGCCACTAACCACGAGCTTGCTAGTAATACAACATCGGACCAAACATCGTCCACACTCCTACAATGGCCATAAAAAATGTGGTGATTTCGCTCCATCCAGAGCATCCAAATAGTTGCAAAGTTAGCCGCTCTCATGATTTTGATTTGTCTACCATTTAACCCTCAAAAATGAGAAAGTGTAAAAGCCTCCAATGTCGACAAAGGGGTGGTGTATTCACTCCCCACAATGTTTCGCCATTCATTCCAAATCCTCATAGAGAAAGAGCATCTGAAGAAAAGGTGATCAACATCACCAACACTATTAACACACAAAGGGCAACAATGAGGAAGCAAATACAAAAACGGAAGTCTCCTTTGGAGCTCGTCATCCATGTTAAGTTTATTATGGGCCATAATCCACCCAAATATTTTAACCTTGGATGGAACATGAGCTTCCCAAATTAGGTTAGCCAAGGGAAAAATAGGTAGGGTAGGTTCATCAATTAAGAACTGGTAAAAAGACTTACAAGTGAAGTGACCAGAATTATGAAGAGCCCATTTAAAATGATCATTACCTACAGACGGCTGGACTGAGTTCAACATGATTAGCATATCAGAATATTCAACGCGTTGGCCAACCATGTTCCTAAAGTTCATCTATCAAATTATCCTCATCTACTGTACTATTTTCTGTGAGCATATTGTTTTTGGATATCCCAACATTCAGCTAATCTATGGAGCAATGATGGTCTTATTGTTTTCTTTTAATTTTATTGGTTACCAATACTTTTTTTTTTTTTTTGCTTCATTGTGTTTGACACCAATATCAGTTGATCATCTTGTGCATTGTATCACAATTACTAGGATAAGCAACAATTAGGAATCAAATACTAAAAGTAGTAGTGCCCACTTCCATGAGTATTGCGTCTACTATAGCTGTACCATTGGTTGTCCTCATGCCAACTGTTTTTTTGAATCTATGTTTCACTACTTTTTGGCTTGCCTTGCATTGGAGCATAGAGTCTCAATGATGCATGTTGGAAGGTATGATGGATAGCTATTAACTAATATACTGATTTTACTCCTTTTTTTTCTGTATCTATGTCTGAATTACATCTTTGTAGGATTTGATACGTGAGTTCAATTTTTACCCCCTTCCATTCTTTTGATCCTTTGAGAGCAGAAATAAGATGAATACATCTCTACATGTTCTTGCAGTCAACCTTTTATCTGACAATTCGAAATAATCAGTAATAATTTCCTTTGAATTTTATTTTCCATTCTTGTCTTAATCATAGGCTTAGTGTATTTCATATGTGTTGTTATAGTTTCCTTGGCATATCAATTTTTTTTTCTTTAGTCTAGTGTGTTTCAAAACGTGCAGTGAAACCTATAAATAAGCCAATCATTGCATACTTTTGTATTACAGATGGTAAATTGATTCTTGACTTTCAATTCCGTTGTGAAGTCATCAAAGCCATTGCAGCGGTTGGCCTTTCTCAACTATAGTGCATTTACGTTTTTCAATGCTTATTCAGAAGTTGATTTTCTGAACAAAATTTTGTCACTTTGTTAGCTTATCCTCAAATCCTTAGTGATTTTGAAATCATTGGAGGAGAGGGAGGGAGAGAATTGCCTCTGCAAAAGATATACAAATTTTTCTGACTGTGTAGTAGGAAAACTTCTGCTATGCGAAAATAGCAAGTAGTCTGCAATTTCATAGTCACCATCTCCAATCGAGGTGGTTAGGAAAGAATATTTTAGATCTTCCAATAGAATGGCATCAAAGAAACCAAAGTAATCTCTCATGCTATTGGTGCACATGCTAACATGTATTACTGAGCACGATTGTAATCTGTTTAAACTGGCACATGGCTCTCTCCCTTCTGGATGAATAAAAGTTTATGGTTGAACTCAGGACTCTATTGGAAGGTACTACTGTGTGGGATTGAAGCGCGCAAATGAGATCATCGGCATCACCACCGAGGAACTAGTGCTGAAAGCAAAACAAGATGCTATGACAGCTTGATTACCGGCTTCAAAGGTATTGGATTTCTTGTCCGACTTAAATGCTTATGTTCAGGCATTTGGTATATGGCTAAACCATTGACAGATACCTATATAGGTAATGACTGAAGCAGAAACCATCTAAGGGACAGGCAGGGGTGGAAGGGGACCCTACCCACTTGATTTTAAAACCCTCTGATTTGTATCTGTACATCATAAACACGGAGATATCGTTATTTAAACCTGTTTATATTTATTTTAGAGAGGAAAAGCAAATAATGGTGCAGTGTTGTGACAAGTAAGCGAAGAACAATAGTGCAACACATAGTTTGAAAACCATGATGATTAATATGATATTTATTTTACATCCTCTAGTAGTGGTAGTTCAGAAAGCAATGCAAATTCGACCACATTGAATCCCAAGTTATTTTTGAGGATATAATGTTGTGGTGAAAGTGAAACCAAAGAAGTAGAGTCACTTGCTGCTCAGATCTACTAACTAAAGCTCTCTCAATCTTAAATTTTCATGGATGCGGCCATCAGCTGTAGAGTCGAGTTTGGGATGATTTTCCTCTTGTGTCTTCTGAAAGCAGTATACAGGGGCTTGCCATTTCTCATCCTCAAGCGCTGCTCCCACCTCAAATGTCATCACGTGAGCATCCCTTCCTGCAGCAGTAATCATGAGAACAATGAAAACATACCTCAAGCCACCAGCTATATTTATATACATACAGTACCATACCATACTACTACATGGAAAAGATAAAAAGAAGAAAATGCAGGAAACATATATATATAATAATACTTTTGAAGTAAAGAGTATAGTGAATGGGAAATAAATAAAAAAAATACCAGAGTAGAAGTGCCAGTGAACGGGCCTCTTGGTGAGGACATCCTCGTAGTACCAAATGAAATCAACCTTCTCCCAGACGTTGCAGAGGAAGCC